>OX578138.1:159578792-159934077 GCA_951213105.1 Amaurobius ferox
TATATTATATATATATAATATATATATATATATATATATATATATGTATATTATATATATATAATATATATATATATATATATATATATATATATATATATATATATATATATATATATATATATATTATATATATATATAAATTGAAGCTATTATACTTCTAGGTTTGTTAGAGAGGGTAACAAACACATTCAATATGATGTTTCGACTACGAACCACGTGTACTAAAATAAGACTGTCACAACTAAAAATCATTAATAATCTATACTACAGTTATGGAAATTATAAAATGAGTGTTTAAAATAAATGCTTTATACAAAAAAGTAAGTTTCAATTGCAATATTGTAGAATTTACTTCGTACAAGTAAGCTCCTGTACCGGGTCTCCAACTATTTATAAGTCACATTTTGTTCTCACTTCGTATCTGGGACAATGAAATAACTAACCTAAAACATTTTCTAGTATATTTAGAGCAGTTCGGAGTCAAACACCCACCCATAATTATTTCAATAATGCTTTCTAAGGTGAAAATACAAACAGAGCTAATACTAACGAGTTATGCTTTCGGCTACGGTGGACTTCAATATGCCTGACGGCTCAGCTCGGCAGTTAAATGAGCCAACTTAGATGACCCAATTGTGATAAATACTTTTTGTATCAGTTTTAGAGTCGATTTCTACTCATTAGGCAATGCCCCACGAATTTATAATTCACATATTTCTTCTATCTCGCTTTGTTGCCAAGTTCTTTATTCTAACTCTTAATTTCTTTTCTAGAGGCGCTGTAATCCCTTTTATTCAATAGGGCATGATCCTTTTACTATAGTTAGACATAACGTGTACACTTATGACCATTTTCTTAGAAAATTAGGGGAGAGGGGGGTACTTTAGAAATTTCCTAGGTACACTGTAAATAGAAAAAGTCATATGTCGCGAAAAGAAAATTCTTACAGTGTTTGAATTAATAAAATTAGGACGAATCTCAAACTGAATTATAAACTGTAACTTAATATTAAAACTCCTCCGAATAATTCTTAAATTATTCAAAGCATTAACGTTTTGAAACGATCACTTAGAACTTTCTACGAAGTATTTGAATGACAGAAGGCATCGCTGTGTGGCATTTTGAATACAAAAGGCTTGCTTTTAACAGCTTTATCTGAGAGCGGCAATTTCGCCATTTCGTTTCAGAGAAGTGCAGCAGCGCCCCCTGCCGTGAAACGCTTTATTCTCATTCATCACACTCCACTTAAAAGACATTAAGGTATATTTGAAATATGCTTTTAAGGCAAAATGTTCATCTGCAAATTCTGCTCAAATGATGATCTTAAAATGGTTGAATAGAATAATAAAGTCTAAAATATTTTATCACAAGTCTAAACTGCATCAATAACGGTTTGATTTTGAATCAATTATATTTTGGTAAATTTCTTATGTATGAAGCTTGACTTGAGATTATTTCTCCAATGGTTAAATTTTGAATAAATTATATCTTCTAGTTTCAGACACAATTTTACTAATTTTCATTAATAGTTGACGTTGCAACTCAAATATCTACATTTTTCAAAAAGAATTTAAATTATAACATGTAAAATTTTGAATAATTAAATTTAAACAATTAAATATTTTTAAATTTAATAATTTTAATAAGCAAAATTTTATAATGTCAATGTCATGAGACGAGTCATGGTTGCTTTGGAGGAATTATGTTGTGGCATTCTCTAAAGTCATGTCGTCACAATGTGGTTTTATTTTCTTGTTTTATAGGGACGTATGTATTTTTAAAGCGTTCGTTAATTTCAGAAAATTTGCTGGGAGTTCAGGTGGCATTTTAATCAGAGATTTGCATCTTAAATACCATATTATGCCTGGTATATGTTCCAGTATCAAATAAAACATTATTTGCAATTGTTTTAAATTATGTCATAATATTTTTTATCATACTATGTTGTGATTTTTTACAGCATTTTACGTTTAAAAATAACATATTAACGCGATTACAGTTAAAAATAATTTGTGGTGCGTTATATGCAAAAGTAACCTGTACATTAAAATAATTGTGAATTATATAAGTAATATTTTAATGTCTTTTTAATATTTTTGGAAATTTTTCCGGAAATGAGAATATTTTTGGAAAATTGTTTGCAATGTTTTTCCGGAAAATTTTCCACCCTTTTCTTTTCCTTTTTAATTAATTAGTAAACTGAAAGTAATACTATTTCCAAACTATTTTTCTGAAAAACAAATAGCTTTATAAGATGTTTTTTATCGGTTTTTCTAATTTTAAGAAAGAAAATGAAGGTAGGTGGGGGAGGGGGGGGGGGACAAATGTGTGTATATACGCTTTATTTTAAAGGGAATGAATGACACCCAATAGGGTACAAGTGACATTTTACTCATTTTCAGAAGAAAATAAATAACGTTTTAAGAAGCCTATTATTTTAATGTATTACATTTTCCAAAATTTATAAAAACATTAAAGATTGAAATATTTCCGCATGTTCTGTTGATAGGAAATGCTTTAATAGCACTAAACATATGCTTAACTCATCTTGCAAACTGTCTATTCTTTCTCATGATACTCGTTCAATTATAAGCAGGTATTTTTAAACAATTTTCATTATTTTATAAAATTATTTATTTTTAAAAGTGCTTAATTACAGGCATTTTTTTAAACTAATTTTTGTTGCATAATATGGTTATATATTCAATTGTTTATTTTTATACATATAATAAACTAATTATTAATTTTTTATGTTTGTTATTTGTTAAGAAGATGGTAGAATGCTTCCCTTGAATTATTAGTAGGTATAGAAAGAAATGCAATATAATATTTAATGTATTTTTCAACTATAATCAGTTTTTATATTTTTTAATATTATATTTTATAATCTACTTTTTATATTAATAAGCAGTAAATTATTTAGGAATCTGATAAGGTTTAACAATTTTAAATTATTTCTCATGTCTTTTGCATGCCTTCTCGCTCTTTTTGTGCAATGCTTTAAAACTGAAATATTGAAGATAAAAAAAGCATTATTATAGAATATAGAAATAATGAAAAAAATTTAGGTTTTCAAAATCAAGAATATTCAAGGAAAATAATAAATTGTATTTGCCAACTATAGTATACAGATGCAAGGAATTTTCATGCATAGAATTTTTTATATATTTCTAGATTTAAACCTTTTTTAGCCTTGTTATATAATATATTTTTGACTGTAGCTGAAATATAGGGTGATTCAAAAAAGATGAGTCAAACTTTACGAGGTGGTCTTGCACACTAAACCAAGCATTTTCCGTCATAGTTTATCAGGTCGGAAATGAAACGTAAAGGCGCCAGTAGGCGCTTAATGATGAAACCGATGAGGTGAGGCGAAAATACAAGAATTATTTATAAAATAACATATAAAATGAGTTATAAAATGACATTTAATAAACAATAATTACAGTAATGGCTCAAAAGAATGATTACCAACTTAAATGTTCGTCTCACGGCGCCGATGGAGGGATTGGCGAAATCTCTCGAACAGACCAGGCATGTCGCACACTTCGGCAGCAGCGGACGAAATTCTGGCTACAAGTTCCTCTTCAGATTCAAGGGAAGTATCATAGACCAGACTCTTGAGATATATCCACAAAAAGCAGTCGAGACAGCACAAATCGGGCGAGCATGGGGGCTAAGCTATGTGACCACTTTGCCCAATCCATCGTCTTGTTACTCTTTTACGTTCCATTCCAGATCCGGTAAACTATGACAAGAAATGCTTGGTTTGGTGTCTACTATCACCTAGTAAAGTTTGGACCATCTTTTGTTTAACCATCCTTTATAACCATCGAGCATTTCTAAAATAACGCAATAACAACACCATTTTTACTTTTCTTATATATAATGTATAAGGAAAGTATTGTGACGAGGTCGAACATTCGAATTCGAGTTTTCGACGGTTCAGACATGTTTCAATCAGGCATGTTTCAAGCATGACTGATCACGAATCGAACATTTTTGAAGTGATATTTCTCACTCTCTCTCTCTCTCACTGTGTGTGTGTGTGTGTGTGTGGTGTGTGTGGTGTGTGCGCGGTGTGTGTGTGTGTGTGAAAGTGTGTGTGTGTGTGAAAGTGTGTGTATGTGTGTGTGAAAGAGTGTGTGTGTGAAAGTGTGTGTATGTGTGTGTGAAAGTGTGTGTGTGTGTGCCAGTGAGTCTGTGGAGACGATATCTCAAGAACTAATGGAGCGATTCAAATGAAATTTGGTACAGAAATCACAATTCATGAATACAGGAAGCCTATTGTTTTAAAACACAACCGAATGTTCAGAATCCCCTAAATTTTCAAGTGAAATTTTGAAAAAATCATCAAAAAATCAAACCATATAATAAAGTTACGCAAATAGACATTTATTATGTAATCTTTCCTTAAAAAACGATTGACATAAACTTTAGAACGCTAGCATGAACCGTTCTCCAGATATTGTACATTTTTGAAATGAGTTTATCAAAAAATTCCATGAATTAAAAAAATATATTAACTAAATATATTAACTGTTATGAAACATGTTCACTTTTCATATGTAATATCATGCAATAAATGTGGTGACATCATTCTCGTGGATCTAACTCGTTCCATTCACGAGAAAAGATACTTTGAGTAATACTTTTATATTTGAACGCCAATATTCATTTATCTGCTGTAAGAATAACATATTTCTCCGTCCATAACGCTTGGCGAGATTTTGGCGACGAATTTGGGGGAATGTCGCCAACTTGGCGATTTTTTTTAAATGTTACCGAATTAACGAAAATCTCGCCAAATGGATAAAAATGATTCTAAATCAATGAAAATAACGACTCATTGAAGAAAATTCAATATCTTAGAAAGAATATAAGTATTTACTATAAGAATACCATTTTTTTACTGTAAAAGTAGTAAATTCATTGCATTATATAAGGAAAGTCATTTGCTGCCCACATCAGATTTTTAGAAAGATCATACGACCATGTAATGACGATGGAATCTTACATAAATACATCTAATTTCGGTCCCATTATTATCGTACATTCGATATTTAACATCGATATTTATAATTTGATAATTCCGATGTTTATATAATACTAAGCAGACAGGATTTCGGTTAAATTGGAGCTATAATTGTTATGAATATACTTAAATTGTGACTGTCACTAGATTAAATTCTTGTAAATGATTATCTATGTCTTTAATATAATATTTTAAAATATGCATTATACATAAATCATTGATAGTGACTTTTAGTTTAAATAACCCAACCCATATTGTTTCAATATTGAGACAATGATATAAATTTGTGAAAGCATCATAAATATTTCAAAGTTGGCTATTTCTGCCGCAGTTGCAAGTTCTCAATAGCTAGTGGTCACTGAATGGGACCACTAGCCAGAGACCTACGCAGTTAAAAAAAGTTATGAATATTAAAAGCTGTTTCAAATTTAAGCATACAAATGGAATAGTCCACAATTTTAAAAGGCAAAGTTGTGTTATTTTTTGGGAATCTTTATATCGTCACCCCGTATTCGTTTTTTTATAATTTTTAACACTTTACAACTTAACTGAAGAGTGTTTATGACTTTGTTCATTCTGTCTGTCTGTCTATCCGTCCGTTCGCACGATAACTGCGGTAAAAATAATTTTATCAAAATGAAATTTTAGTAAGTTGTTAAGACGGTCTGTGGAACATATGGGAATGTAAATGCATAACATTCGTATCGCCTAATTAGTTTCGGATTGAACCCGGGTTAAAAAAATGAAATACATTGACCCCAATATGGGACCTAATTTTCCAAACATTTTTTAAGCGGAGTTAAAATTCACAAATTGCTTCGAAAATGTTAGAAAATATTCAAATTATCCATAAAGTATGCGAAAAAAACTTCAGCAAAGTATGTTTGGTAGTTTTTTAAATAAAAATGAAAATAATAATGACACCCATATAATATGAATACATCACGTGACCCACTTCAAAATAAAATAATGAATCCATATTTTTTTCCCGAAGTACAAATCGTAATTTTAAAGCTCTTTTAAATTTATATTTAGTGTTGCAGCCGTCCTAAAACCGCTTTATTTTCCCGTATTTTCTGTGCATCTATATTTTACGCTAATGCAATTATAATATTTTTGAGTTTAAATGATCATCAAACATCTATTATTTCTACAGCGAAGCCTAATTTTAATGGATGCAGAATGTGAACAAGTGATTGTAATTTGAGTTGTATAAGAATTGCTACATTTTTTTCAATCAAACTTATTTAACTCGAGTCTAGAATAAAATTGTATAAATGAAATATTCACTATGTGTACATAAAGAGCCAGACTATTTATATTTTGATGAAGTCATTTGAATAAAGTTCATTTTTTCGATGAAGTTTCAAGTAAAATAAATTATTGCAGTTCTGTGATAATTAAAATAATTATCACAGAACTGCAATATAGCGGTTCAGAGGTAATAATTAAAATGATTATCACCGCTGAATGCATCGCATTTTAGAGATGTTTAAATAAAATTGTAATCCAGTTGGAAAGTGTTTCATAATCAATGCTTTACGCATGATTGAACTTTCTCGTTTATTTTTTTCATTGATCTGAAAAAAAAAATAAATAAGATTCTGATTCCTCGAAAAGTCTTGAAGCATCCCGCAATTATTTTGAAACGAAAGGTTTATATGTGTTTGTTTTTTTTAATATTTGTGAAAAAAAATTCAATTAACAGAATTAAAAATATAATTTTAATTGCTAAGCGTATTTCTGACAGTATAACTTAAACCGATAATTCATGAGTTGCTTATGTTTTTAATATTATTTAGTCAAATTTATTTCGTACAAATATCTACACTGGTGTCGAAGTACTAGAAGGCATGCCCGCTATATGATGGAATTCAAAATTTGCAAAATATTACCTCCCATCTGGCGTTATTTTTTATCAATTTGGCGGCATTTGCGGCCTCCGGTCAAATTCTTAGCCAAACGTTACGGACGGACGAACAGAGAAATGGCTTTTTCTTAGATACTTATATACTTTCCAAGATATGAAATTTTCATCGATTTGGTGACATGTTTGGTGACACATTAATTTTTGTGATATTTTCTTCAATTATGAGGCATTTTAAAAACTCGCCAAAATTGTCGTCAAGTGGGACAGGTGGACTGACAGACGAACGCTGCCAAAATAGCATTACAATACTACCTCATTTCAAAACACAATTAATTTATTGATTTGGCGTTCTTTTTATCAATTTGGCGACATTTTTACCGATTTGCAAGCATTGTCATTAATTTCGCGATATTTTAATCGATGTGTCGACATTTTAAAATTTCGCCTAATTTGTCGCCAAGTGGGATGGTTGGACTGACAGGCAAACGATACCTAAATATCATCACATTACTATCCCCTTTCAAAACACAATTAATTTAATTAATTTTGAGTCATAGTTATCAATTTGGAGAAAAACTCGCCAAATTTGTCGCCAAGTGGACGATTGGACTGACAGATAAATACTTCCGAAACATCATTCCACTACTATCCCCTTTCAAATCAGAATGAATTTCATTGATTTGACGTCATATCTATCAATATGGCAACTTTTTATTAATTTGGAGACATTTGATAAATTAGCGACATTTAAAAAAGTTACCAAGTTTGTCGCCAATTGGGATGGTTGAACTTGACAGACAAATGCTATCGAGACATCATTACAATACTATTCCCTTTCAAAATGCAATTAATGCCAGTGATTTGAAGTAATTTTTATCGATTTGGCGACATTTTCGTCAATTTTGCAACACATAAAAAGTCGCCAAGTTGGCGATATCTCGCCAAATTCATTGTCAAAGTTTCCGCCAAGCGTTTCTCAAAGATAGATAGATAAACAGACATATAAATGAAGGTGTTTATATTATTAATATTTATCTTTGTGATGAATTAGATTAACGTATTTAAGCACAAATAACACAATAATGCAGCATACATCTAGCTCTTTCGAAGATATGCTGGATTCCCTTCGTCAGTACAATAGAACCAATAAACCTGAAGTCCGAAAGAGAGACAGGTTGATGATTGCATTTGAAAGCCATGAAAAATAATACCCGTTTCTTTTTATTTTACTTCGGGTTTGTTGGTTCTGTTGCACCACTGACGAAGGGAACTCAACGTGTCCTCGGAACAGTTGTATGCTGCATAATGATGTTACTTATGCTTATATGCGTTTCTCAAGTTCCTTATCTATTGCACAAAGTGTAAGTCTATTTTATTTATTGATGTATCGCTATGGTTTTATCTCTTTTTCATTTTGAATCTTTTGTTATTTTAATTTTGTGTTTAATATTGCTTTCTTTTATTTCTTTATCGGCTTTTCCTTTTCAAAATTGCGTTTTCATAATATGTTCAATTTTTCTTTCTGCATTTATTAAATGCTTTTTTACTAAAACATATTATTAACGATATACCACCATTGTATTAAAATATTAAGACATTTTGTCATAAATTTCATTAAATTTTTTTTATCTTAGTTTTATATTCTGCATTATTGATTTCTATTCTAGTTCATAATAATTATTGCTTTATATTCTCTTCAATGCTCAAATTTGGAGTTCGGGTAATGCTATAAACTATGTGTCTGTGTTTAGCGTCTACGTATGTCTTTGTATATTGTTTTTGCATTGTCTATGTATGTTGTCCATGAGTTTCTTTGTTTATATTTGTGCTTTTATGGTTGTTTATACTTGTTTCTGTTATTTCTGTGTTTTTCCTGGAAGTCCGTTGTACCTGCTCTACGCTATTTGGATGATCTGGTCGTCCTGGGTAATACAAAAAATGTTTACACGTTTGATTTTGTTTACAGTAACCTAGGCCATTCAAAAAACTTCATGAATGAATTTAAATAAGCCTTGCTTTAAATCCCGGGCATCACCGAGTACATTTTCTAGTATGTCATAAAATTAAAGTTAGATCACTGCGGCTGCGTTTGAGAATAGTAAGAACCGATTGATTGCGTGCGCTGCCGAATGGAAATGTGGTTGATTCTTACATTTGCATTCATGACGTTCCTGAGAAGGGGATTGAAGTGAATTCAAAACCAGAGTGTGCAAGATTTGAGGGAGTAAGTTTCTTCGGTGGGAATTTGAATAGAGCCGCAAACCTTTCGCATGTCGTTATCTTGTTTTGAAATGCGAAAATGAAGAATTGAATTTAGTAGTAAAATTGTAGATAAACAAAGTTTTGGATTTTATTGTAAAATTTAAGCTGTACTTTCGAATAATATTACTTTCTATTATTTTTTAACATTTTCTGTTTAGATGAAAGTCAAGTTTTACGAGCAATATATATATATATATATATATATATATATATATATATATATATATATGAGTGTTTGATAGAAAGAGAGAAAGAGATTCAGATCCGATAACGTAAGAACGATTACTCGTACCGCTATGAAATTTTAAGTTCAAGTACATTGTGTAAAAATCTGTAATGAATTTATTTTGGTAATCGCATAATTAGAATTCGAACTATTCGAAGTTCAAGATTTTTATAACAATATCTCTTATACAGAAACAGAATATTTACCGGATCAATGGTTTTAGAATTGTCTGGGCAGGAAAATGATAGTTTGAACAACGTTATAACAAGGGCGTAATCCAAATTATAATTAAATTTATCAATGCAGATAAGCTATACACTAAACTATTAACAAATTGAAAAAAGGAAACTTTAAAAAAAAATGAACTAAAAACTGTGAGACCAGGAGGCATTTAGGTAATGTTAATATACGAAGATTTACGATATCTACTGTAAGCTTATTGTACACGCCAACCGCAACCGAGAACTATTTTCTTGTAACCTTGCGCTAGCAGGACTCAGTTCAGTGAATCTCGTGATGATATATATATTCGACGTTTCATGGTCGCCTATGATGTACGATTGATGCCCGCATACGATGTACGATTAATGCCCGCATATGATGTACGATTGATGTCCGCATACGATGTAACACGATGTAATACGATGTTCGACGCACTCGATGTACTCCGGCCACACATCTTGCTACCATAAGCCTTCGGGTTGGTCGTGTGGTCTGGGTTTTCAACACTCAGCACTCGATGTACTATATATTTTGGTTTGTTACGATGCAGTGACGACGATGTAATTTAATAAACCTTTATTAATTTATGCTAGAATGTCGTTCTTTTTAAGTTCTTCTGGCTGATTCATTTCCCTTACAATTCAGAAGTGGGATAGACATCGATTATGCTAGAATGTCGTTCTTTATAAGTTCTTCTGGCTGATTCATTTCCCTTACACTACTATACAAGACAAATGCGCAGACTCGTAGACACCAGTTTACGACAGTCAAGGCCCGGGAGGTCATGAAAGCAATAAATAAAGGCACTTAAATTGCAGGTGTGGTTGGATTATAAAATCTTCTAGACGCCAATGCTGAAACCATGCAAATTGGTTAAGAAATTAACCAATGAATAAGTGTTTCTGCATCGCCATGAGGGCAACCAATGAGATAAGGAGGGCGTATCTTGACTTCAGGCATAACTATGTGGCAACAAGCAATAAAAGTTCAACAGACAGAGAAGATCAATTCATCCAGATACGAGTCGATATTAAGAAATGGTGTAGGAGTCTATTGAGAGATGGACATAAGGAGTCTATTTTAAGAATTAGGAGGCGATATGATCCAAGAAAGTGGTTTAAAATAAATTAAGAATGACCGGCATTTTCAATAGCCAATTTTAAGAAAGATTGTGTCAGTCAATTGAGAGAGTTGTGACTAGAATTACAGTCTAACATGGAAAGGAGTGTGCTTCTTTGAATTGAGGCAATGGCCGTCGAAGAGGCGTTCGTGGATAATTCGAGTCAAGAATATACAAATTAGAGTTGAGTGTTTTTTGGTCCATGACAAAAAATATATGTACCAATCTGCTGTTATAAAAGGTCGAATAGATAATTTTGGGCAAATATAGTAAGCCTGGCCTCACACACCCAGTTTCTCCTCCCATATATGTACATATAATACGTATATAATACATGGAAGTGGACAATTCATGATTTAGGCCTTGTTCATGTGTATAGCGTGTGTGCTTGATTTCGTTTGTTATTCTTTTTTAGATTCCATACCTTTGTATTTTGATATTTTTCATTGACTTGTTGATTCGATATTTATTTTATTTATTTGCTTTTTATTTTTTTCCATTTGCTTGAGGATATGTTGATTTATACTTTTATTTCGTAAGCCTGTTAGATATTTGGATTTTCGTGTTACAGCTTCCGACTTTTCTTTCATTGGATCTTCAAACCTTTTTATATATATATATATATATAATTAATGTGTATGTGTAATAAATAATGTTTATTTTAAAGTATAAAATGGTGGAAGCTAATTGTGTAGTATGTTAATATAATTATATTTTAGGAACTCACACAAAGATATGAAATTATGATGAGTTATACTGCGGTAACGATGGCATGCACGGCTATACGATTTACGGGCAATTTAAAAATGACAATTTAAGTCAACCCGAAGATTTTATTATTAGTTATAAAGGAGAAAATTCCAATGTTATCTTTTTTGTGCACCACAAAAACATTTGTAAACGAAATATTATAAACATCTGTTTCCTTTTGATACTAATTATAATGCAGGGGAATGGAAACATTGAAATATGAATGTGTGGCGACCAGCCCTTGTGCTATTCTAACGGGTGGTCAAACAGCACAAAGTTGTAAGACGCATACCGTGAATTAAATAGACTGATCCAAAGATATTTGTAGCATAACTACTTTGTCGCTGCTATGTCACTGTAGTCTATGGGTTTTGTCCACACGACGGCCAATCAAGCTGACTCTACAAGTGGTGAAGTCCGGACAAAAGAACACTACCTTCACGTTGATCACTCACTCTGCCCATTCAACAGAGTACCAAGTACACTCTTCCTGCATGGACGTCACAAGCAGGCCTTTCATTAGCGAAATACGAGGACATGGTCCTTAACAAAACTTGATAGATATCGCTCTCCAACCAGCGAGGTAGTATTGTGACGTAGAGCTCTAACGCCATGCCAACTCGTTACCAAAAAATATTCTACTGGGGAATGTAAAAATTATGTGCACAGAGACTTGAAATTTGACATGCTTCTTTTAAGTGGAAACAGCAATCAATTTAACGATTTTCAGCGAGTTTCTGTTATGATCCGTGGTTTCTGTTTTGTTTTCTTACAATATCGGCATTTTGAATCTGTAGAGAAAGATATGTGGTGACGCATACGATTTTTTGTTTATAATTGTTAGTTTCTGTAAAAAATAAAAAATAAAGTTGCCGGAAATAACAAAACTGATTAATTTATTGCTGTAAATATTTAAAATTAACTACCACTTTTTTGCCGATACTGCATGTAGATGGCGCTGCCTCTTTAGACCTCTGCCGATCAGCTGCAGTTATAAGAATGCATATAAACGAGATGCACGTAATTGGATGATTTTAGGAAAATATAGGATTTTGAAAGTCCTCAATAAATGTATTAGTCTTACACGCAATGTAAAAAAAAAAGTATTACTATTTTTCCTCTTATGTGGTTTTTTGCATAATGATATATTTTAACATGCCAGAAGTTTCGGAAAATAATTGTATAGCTCCTTTGCATGGGTAATAAACTTTTCATATCAAATAGCAAGAAACTTTGTCGTTAGTTTTTGCACAGTAAAAGCTAGCGTTAAATTGGATATTTTCGGAAATGAATTTGCTACTATAGGTTTAACATCTCATCTGAGTGTAGTAAGTTCGAAAGTCCGGATGAAACTGAGCTGAAATATAAACAAGAAACACAGTGTTTTTTTTTCTATTAAAAAAGACAGTCTCAAATCTAAATTAATATATTAAAGTGCGCTGTGAACAAAGGTTGCAATAGTCGTTTTTGGTAAACAATAATCCCTGCTGTTTGAAGGAAAAATTTTTTGTCCAAAAATATATTCTTATATTTAGTACTTGTGGCTAACAGCTTCCGAGAAAGATCGCTAAAATTCACATTCTATATGACATAGCTTTAAATTGTGAATTTTAGAGAAATAGATTCATGATTAAACATATAAATGAACATTTTAACGTTTTCAAATAAAATCGCGAATTTCAGCACCATTTCTAAGAAATTGCAAATTTCAACTTTCTTTTTAAAATAAAATCACCATGTTTTTTACCCTCCGTTGTAAATTACGAGAGATTCTATTTTTGTAGGAAATTTCCTTTTATCTGACTGCCATCTGACAGTTCTTATAAAGTAGGCTGCAGTGTGGGCGCAATTCAAATGCGCTCTGGGAGTCAAAACTTGAATTATTTGCTTGCTAGTCGAAATTAATTTGCACACCCACTTTCTTGGTTCCCAGAACATTTTATCGGGCTGCTTTGATGATTTTCGCAAAAAGTGTATCCATATCATATAGCTTTCTGAGACTTTGATAAATTGACAACACAAACTGCTGAAGGTAGAAACTGGAAATTTTGCGCACACGTTGGACTGGACCTATAAGTAGTAAGGAAAATCTAAAGCATCTTGAAATTTCTAAAAAAAAATTAATAAATTTCAAAAAATTTTTCGAACATTCCTCCAACTATCGCTTGAGGACGACCAGACGCAAAATTTGGATGTTATACCATTATGCACAAGAAGAAAATCTCATGTGGGCAGCACATGACTTTCCTTATATAATGAATGCAATGAATTTACTCCTTTAACAGTAAAAAAATAATGTATAAGCTCCACGGTACTGTGTTTTTAACGTTGATTTGTACATTTGTCAGTATTTCGGATCACAGCATGTAAAACTATTTCAAAGTAACAAATTCACTTAAATTTGTTGCAGTTCTAAATAAATAATTATCAATATTGATAGCATCCTCAACAAGATATATAGTACATATATTGAAATATTTCAATAATTAATTCATTAATTAGGCGCTATTTTCATTAATTTAGCATCATTTTTTCAATTTTGCCGATAATTTTGTATATTACACGCCAACTTTGCCAAAATGCAACATCAGGTGTAACAGACAAACGGAGAGAAGAGATTTCTTATATACTAGAAGATATGCCCGTCATATAACGGAATCAGAATTTGCGAAACAGTACTTCCCATTTGGCGTCATTTTTATCAATTTGGCTACATTTTTGTCATTTTGGCAACATTTAAAATAGTCGCCAAGTTGGTGACGTCCCACTAAATTTCTCCCCTAACGTTACGGACGGACGGAGGTTATTCTTATAGTCCACTCTTATGTCCTTCCGAAGATATTGAACTTTCATCAATTAATCGTCATGTCATTGATTTAGAGTCAGTTTAATCAATTTGGCGAATTTCTATCAATATGGTGACATTTCCGTCAATTTGGAAACTTCTAAAATGTCTGCAAGTTGGAGATATTCCGACAAATTAGTCACCAAAATTTTGCAAAATTTTTCGGACGGAAAAATAGGTTATTCTTATAGTAGATACTTATATTCTTTACAAGATAATGAATTTTCTTCAATTAGTCGTCATTTTCAGTGATTTAGCGTTAATTTTATCAATTTGGCAACGTTTTCGTTAATTTGGAAGCATTAAAAAAGTCGCCAAGTTGGCGACATTCCGCCAAAATCGTTGTCAAATTCTCGCCAAGCGTTGTAAACAGAGAAGTAAGTTATCCTTATAGCAGATAAATGACTATCGGCGTTCAAATGCAAAAGTATTACCCAAAATATCTTTTCTCACGAATGGAACGAGATAGATCCACGAGAATGATCTCACCAAATTTATCACATGATATTATATATGAAAGTTAAACATATTTTACAATAGTTAATATTTTAATTTTAATTTATTTGATTTTTGATAAATTTATTTGAAAAATGTGCAATATCTCCAGAACTGTTCATGCTAGTGTTCAAAAGTTTATGTCAATCGTTTCCTAAGGAAAAATTACATAATAAATGCCTATTTTCTTAATTTTATTAAAGGTTTGGATTGTTTGATGATTTTTTCAAAATTTCATTCGATAATTTAGGGAGGTTCTGAACATTCGATTGCGTTTAAAAACAATAAGCTTCTAGTATTCACGGTACTTTCATTTGTACCAAATTTCATTCAAATCGCTCCATTCGTGCGTGAGATATCGTTTCCACAGACTCACTGACACACGCACACACACATGGACAGACACCACCTCATAAATGCTCGATTCGTGTTAAAGGATGCTTAAAAAGTGCTTTCCCGTCGAAAACGCGAACTCGAATTTTCGACCCCTTCACGATACTTTCCTTATACATTATACTATGTACTATATAAGGAACGTTATACATATATCCAAAATTTCAGCTGGCTATTCATCTAATCAGACTATTGGAAATAATGCTGTAGTAACTGATTTTTACATTAAAAGATCTGTAAAAGTTAAAAATAAGTCAACCTACAATGACAGAGATAAAATATTATTTTAAATGCAACAATATCCATGTAAACAGAACTATAAAATATTCGTCATTTTTATGCTCTAATTTGAAACACATTTTTATGTTCGAAACTTTTAATGTCTAGCAGCGGCGCCGACTTCGTGGATTCCAGACACCTTCCGAACCTCCAATAATTTTGATGTGGGTTCCTCGAACCCCTAATATTTTTGTACGTATTTAGTGGGGAAAATGTACGCATATATGCATAAATGTTGTTATCGATTCTTGAAGTATATCATCATTCCTTTCCTAACTACTCTACAGTGTGATTCAAAGAAGATGGGTCAAACTTTACGAGGTGGTAGTACAGATCAAATCAAGCATTTTCCGTTATAGTTTATAGGATCGGTGATGAAACGTAAAGGCGCCAGTGCACTAATAGCACAGTCAGTGACCAGCATATTACACCGCAGTGACGTCATAAGCGGGTTGTGAGACGCCACAGAACAGACTAGAAAATGACGTTGGTATGTCCATCCGTGGTGACGTCGCAATGAGGTCATTGTGACGTCATGGTGTGATAGGTAGTCACATTGTAACGTCCTGGTGCTGTCGTAATGCGGCCACATTTATAACCAGGTCACAATGTGACGACGCAGCGCGGTGGAATCGTGACGTAGTCACATTTTGACGTCCTCATAACAATACATTGCGGTCACATATGTGACCGGGTAACATTGTGATGTCATTCTGACGGTATATTGAGTTCAGAATTATGACTTAATCAGATTGTGACGTCTTGATGACGGCGCATTGAGGCTACAGATGTGACTGAGTCACATTGTGACCGCATTTTGTGGTCATAACATGATGGGTCACCTGAATTACGACGCAGTACTGTCACAATTGTGACGTAGTTGCAATGTTACGTCATAATTACAACGCATTGTTGTCAGAGACGTGACCGAGTAACATTGAGATGTCACGGTAACGGCTCTTGGCGGTCACAACAGTGACCGAGCGACATGTTGATGTCATGGTGACTGCTCATTGCGGTCACAATTGTGACGCGATTAGATTATGACGTCCTGATAACGGCGCGACGGCACTCTGTGATCATAACGTGACCATGTAGTGCTGTCACATATTGTTTCCTATATCCCCCATATAGCAGTTCTCTGATCTTCACCTGGTTCCAATGTCATCTAAATCCCTTGGAAATGTCACTGGTATCATCTATATTCTGAATTTCAAAAAAGCATCTCACTTACTTGTAGTCTTTTAACAAAAGCTTGTATTATCTAGAATTACTTGAATGAATTTATAATTTTGAAAATTGAAAACAAAATAATTTCTCCAAAACCTTAAATGTGTTAATTTTTTTCATTCAGATTATAATTTAGGAATATAATCCCCAACGGCATTGTGACCAGTTGTATTTTCAATTTGTCACAATGATCTTCAATTTCAGCCGTTTAAATCTATCATAGTACGCAATGGGCGCTTGCTTAATGGTGGAACCGATGAGGTGAGGAGAAAACACAGGAATGACTTAGAAGTTATAAAATGATATTTAATAAACAATAATTACAGTAGTGGCTCAAACGAGCTACCGCCAATATGAATGCAAGTCTCACAGTGGTAATAGAAGGATTGGCGAACTCTCTCGAACGGACCAGGCATGTCGCGCACTTCGGCAGCCGTGGCCAAAATTCTGACGACGAGTTCCTCCTCAGATTCAAGGGGAGTGCCATAGACGAGACTCTTGAGATATCGTCACAAAAAGAAGTTAAGACATGACAGAACGGGCGATCATGGGGGCCAAGCTATGGGACCTCCTCGCCCAATCCGTCACCCTGTAATGCCTTTATCTTTCATTTCCGAACCGGTATACTGTGATTAAACATGCTTGGTTTGGTTTGTACTACTATTTTATAAAGTTTGACCCATCTTTTTTTAATCATCCTATATATAAAGTGTGAATAGAAATTTACCCTTAGACTGTTTAATTTATTCTGAATACAAAATTTTAACTCAAAAATGATTTAAAGATATTTTTTTTTTTTACATTTTTAACATTGGTAAATTTTACATTTTTTCCTACTTTAAATTTTACATTTTTTTTGTTATTTTTATAAAGGTAATTCAGTTGGAAATTCACAGTATCTGTATATTGTCTATAATAATGTTACGCCTACAAAAGCAAAATAAATGGAATGAGTAATTATCTAAAGAAAAAAATAATTTTTGTACTGGACTACAGTTTGCTTCATTTTAGCATTTAAGACGTCTTATTGTGGCAAATGCATGGATCCTTCGATATTCAGTAAATCCTAATAATTTTATGGAACCCCTAATAATTTTATGGAACCCCCAATAATTTTACGAAACCCCCAATAATTTTAGAAGTCGGCGCCTATGCTGTTTATGTTTCCCATTTAGTGACAATTACCCCTTTCATCCACTCAAAGCGTGGGTGGAAATGTTATATGTTTCATATAATAGTAAGAATATGTTTTAAATAAATAAATTAATTATATCAACGAACATATTTATAACCACTACGGATCGGCGAATTTTCACTGATTTCAATTATTAATGCAAAGATATCTAATACAAAATATCGAAATAATATTATATGATATCAAATATCTTATCCAATACAATATCGTAACGAAATTTGAAAACAAAAAAAGTTGCAATAAGTGTCAAATAAATCTCGATTATTTTATTAAAAATAAAAGGGCTAGGAAATAAAATTGTTAGAACGTTTGCCTCTGTCACGCGGGGTTTTGCATAATGCGATATTTTAATCCTCCAGATGTTTCAGAAGCAAATATTTCAATTGCTATTCGTACGGAAAATTAATATTTCGTATCAAACCTTAAGATATTCCGTCTGCATTTTACTCCTCAAATAAGCTAGTGCTAAAGTTCGATAGTTTTTAATGAATTTTGCCGTAAGTAGATTAGAATTGTAAATTTCTGTAAAAAGTGTGATTGAATGCATACTTATCGTTTTTAAAATTTTTGAAACAGAGTTGATTTTTAATTAAGACGGCATTTTGCTCTGTTTCATCTTTACATTTTCCACAATGCATAATGTTATGACGTAAATCATATCTCTGGAATTATGTTACAGGGATCTAAATTGTTGGATAACTATTATAATTTTATTTAAAATCCCTCATAAGCGTAAACAGGAACACTATACAGCGAACACTATACAGCTCGATAACTATCTCACAAGATTAATCAACTGTCAGATACAATAAAACTGCCATTAAATGCATAGCTAATTCACAAAATAGCGGATAATATTTTCGAAAAACTGACGTATTTTACATTTCACTTTAGTTTGTCAACTACTCTCTAACCGAGCAACGAGTTCTTTTATACTCTCTATAGAAATACCAGAAAGCGCTGATATCTCCAAATATCTCCATTATTTCGAGAAAGTTCTAGTACCTTTCGAAAGTCATCAAAAAGCGCCAATTTGGCGATAAATCGCCAAATATAACAACCTTGCTCCGAATGTTAAAATATGGCAACCCCACATTCACATAATAGGTATGGCTGTCGGTAAAGGTTTTTTCCCGTCTGATTGTCCAAAACACATCCAGTGAATTTTGCATTTCCAGTCATTTTACATATTTGTACCAATACATGGTATACGTACATCCATTTTCCAAGATGTGATGCGTTCTTCTGGACCGGGTAGTCCGGTACACTCAAATACAACATTTTCTATAATAGTTACACCTCATTTCCCATTGAAATATATACATCTTGTTGAAATTCTGAAAGCACGAAAATATTTTAAGACGTTGAAAATTGTCGCTTCTTAAAGGGGCTTCCATTTCACACAATACGTTATAAATTATCAGTCATTTGGCGAAATTTTGTCAGTTATTTTAATGCTAATACTCCGCTCCGTATCCAACACGCGTCCTAAATGGAAACTAGAAAAAATAACTGTCTTGAATTAAAAAATCTGATGTGGGCAACATATGACTTTCCTTATATAATGTAATGAATTTACTACTTTTACAGTAAAATAAATAGGTTTTTTTCTTATAGTAGATACTAATGTTCTTTCCAAGATATTGAATTTTTCAAAATTAGTCGTCATTTTCATTGATTTAGCGTGATTTTTATCCATTTGGCGAGATTTTCGTTAATTGGCAACAACTCAAAAAGTCGCCAAGTTGGCGACATTCCACCAAAATATCGCCAAGTGTTATGGACGAAGAAATAAGTTATTCTTACAGCAGATAAATGACTATTGGCGTTCAAATACAAAAGTATTACTCAAAGTATCTTTTTCATAAATGGAACGAGCTAGATTCACGAGAATGATGTCATCCAATTTATCGCATGGTATTACATACGAAAAGTGAACATGTTTCTCAATAGGAAATATTTTTTTTTTATTTTATATGAGTTTTTGATAATTTTTTTGAAAAATGTGCAATATCTCGAAAATGGTTCATGTTAGCGTTTTAGTGGTTTTGATTTTTTGACGATTTTTTCAAAATTTCATTCGAAAATTTAGGGGGCTCTGAACATTCGATTGCGTATAAAAACAATAGACTTCCAGTGTTTACGGATTGTGAATTTTTGTACCAAATTTGGTTCGAATCGGTTCATTCGTTCGTCAGTTATCGTCTCCACTGGCTGGCTCACTGACACACACACACACACAGAGATCACTTCAAAAATTTTTGATTCGTGATCAGGGATGCTTGAAACGTGCTTTCCCGTCGAAAACTCGAATTCGATTTTTGACCCCGTCACAATACTTTCCTTATACATTATGTATATAAGGAAAGTAAAAAAGAAAATAAACCGAAAAAATATTAAATTTTTACTCGCAGTGCGCATTTTGAATTACTGGATGTCAACAGATGTTTTCGATATAATTATTTTTTATTGATTCTTTCGGTTAATAAATTTTCTATTCAATTAAAGGAAGGCGGGAGCACTTTTACTTCCTCGCCAGGTCCCCATGGATTCGTGATTTTTAAATATATAATAATCAGTGATATAGAAAATTGAAACTTTGAAAGAGAGAATACGGAAAATATAATTAGAAGGAGATGGAAAATGGAATAGTAGTTCAGTCGAATCTTGAAAATAAATACGAGGCAAGATGCTTTTTCGTAAACATATTAAACAAAGTAATTTTTTAATTTTGGGAAATTTAGCTTTTAAAGAACTCGTGTCTCAGCGGAGAACAGAATCATATACAGTCGAACCTGTCTGAAACGGAATACTGTGATAAGCGGAAAATAGTTTTAGCGCCGTTCAAAAATTTAGGAAATTCGTGTTATTTTCCCCTGTGTAAAACGGAACCTGCAGTACGCGGAAACGGACGACCCATTAAAAATATTTTGTCAATAAGAAGCACCTGCTATAACGAACAGGGAATGGAAGAATCATCTGTGAGACCAGAAATAGGTATGTGAAACCAGATTGGAGAAGGATTAGGTGAGACAGTTTTATGTGTAGTGTTTATGATGTCTGTCATGTGGTCAAAAATGTAACCAATATGCTAGATGTCAGGGCACATTGCCCTAAATTCGGCCAATTAGAGCCAAAAAGGCGTGTCAGACCTCAGGCAAAAAGTGGCGGCAGCCAAGTTTGATGCTATTGTTAAACATTACGGACATCATAAACACTGCACATAAAATTGTCTCACCTAATCTTTCTTCAATCTGGTTTCACATACCTAATCCTGGTCTCACGTCATCCATCTATTTTAACCATTTATTTCCATGAGAACTATTTTTCACATAACTTTCTATTAAATTATATCACGATTTTCTGAAAGCCAATTCAAAACTTCAAGTATTTTCAGTTAATCAGGGAGACTCTGAAAAGCTAGAGATATTAATTAATAACCGAAAGTCGCATCATTAGTAAGACACATGTCCAAGAAACCCTGTTGGATTATTTTGAAAATTCGTCTCACATTTTTCAAAATTTATCTCAAATTTATTTTTTTGTATTTTGGTAATCAGTAATATTTTGCATGTAAGTCAATTCATCTAAGTTTTAAAGTATGGTAATAAGCAAACAGTTAAAGACATGGGGTACACTATATGTTTATTTAGATATAATCCTGTGATCGCAGTATGCAAAACTGTACGTATATATATATTTAAATCAATTAAATTAGCTATTATGGTATTATATAGTATTAATAGGATTTATCTAAATACACTTTTCAGAATTTTTAAAGTCTGATGTATAGGTGAGCAATTACATACGAACTATTAGCATTTCCAACTAAACTTTAGAGCTTAGTTTTTCCTGAAATGACCTGCATGGAACGAAAACCTTTTCAAGATTGAAAATTCTTCCGGTCTTCTGAATTCAGCTGCTCGCTAACCCCGTAACTCGTTTCGAGAGTCAGGAGGCTTCGCTGCCTGCTCTCTGACGCTCACTGGGATCGCTTCGTGAGCACTATCGTTCCGCCTTCTACGCAGGTGCAATACGTCCGTTGTAGCCTTCCCCTGTTCGCCAACTCTCACCAATTCTACTCATCCCGAAGCTATTTCACCCCCCGCCGGTACCCAGAACTTCCTTCGGGTACATTGCTCGCTAACACTCTCTATCTCCCAGGATTCGGGGGCTGCGCCTTATGTTCTATGATTTCCATTACTCGCAGGAGCTCGCTTCGTCAACTCTTTCATACTTACTAAGCATATGTTGGAGTTCCGCCCCTGTTTCACTGACAGTCACCAATCGCAGGAACTCACTTCACGTGCTCTTTGAACCAATGATACAGATTTTCCATTTTTTTCTTGCAAAACTTGCAAAGCAAAACAAAAATGCCAAGCTACTTAAAAATTGATTCTGATGTGAGAAGTTGGGTTGTGCCATATTCCAATTAAATTTTCTTAGATTACTATATAGCCAGGTCTATGCAAGCCGGTAGCCCGCTGAGCGTCTGCACAACATGTAGTAGCTCGCACTTCAACATTTGAATAAAAAAAAATCTGATGTGGGCAACACATGACTTTCCTTATATAACGTAATGAATTTACCACTTTTACAGTAAAATAAATAGGTTTTTCTTATAATAGATACTAATATTCTTTCCAAGATATTGAATTTTCGACTATGAGTCGTCGTTTTCATTGATATAGCATCATTTTTATCCATTTGGCGAGATTTTCATTAATTTGGCAACATTTCAAAAAAGTCGCGAAGTTGGCGACATTCCGCCAAATTCGTCGCCAAAATCTCGCCAAGCGTTATGCACTAAGAAAAAAGTTATTCTTACAGCAGATAAATGACTATTGGCGTTCTAATACAAAAGTATTATTCAAAGTATATTTTTTCATGAATGGAACGAGCTAGATCCACGAGAATGATGTCACTCAATTTATCGCATGGTATTACATATGAAAAGTGAACATGTTTCTCAATAGGATTTTTTTTTTTATGTGACTTTTTCATAATTTTTTTGAAAAATGTACAATATCTCGAGAACGGTTCATGTTAGCGTTCTAAAATTTATGCCAATCGTTTTCTAATGAAAAATTACATAAGAAATGTCTATTTGCGTAACTTTATTAGCAGTTTTGATTTTTTAACGATTTTTTCCAAATTTCATTCGAAAATTTAGGGGGGTTTTGGAAATTCGATCACGTATAAAAACAATAGGCTCCCAGTGTTTACGGATTGTGATTTTTGTACCAAATTTGGTTCGAATCGGTCTATTCGTTCGTCAGTTATCGTCTCCACAGACTCACTGACACACAATATCTGACACACACACACACACACATACTTTCACACACACACACACACACACACACACACACACACACACACACACACACACACACATACATCACTTCAAAAATGTTTGATTCGTGATCAGGGATGCTTGAAACGTGCTCTCCCGTCGAAAACTCGAATTCGAATTTTCGACCCCGTCACAATACTTTCCTTATACATTATGTATATAAGGAAAGTAAAAACTTGTAAAATTTTCCATTATCCGCTTCCTGGCAGAAAATTCAGATAAAAGAACAGCGGTTGATTAAAAGTCTATTAGACATAACCACGCCAAATTCTATGGGTTTGCTTATGGTAATAAAATAGATAAATAAAAATAAAATGGCAAAGAGAAGAAACCATCTCCTATATATTATTGTTCAAAGTGTTAGAGAAATAAACAATTACTGTTCTAAGTGCGAGCATTCCTAATGGCATGAAATTCGTCAAAGACTTCAGCTCAAATTGCTTAGCCACCAATCAGCTACCTTGTTCAGAATTAAACATATAATTGTTAAACTATATATATGATACTAGCCGTTTCATTTCCCTCTTTGCGCGGACGATTGCTCAATGCGATTGCTATACACTTAATGAAAGTTCCATACATCAAATGCCACACATTTTATAGTTTTGTTAACATAGAAATGGCGGTGTGTAATGCAATATTTTATATTCGATCACTGTAGGTTGCCTTACTGTCAACGTTCTTAGTCATTTAAATCTAAAATTAATCATTAATAAAAGTATTTACAATAGTTTAATTAAAAGAATAGCCAGCAGAAGATATTTCGGTATTTAATTCAGAACTACAGTACGTTAATATAGTTATAAATGGAATAAACATCTCTTTAAAAATTGAATGAAAAACTGCTTAAAAATTGAATTAAAAAACAAAAAAAATCGTTTGCTATAAATTAAAATTAAAGTATTTGGAAAAATTATGTATTTGGAAAAAATATAAAAATTTAGGACATTAATTTCTAAGCCAAATCGTATAAAAATGAATTTAGTGTGATTAGCCGTTTTAATTTGATATCTAGAAAAATGTTAGAATATTAAAGTTATAGAACATTAGAACTTTAAATTTTTTTTAAATGAAATTTCAAGATTTTTAGCCATTACTTACAGGTCAGGCAAGTCCCGCGTGTATGCAAAGTTTCGAGTTTCTGTATTCTACTGTTTAGACTGCGTGATTCATAACTATGTTAGTCAGTCTTACTCTTCTGTATGATATAGGTAGATAAACAGTAATTTAAAGTTACACGCGCAGCCAAGTTTAACTTTAAACTACGTAGGTTATTGAAGCAAACATTTTTTTTTCCAATGGCCAGACATTGACTCTTTCATCTTCGCCTATACATCGGCCAGAACAGTGAACCTCTTAGCCGTCGGATGACGTTGCCCCAGGGCACTAGTGGGGGTGGGGACACATTGCGCCCAACAACACAAACATCCATGTCTTACGTGGGACTCGAACCCACAACGTGGCGGCCGATCAATCGCTGGAAACGCTCGCCTTGACCGTTCGGCCACCACGTCGACTGAAATGAGCCAACAGTACGCGGTGTTCCCAGGTGGTCACCCACCCAAGTACTAACCGCGTCCGATGCTGCTTAACTTCGGTGATCTAACGGAAACCGGTGTTTTCAGCACGGTACAGCCGTTGACTCGTGAAGCAAACACCATCTATATCATTTATCTTTACCTAAAGAGTATGTTTCAATACACTCATTTTTATAGCACAAATACTATTAATATTCTGGTATTTATCATTTTGGTGATATTCCTTCCTCACGTTGGTTCAGAGGCTTTGTATGAAAAACTTTATTTGAATGTATAAAACACCTTATTTGAACTAAATTTTGTTTGAACCAGTTAAGTAACTCTGAAGACGCGGAATTGGCAGATATAAATAATTCCTCTAAGTAGTATTTTGTATTTAGGAGTTTCCGAACTTTAAACTTTCATAACAAAAGAACATTTTTTGTATGGTCAAGTTGTCTGTTAAAATAAAAAAAAAACCCATAAATCAAATTTAAATTTTAAATGCCAGAAGTTTTAGGTTGGTTGGTTGGTTGATTAAGGATTTTTGGCACAAGATCCAAAGAGGATAAGCTGCGCCAGACATATGGTATTAAATACAGATAAATGTAAAGAATAAAAACAAGTGTATAATCTAAAAGAGTGTATGACTAAAACAAGACAATGCAAGAAGGATAATGATGGAAACAAGATGAAAAATGTCTAAAAGGTGATAGGAAGTGAATTTAAATATGATGGTAAAAACCGATGTCTAATAAGAAAGGAAAAATCCCTGAATGAGGATTTTCTCCAATCAATTCCGTCAAAGTTAAAGTATATGTTTTAAAATGTTTAAAACGAAACTGTTTATATTCAGGACAAGTAATTAGAATATGTTTTACACTCGCTGCGGTTTGACAAACATTACAAAGGGGTTCAATTTCTCCTAAAAGTAAATGCCTGTGAGTAAAACGAGTGTGACCAATACGCAAACGAGTTAAAATTACATCCAGTTTCCTACATTGGAAACTAGTCCATGTTTGTACTAAGGGCTTTATCTCGTGCAACTTATTATCAGATTGCTGATTCCAGGACGACTGCCATTTATCATGAATATTTTTGAGAACAAATTGTTTGATGTCAGTTAAAGGGATAGTCAGATTCAAAGTTTGAGTAGCTGATTTAGCAGCAATGTCTGCTAACTCATTTCCTTTGATGCCAACATGTCCTGGGACCCAACAGAATTTAGTATGGTATCCTTGCCCCTTCAGACGATGCTCATACTTAAGGATATCAGAGGCAATGTGGTAATTCATAGCTCTCTTCGATGATAAAATCTGTAATGAACTCAATGAGTCAGTATATATAATGTGTTTTTTGGACTTTTGATAAGAGATGAAGATTAGGGACTGGTAAATAGCCATAATCTCAGCTGTAAAAATAGAGCAAGATGCATGTAGTTTATAAGACTTTATAGTATTGTTGCAAACATAAGCTAAACCAACGTAATCTCCTGCTTTGGAACCATCTGTAAAAACAGGAGTAAACTCTTTATACAGATTCCTATGTTCTCCAAACAATTGCACATAAATAGCCGGGTTGGTGTTAGTCTTTGTAAAATTGTAAAAAGGGTTGAGAAAGGAGAAATTATTAACATACCATGGAGGGGTTTCAAAAAACTTTGTTTTTCGAACATAAAGCTCTACTAAAGGGGTAGTTTCTACTATATTGCGTATCCGCTTGCCAAAAATAGGAATGCATGAAGGTCTGTGGTCATACAGTCGATCATAATGATCATCAAGGAATGCACGTTGTAACGGATGGTTATGTACGGACATGATACGAAAATAATAATTCAGTGCCAGCTGTTCACGCCTTAATTGTAAACATGGCTCATTAGAGACAGCATATATGCTTTGAACTGGAGATGTCCTAAAGGCTCCTGAGCATATACGTAATGCCTTATGGTGAATTGGATCAAGCTTTTTTAGCACTGATGTTCGTGCTGATCCATACACAGAACAACCATAATCTAGTTTTGACCGAATAACAGCTCTGTAGATGCGAAGCATGGAAGTAAGATCTGCACCCCATTTAGTATTTGAGAGGACTTTTAAGATGTTAAGAGCTTTCTCACATTTATTTCGCAGTTTCTGGACATGGGGCAAGAAAGTAAGCTTTTTATCGAACCAAACCCCTAGAAATTTTATTTCCTCCACTACAGCAATCTTTACACCTCCCATAAAGATTTCTGGGGGTGAGTGGATACCACGTTTTCTGGTGAAATGAACACAACAAGTCTTTTGCGTGGAAAACCCGTACCCATTCATATTTGCCCATCGTAAGATGTTATTTACGGCGGCTTGACATTGTCTTTCCACAGTACGCATATCGTGAGCTTGGTAGGCAACTTGCAGATCATCCACATACAGACTTTTATGGACAGACACTGGCAAACTGTTTAAAAGACTATTTATTTTTATATTAAAGAGTGTCACACTCAAGACACTTCCTTGTGGCACACCCTCCTCTTCTACGTGTGTGCGTGAGAGTGTTGAACCAATGCGCACTTGGAATGTCCTGTGTGATAAAAAGTTTTGAATAAAAATAGGAAGATTACCTTTTAGATTAAAATCATAAATGTCCTTAATAATACCGTAGCGCCATGTTCGATCATAGGCTTTGTCAATATCAAAAAAAATTGAGACTAAATGATTTCTCCTAAGAAAGGCAGTCCTAATTTGCGATTCTAATGACGTAAGATTATCAATGGTAGATCTACCTCGACGAAAGCCACTTTGGTGGGGTGAGAATAACTTGTTACTCTCTAAAAAGTGTACAAGCCTGGCATTAACCATTTTTTCTAGAAGTTTACATACACAGCTTGTGAGAGCTATAGGCCGATAACTTAAAGGGCTTTGAGGGTCCTTACCTGGTTTTAAAATGGGAATTGTGATGGCTCTTTGCCATGACCTAGGGAATTTATGTTCATGCCAAATTCTGTTAAACAGGTATAAGAGGTTCAATAAGGAGTAATGGCAGAGGTGTTTAAGCATGAGATAGCTAATTTTATCAGGTCCACTGCAAGTTCTGTGTGTTTGGGACAAAACAGTCACCAACTCTGACATTGTAAAGTGCATGTTATAAGGTAAGTTTCTAGCTTCTGGGAAAACAATAGGTTTATTTTCAGACTGAAGTTTGTGTTTTAAAAACGGTTCAGAGTAATTTGATGCATTTGAAATATTTGCAAATTCTTTGGCAATTTCATTTGCAATGTCATATGGCGAACTTATAGTTGTGCTATTATGATTTAGAATGGCTATGGAGTGATTACTATAATTCCCTGTACACTTTTTGACTTTCTCCCATAGAATTTTACTAGAAGTGGATGATGTTATTTCACTAACATATTTTTCCCATGACTCTTTCTGTCTTCTTCTGCGTATCCTGCGAGCAAAAGCTTTTGCATGTTTAAATGCAGTTGGGTTTTCAGTGGTAGGAGACTTCCTGAAAATTGACCAAGCTTTCTTTTGCTTTTTATAAGCCTCACGGCATTCCTCACTCCACCAAGGGAAGCGATGCTTAGATATATTACCTGTACGTTTTGGAATTGCAGCATCAGCAGCCTCTATAAGAACACCTGTCACATTTTCTACAGCTGTATCAATGTCAGTGCTTTGAACAGCTTCATCAGTGATCAGGGCTAGGGAAGTAAACTTCGCCCAATCAGCTTTTGAAAATATGTATTGAGATTCTTTTATAGTCGATCTGAATTGACTGTTAGAGAGCATGATAGGGTAGTGGTCACTATTGTGAAGATCTTTATCAACTGTAAAGTTCCAGTAAGGAAAGAGAGAGGGTGAACAGATGGCAAGGTCAATACTGTGAAAAGTCTTACTAGGTTGGTGAAAATAGGTGAATTCATTATTGTTAAAAATGCATAAGCTGTGATCACTGACACATTGCTCAATTTGTTGTCCTCTGCAATTTGTGTCTAGACTTCCCCAAAGGGGATTGTGACCATTAAAGTCACCGAGTATCACAAATGGTGCAGGAAGTTGGCGAATCAAATTATCAAGTTCTCTAGAACTTATGTGATCATTTGGTGGTAAGTAAATACAGCATACTGTAATCAATCTATTTACATGGATCCGAACAGCAACGGTTTGTAGATTTGTGGCGAGTTGTAATACGGAAGAAGGGTAGTCTTGTGAGACTAACAAAGCAACTCCCCCAGATACTCTACTGTTCATATTAAAATCTTTACGGATACAATTAAAATTTTTAATATTAAAATTACTGCTAGATTTTAGCATGGTCTCTTGAAGGCAAATACAAATAGGATGGAAAGTATTAATTAAATTCTTGATCTCCACCGACTTGTTCTGCAACCCTCGGCAATTCCAAGATAGTAAAAAAGCCATATTCAGGTTTTTTTCTTGGACCGATGGGAGGTGGTCTCTTTTTTCCCAGTAGACGAAGAGGAAGAGGATGACACATCTGTTATCATCCCTTCATCCTCGGAAGGACACAGTTGTACTTCGTCATCATTTTGGCTATGATTTTCTTGTATATTTGTTTTTTTGAATGATATTTTTTCCAAAGGACTGTCTTTGGTATTCTTTAATTTATGTTTTTTGTTTGACTTTGTTTTCTCTTCTAAAGTATTGACTCCTTTTTTCCCACTGGTACTTACTACTGCAGTTTTTTGTTGTGTGAAAGCAGGTCTGAAATTGGCTAATGGGATTGAAGTTTTTTGCTTTTGTTTAGTACTTGAAACAGCAGTGTTTACAGAAGGGATAGGTTTTGTTTCGTTAGTTTGTTGGTTATGGATTATTTGCATAAAGTTTAAGTCAGGTTCGGTTTGTGTGCCTACGGATGAAAATTCAGTTTGTATGCTAGCAGATTTTGTTTGTCTGTTTCTGACAACAGATGATTATGATATTCCTATTTTTGGTGTTCTTGCTTCAATCAGTTTACGTGCTTCTGGGTAAGTAATATTACTTGATGTTTTTAAAGTTTGGATTTCTTTCTCAAAAACCCATTTTGGACATGAGCGGGCATAAGATGGATGATCAGCCTCGCAATTGACACATTTTGAAGTAGATGTACATCCCTCACTGTCATGTCCGTGTTCTGCACAACGTGCACAGACCACTTTAGGAGCACGACAGGAAGTTTTTGGATGTCCAAATCTCTGACAGTTGAAGCATCTTAATGGGTTTGGCACATATGGACGTACTTGGCATCTGAGGTAAGCTACTTTTAAATGTTTAGGTAAGACTGGAGTGTCAAAAGTCAGTATAATATGTTTTGTTGGAAACATTGTTCCATCTCGTCTAACAGTGATTCGTCGCATAGAGCTAACTTTTTGGTCTTTAAGATTGTCAAGGATTTCAGTTTCAGGTACATATATAAGGTCTGGTTCGGATATAACCCCACGAGAGAAGTTCAATGTACTATGAGCAGTCACGGACACAGGAATATTTGCGAGGATTTTCATTAAAAGTATATTTTTAGCTTGAGCGGTAGAGAAAACTTTAACTAACAAGTCACCAGATCTGAGCTTTTTTATTGTTTCGACTTCCCCAACAGTAGCGAGTATTCCTTTTTGAATCAAAAAGGGTGAAACGTTATTAAATGATCCGTCTATTCTTTTCATAATGAAAAAACTTAGCTTCAGTTGTAGTCATTTTATGATTATCCAGTTCATTAATTCTTTGTAAAGTATCTGTATTTACGTTCATAATCCTATCATTAGTTTTATGTCCCAAGGATACGGAAACGCTAGAGGCATCTACTCTATCCGCCCAATTAAGATCTCCTGCCTTGGAAGGCAAGGAAGCAATAGAATTTTCACTTGAAAAGCATGAAGAACCCGAGGCCAAAAGCATTCTCGAATTCTCCATGCTTGTAACCACTAATAAAAAACCACGGTTTACTTCCAGATCGATCGGAGCCCCCGCCAGACTCCGTCTCCCCACACTTTTCTAACGTGCCAAGTGTAACCGCCGGAGTCATTCGCAAAGCCAGATGATGGAGAGCAGGCCATAACGTGCACCTGGTGCACAGGGCCCATGGACCAGCAAGGATCCAAGGGGGATTTCTCGATATGAAACACTCTCCACCATTCAACCAACGCAACCAAGGGACTCACCTCTGGAACCGTTTACTGCAAACGTTTCTCGAAAGCAAAACTACTGATGCACGCAGCTCTACCCCTTTCGCATCACACCCACATGAACCCATTCCCGAGCCCAAACGGTGTACCTTACGGCAGAGGCCGAAGAGTGGTACTAGGGCCCATAGAGCAGATGTGATGTTTACTAAGGGCTCGGCATTGATGACACCAGCAGCTGAGAGGGACTAGAAACACAAAACACAAAAGGAGAACAAAAGAAAAAAGAAGGTGAAAGGAGAATAGACAAATAAAAAGAGGAGGGAAATGAAAGAGAGAGACAGAAAAAAGGAAAGAAAAGGATTGCTAAGGTACCTCGGGATTGCAACACCCGTATTCACTAAAGAAGTGAACCCCTGAGGGGCAGAAGTTTTAGGAGTTAGTAAAACATGTTTACATTGTCCATATACAAAATTTATATAAAATTATCTTATATAATAAAATACAACACTCAATCCGTATCTGTGTAGCCCATCGAAGTGAAATAAAGGGCTTATATCTCAGATCCAAAGCATTGCCACAGCATGATGCAAATGCATGATTTTAATGCTAGACGAAACTAAAAAGAAAACTCTATTGAGCTCATGGAGTTAGTGATGAGATGTACCTCCATTATTCAGCTGAATAAGACAGTTAATATTAAGAAGTCTTCCCAATTTAAAAAGTCAGAATTTGAATATTTAAGTCATGGAGTTAGAGACATGTTTACTCCTTTATCTTAAAATTCGTATTTTAAACAATGAAATGAATGCAAATTGAGTTATAATTAGATGAGTTTGAGCTGAATTGGATGACCCACGAAGTTAGAGAGAGAGATAGTTCATTTTACCTCGATGACATGACCAGTCATTGACAACTTTAAATACAAAGTTTCAGGCGTTAAACTTGATACATTCTTTGTTAGTGGATCTAAGGGAGCGTAAATTAATTGCGTCATGTTAGCGGGTGGTATAGTATGTGTTTTTTGGTAGGGAATCGTATAATAAAAGCTAATATTGAATGGAGGGGGGGGATATGCAGAAGCACATGTATGGGAGGAAATCTGTTGGATTTTTATGAATAATATGAGATAATCTTTTGCAAATTTTCCCGTCTTATGACGGATTTACCCACCATTATATAATTATCCTTAATAAATAAATTAGGTGGTATAATATTGCGACTCAAATAATATTTTATCACTTTCTATCATTATTTGAACTCAAGTTCACAAATCTTATTTGACATCGTTAAAAATAACAAATTCTTTGGTGACATTAACTTTCACAGTTTTAAAATTATAGATGGGAATTATGTATAATTACGAAATTAAATTCCCATACAAAGACACACTTATCCAAAGTAATAAGGATTGGCACAATGAAGTAAAATTTCGTAATATACAGCATATATACAAAACTTAACTGGTAAATCGGTTTTAAATATAAAATACAAATTTCTTCTTCAGGAACAAGAAGACACACGATCTCACAAATCCACCTCAAGTCTGTTAATCGAAGTTGCTGACGTTGTATCTGACGTCGTGTTTATCTTAGTGTTGAAAAATAATGCTGTTTTTGCTTGTAAATCTGTTTGACCAGTTAACATTTACATATATGCTTTATTTTACGAAGTTTTACTTGATTACCTTATTATTGCGGGAGATTTTGAGCGACGATTTGATTGATAAGGAATACTCAAGAAGACAGTTTTGATGTTTGTATTCCCTTTAAATAGAAGCATTCAATAATTCTTCAGGGCAATTGAAAGTAAAATCTTTAATTCCCATTTTACAAACAAGCACAAAGCTTTAAAAAGTTCTCACAAAAAGATAACGAAAGTAAAAAGAAACCTCACAACTTCTTAACATTGTTGTATTTCGTCAAGTATGCCTTTTTCCCAGAGAAATAATACGAGGGACGTTCAGAAGGAGGATTCAATTAGATGTTGCTTGGGGAAAGATCACGGTTTTCGCGGCTTTTCACAGCCGCAAAACGAACAAAAACATTCTCCGTCTTTCTTTGATCGCAGGAAATCAAATAAAGGAAAACGAATGCGTCTGTGAAGAAGTATAGATAAAAATAAGTGCGACCGTAAATTGTACCGAATACAGATAAAATTAAATTGGACCGTAAATTGTATGCGTTGAGAAATTAAAACTGTGTTAATAAGATTACTGATGCAATATTAAAGTTTGGGACTCCGAGTTTATATTTTTCAAAACTTGAAAATATTGTGCTTCCATAAGGCACCTCGAAATCCAATCCTAGTCTTTTATTACAGGTTATGGGTGACCCGGTCGTAATTAGAACACACGATCTAAAAATATGATATGCCAAATATGATATTTTCAGCTATATTGGATTTCGAGTTATTCTCGTAAAGCGAGTACATTCCTACAACGGGCTCAGGACGTGCTATCTCGATAGGAATCAAAATGCCAAAAATATACTACAAAAATCAACTACATATCAAGTTTTGACTTTCTAACTTCTTAAATTTTCTAGGTATTCTAAAAAAAAAAAAATGAGTACACTCCTATGGCGGTCCAAAACGGGCTAGCCCGATAAGGTTGAAAATCAAGAGAATTAAAATGTACCTCAAAAGACAACAACATACCAAATGTCATGCTTCTATGAATAAATGGAGCTTGATTAGTTAGAGCCTCAAAAGTTTGAATTTTACTAACAACAAACATCACATAAAAATAAATAAAAAGTTGTAAAAATGATGTCTGAAAAGAATGTTTGACGTATTAAAATTTGCAGACTATATCTATATAAGTAAAACTGAAAATCTGTTTGTATGTATGTTCGTATCATCTTCATGGGGGAACTGATGCACAGAATTTCATGAAACTTTGTAGGTAGCAATAAAATAGCCCTACTTAAAATTGAGTCCATGTTTCGAGTTCCTAGGATTAAGATTTGTCAAGATAGTAATAAAAAACGCACAATTAAATCGTTGAAGATATATAATTTTTCCGCCTAAGATGATATTTTCCCCGCCAATTTATTTCAAGAAAATTAAATCATATCGCATTAGCAACGGAATTAAATCCATTGTGTTTATATGGCAGAAGATATTTATTGAATACTATAGTCTGATTACATAATAAAGAAATGTATATAAAATAAATTTTACAGAAATTGTATTTTTGACTGGATCTTAGGTTTAAAGATGACGGGGATTGTTGGTATTTTTAATTTCGTCATCTGTTTCATTTTGGTAAAGTTTTTGACACTCATTGTTGTAAGGGTATATATTTTAATACTTTATACTTTTAATGCTTTGTCTTTTAATATCTTTAATATATCTTCTAATCTACGACAATATATTAGTACGATCTTAGCGCTTTCATTTTGGCATATATAGATCCAATTTCACTTTTTGTGTAAATTTGTTTAGAAATGGGACCAGGATGTTTTATTCTGGAAATAATTTTGTGTGGTGAAAATAGAGATTTCTAAACTTCTTTTTAGGAGCACTTATTTAAATATATTAATAGAATGTTTTGAATAACAATGTCATTTGTGATACCATAAGGTTTTGCAAGTGATTGTGAATTTTAGGTTTCTTTTATTATGCATGAAGAACGGGTATACTGCTAGTATTTAATATATTGTTGAGGTTATATGAGTGCCACTTAACTAAAAATTTGATGTGGGCAACACATGACTTTCCCTGTAGACTTAAATTCATATTTTCTTTATTTCTTTAATAATTCATTAGATTGAGTTTAATTGCACCAAATAACACAAAATTTGCATTTATAATTCAATTTTTGTTTTTATTTGGTAATTGGATATTTTTCCGATAGCGGAGTAATAAAAATGCAAGAAATCTCAAATATCTTGAGAACGGTTAGTCTTAAAATATAATGGAGTTTGTTATATTCTTTTCCTCGTCAAAAATTGCGTATAAATCAAGAATTTAACTGATACCTTTCAGCATACGTAGTCTTTTTTTTTCTTTTTAGATTTTGGCGATTTTTGCGGGCCATGTCGTAAAAAAAGGCAGGTTGTTATTTTCCGTATCGTACCAAAATCGTATCAGCACCAGCGTGTCCCACAATTAACTTTTCTACCAAATATTGTGAAATTTGGTCAATTAATATTTTAGCTATTGTGGATACATGAAATGTTTGCGGGCCATTTCGTAAAAAAAAGCGGATTCTTCATGTCCGAATCTTAATAAATTTTAATCAGTACCAGAGTACCCAACAAGTGACTTATCTACCAAATTTTGTGAAATTTGGTAAATTAGTATTTTAGCTAGAGCGGATAAATGAAAATTTTAGGGGCGATTTCGCTAAAAAAAGGGGGGTTTTGTTTTCAGGAATTGTACCAAAAACTAATCAGCACCAGAATCACATCCAAGTGACTTACCTACCAAATTTTATGAAATTCGGTCCATTAGTTTTTGAGTTAAAGTGGATACATACATTGCACAGACAGACAGACAGACAGACAGACGTCACACTAAAAATAGTTTTTTCGTATTCTAGAAGTTTTAAAACGTGTAGATCCGTCGAAAACTCGAGTTGCGATTTTCGACTTGATTCCTATACTTTCCCTATACATTACCATGTATAGGAGGGAAAGTAAAAATATGCATTACTACTTTAATTTTGCGGTACATTTAAAATTATGATGTGTGCGAGTTTTCTGCGAAATTTTTCGAAATATAGAGAGTAAATTAGATTGAACTTACTCTCTCCCGAAAGAATCGCAAATAAATAATAGAGATTAGAAAAATAGTATAAATTGTTTTACGCGTTTCTCGCAGGCTGATCTTTGCAGAAACAAAGAAAGTAATGAAAAATAAAAATTTAAATATTTTACTGTCACCAGATGTTTTTGAACAGTGTATTTCGATTCGTTTTTTTCCTCGTGACCAATAAATTCCTTCTCTCAATTAAACTACTTCTTATAGGAGATCATTCATCATTTTCCTTCGAAACAAGTTCCCGAGAGTTAGCACAGAAAATTGAAAAGAACCAGATATATAAAGGACAAAAATTGGTAAAGGATTATTAGCTTGCGGAATTTATGCAAAAAGAGAAATATATTTTTATGCATATTTTTTAACAATATAGAGGAAATTAAATTTCTGTCACTAGAGTGATACGTATTGTAGATAATATTTAAGACACAAAATTTTAAAATGAAAAAGTATAGTACATAAAAATGTATTAGTTTAATAATATTATTTTACAAATCTAGGGAGTGGCGCTCCCTACTATTTATGCTCGCCAACCACCGACTCGCTAACGCTCGCTGGACTTGCTCCGATAGCATTTTCGTGCTGCCAGCTACGCAGGCGTAATACGGCCGGTCCCTTGTTAACTAACATTTACCAGCTCTGGAGCTCGTGTCGTGATATTTTTCATTCCAGCCGGCGCAAATGACCACCTACTTATCCTACGCTTGCTGACGATCGCAAAACCTCCAAGTTCCGCCTTTTATTCCTTGCCGCTTTATTATTTATTCGGAGCGCGCCGCAGGTATAATGCACCTATTGTGGCTTCGACCTTTTATTATCTGACGCTCGCTAGCTCCCTTAACTCGCTTCGGGAACAATTTAACCATGTTCAGACTCCAGATCTCTAAGTTCGTTAACCTCACAACTCACTTTTTGAATTGGGAGGCTTCGTCTTCTACTTTCTGGCGCTCGCTCAGACTGCATCGCGAACTCTTTCGTGCCGCCTGCTATCTATAGCGATTGCTTACTGCATTGCGAACAAACGGCAAAATTTCATAACTGTACGTTTTGCCGTTTGTTCGTAATACAGTGGCAAAATATCGTGTTTCATTTTCAGTATAGAGAGATTTACAACAATAAGTCATATTATTGTAGTGCAATATAACAACTGCATCATAATATTCATGACCCATACAATAGTTGTACATCATAACAATAGTTGCGAAACGCTCTTTTGTTTGTTAGAATAAACGATAAGGCATAGGGCTGTCAACATTTCACATTGTTCCAAGTTCGCTAATTAACGCTGTAGTCATGTTTAGAATATAAATATCTATACTTTTAATTTTTTTAATACTTTCGTAACTCAGTTCTCTGCATTTTGTGACGTTTCGGCCAGAAACTAACCACAGAAAAACTGACAATTGGCTCGACCCCATTAAATTTTCGCCCGTGGAAAAGAAACATTTTCGCTTCAGAAGTGCATAAGAAATTGAATAATCCATTAACTAAATCGAGATTAATGAAGAAAAGAGCTCCACTGAGCAAAAATTCAACTACGTAGGTACTACGAAAACTACTATTCAACTACGAAAGCGAAATCTGTGAAACAGCGGCAGCAGCTACTGTTTTTTTTACTGTAGATAGAAATTGATTTTAGTACCAAAATAAATTGATTTTAGTTGAAATAATATCAAACCCAGTATCCATTTTTGATTACAACCAAACATTTTCAACCCGCAAGTAAACGGTTCCGTCTACGCCTAACCAATACCACCCTTGAATTTCTGCTCATAACTTCAAATAAAATACAAAGGAATTTAATAATAATACGCGCTAATTGATATTTATGTTTAAAAAATTTCGAGCTTAAGATATTGACACTTGTCGAGATGATGTCCGTCTGTATGTGTGTGTACTTTGCATGTGTACTTATGTGAGTGTGAGTATGTATGTATGTATGTGTGTGTGTAGTAGCGTATGCAACAATGCTATAACTCAAAAACTCAATGCTTAGATTAGATGCCTAGATATATAATGTACAGAAATAGAGCTAGATATATTACTTTCCTTATATACATAAAGTATAAGGAAAGTATTGTGACGGGGTCGAAAATTCGAATTCGAGTTTTCGACGGAAGAGCACGTTTCAAACATCCCTGATCACGAATCAAACATTTTTGAGGTGATGTATGTGTGTGAAAGTATATATATATATATGTGTGTGTGTGTGTGTGTGTGTGTGTGTGTCAGTGAGACTGTGGAGACGATAACTGACGAACAAATGGAGCGATTTGAATGAAATTTGGTACAAAAATCACAATCCATGAATACTGGAAGCCTATTGTTTTTAAACGTAATCGAATGTTCAGAACCCCCCTAAATTTTCGAGTGCAATTTTGAAAAAATCATCAAAAAATCAAAACCTTTAATAAAATTACGCAAATAGACATTTCTTATGTAATTTTTCTTTAGAAAATGATTGACACAAACTTTACAACGCTAGCATGGACAGTTCTCGAGATATTGCACATTTTTCAAATAAATGTATCAAAAAATCCCATAAATTAAAATAAAATATTAACTGTTGAGAAACATGTTCATTTCTCATATGTAGTATCATGCGATAAATTGGGTGACATCATTCTCGTGGATCTAGTTCGTTCCATTCATGAGAAAAAATACTTTGAGTAATATTTTTGCATTTGAGCGCAAATAGTCATTTATATGCTATAAGAATAACTTATTTCTCCGTCCATAACGCTTGGCGAGATTTTGGCGGCGTAAAGAGTATAAAAATGCTTAATAAATCTGTAAAAAATAACACACAATTTACCGCCATATAAGTGTTTCCTTATAATGTATTAATGTATCATATTGAACGTACCATAAAACATCATAAATACGACAAAAAGTAACAAACATTGTCTATTTCTTGCCATATTCTACCTGATTAAGAGTTCTGTGGCTTTGATATGTAAACTTTCATTTCAGTTTAAAACTCCAATAAATATCTCAAAATATTAACTTTTAACTAACGGAAATGCCAGATTTTATGAGTTTTTCTAAATTCTGATTTTATTTCTACTTGTGCACTTAAATTGATATAATATTTTTACTGAAATCAAGATTAATTCGGGATAGTTTTTCCTTAAATGTTTTATTAGTGATTTCATTTTATTTAAATGGAAAATTGCTTAATCCATGCCAATTGAAATCCTTCTTTTCAATTGGATTCATACTTTAGTTTCTGATCAACCTATAGGATCATTTTAAATGATTTATGATACTCTAATAGCTACCTTAGGGTTTTCGAAAACGTATTACAGAAAGAAAAATGAGTGAAAAAGTTGTTGCCGACATTTTAAATTGAAAAATCGAAATTCGATTTCTTTTTTGCCATAAAACCTGTTCCTCTAATATATATATAATATTGCATTTCCATTGTTATTCCAATTTTGATAGTTATAGGTAAATAAAAAAAAATGTGTTTAACCACAAAATATTTTATTCACTTTCTAGTGTATCCAAATTCATATATTAACAAGAAAGATCAATCATGCATAAGCATTGATTATGAAACACTTTCCAACTGAAATGTAATTTCATTTAAAAATTTCTAAAATGTGATTCATTCAGTGGTAATATATTTTACATTATCACAGTACTACAGTAATTTATTATACTTAAATATTTAAAACTGTATCGAAATATAAATCATCTGATTCTTTATGCAAAATCAATGAATATTTCATTCATATAACTTGTATTCCAGACTCCAGAGCTAAATAATTTTGTGTGAAAAAAATTCAGCAATTCTTATGTAATTCATCTTACAATCGCTTGAGATATTTGCATTCTGCATATGTTAAAATTAGGCTTCCTTGAAGAAATAATAAAAGTTTAGGGATCATTTAAAATCACAACTATTGTAATTGCATAGGCACGGATTTTAGATACACAGATAATACACAGATAATATATATGTGTATGTGTATGTACTCAAAGTATTGGAATCGTGCCGAAGATCGGAACTCGAATTTTCAAAGTATCTACACGTTTTGGGACTTCTAGAACACGAAAAAACTACTTTTAGGAAGACGTCTGTGTGTGTAAGGGTGTATCTGTGTATGTTTCTGTGTGTCTGTGTGGATATTACATCCACTCTAATTGAAAAACTAATGGACCGAATTTCATACAATTTGGTAGGTATGTTTTTTGTGGGAAATCCTGATGTTCATTAGATTATAGTACGATTCGTAATAAAAGAATCTGCCTTCTTTGCGAAATGGCCGCAGAAATTGCCTTTATCCACTCTAGCTAAAAACTAATGAACCAAATTTAACAAAATTTGGAGTATAATATTTCAATAACCTACAAGTGATTTATATACCAAGTTTAACAAAATTTTGTATATAAATCATTTGTAGGTTATTCTACTACGATTCGGGAAAAAGGAACGAGCTATTTTTGCGAAATGGCCAGCAAAAATCGTTATATATAACAAGAAAGATCAATCATGCTTAAAGCATTGATTATGAAACACTTTCCAACTTCAATGCAATTTTATTTAAAACAGTCGAAAATGCAATACATTCCTCGGTAATATTTTAAAACTTATCATAATACTACATTAATTTATTATATTTGAAAAATTAAACCTTCATTGAAAAACATGAACTTCATTCAAATGACGGCATTGAAATAAAAATTGCCTGGTTTAAATATATCTGAAAAGCGATACATTCCACGGTAATATTTTTACAACTATCATAATACTACGATAATTTATTATATTTAAAAACTTCATCGAAAACAACTGAAATTAATTCAAATGACGTCATAGAAAAAATAAATAAAAAGAACGAATATGAGTCTGCAGGGAAAGACATGTGCTGTCCACATCAGAATTTTTAACAATATTACAATAATGATTTATAGAAGTGAACGGGGATTATTTTCAGGCCATTTCGAAAAAAATGTAAGATCTATATTTAAAGATCCATCAAATTTTTGTCGAATAAAATGTTCAACAAATTTAAGCTGTGTACCAAATTTTAACTCTCTAGGACGTAGGAAAGTGCATTAAAAATGCCATCAAATAAATTTATTATGAAGAGTTATATAAAATTTAAAAAATGAAAAATTGTTATCTACCAAATTTATTTTAAAATGTGAAGCCACTCCCATATGCAAAACGTTTAAACAAATGGAGAGATATTTATTATATAATATATCTCTCTTTTCTTTCTGGAAGATATCCCAAAGTCAGAATTTAATTGAATTTGTTTTTTTCCCTATTTTAAATAATTTTTAATTAAAAAACTACTTAACATATTTTACTGAATTTTTTTTTATATATTCTATGGGATAATGTGAATATTTTCTAAAAATTTCGAAGCAATTCGTGAATTTTAAATTTACTTAAAAAATGTTTGAAAAATTAGGTCCCATAGGGTTCAATGTATTTCATTTTTTCAACCCGGGTTCAATAAAAAACTAATTGGGTGATATTATTTATTTATATTCCCATAGGTCCTGCAGACCGTCTGAACAACATACTAAAATTTCATTTTGATAAAGTCATTTTTACGGCAGTTATCGTGCTAACGGACAGACAGACAGACAGACAGACAGAATGAACAAAGTCATAAACACTTTTCAACTTTGTTGTAAAGTGTTAAAAATAAAAGACTACGTGTGCTCAATTATATCAATTAAATTCCTATATTATATGTGATTTTTGACAACAAAAAGAATAAGACTAACCCCATTACTCTAGGACTAGCCGTTCTTGAGATATTCTAGTTTTTTCGCGTTTTCGCTCCGCCACCTTTGACAATAAGTCTAGCTATCAAATGAGAACCAAATTTAAGTTTAACGTGTAAATTCAATGTCATTTAAAATACTTATGTTGTGCAGATAAACTCAAATTATCATTGAATAAATAAAGAGAACGAATATGAGTCTGCAGAGAAAGACATGTGCTGTCCACATCAGAATTTTTAACAATATTACACCAATGATTTATAGAAATGAACGGGGATTATTTTCAGGCCATTTCGAAAAAAATGTATGATCTATATTTAAAGATCCATCAAATTTTTGTCGAATAAAATGTTCAACAAATTTAATCTGTGTACCAAATTTTAACTCTCTAGGACGTAGGAAAGTGCATTTAAAATGCCATCAATTAAATTTATCATGAAGAGTTATATAAAATTTTAAAAAAATGAAAAATTGTTATCTACCAAATTTGTTTTAAAATATGAAGCCACTCACATATGCAAAACGTTTAAATAAATGGAGAGATATTTATTATATAATATCTCTCTCTTTTCTTTCTGGAAGATATCCCAAAGTCAGAATTTAAATGAATTTGTTTTTTTCCCTATATTAAATAATTTTTTTAATTAAAAAACTACTTAACATATTTTACTGAATTTTTTTTTATATATTCTATGGGATAATGTGAATATTTCCTAAAAATTTCGAAGCAATTCGTGAATTTTAAATTTACTTAAAAAATGTTTGAAAAATTAGGTCCCATAGGGTTCAATGTATTTCATTTTTTCAACCCGGGTTCAATAAAAAACTAATTGGGTGATATTATTTATTTATATTCCCATAGGTCCTACAGACCGTCTGAACAACATACTAAAATTTCATTTTGATAAACTCATTTTTACGGCAGTTATCGTGCTAACGGACAGACAGACAGACAGACAGACAGACAGACAGACAGACAGACAGACAGACAGAATGAACAAAGTCATAAACACTTTTCAACTTTGTTGTAAAGTGTTAAAAACATGCGATCCTTTTATATATATATCCTTTTATATATTAAAAACTTGCGATTGCTCTTCATTTCGGATCATCCTTTAAACCGATTTTTTAAAAGATAAAACGATCTCAAAAATCATGTTTGCATGAGTTGCAACATGTGATAGAACTAATTTTATGCAAATAAAATTATTATTACAGGTAAAATAACTGTCACGAACCCACTGTCCATTTAGAGAATGACTGGAAAAAAGCTCTTTTAGTCTGCCATCTTGACTCTGCGAAATTTTCACGCTTGACTGGCCAGGTGATATGATACTGTAAAGGGAAAAAAGGAAATCGGAAAAAGGAGATGTAGTGATGGGAATAGATGGCGAATGATGTGAATAAAGACATTGGACTCTCCGATGAACAACAGTGGGAAAATATGATGGGACGTTAGAGTCTAGGTTAATGACCAGTTATGTATGGACAGTGGCCATCTGTTAGAATATTTGGTCTTATCGGGGGAAGACGTCGAAGCACACTATTGGAGAGATCATGAAGCAGCTGGACTCTTGTTGAAGATTGTTCTAACTTAATGTGCTGCACATGGGGGTATAAGATGGATTTACCCAAGTGTCCTTACAATAATAAAAAAACATTTAAATTGCTCACATACTGGTTCATCTTTGCCAAATGCTTTGTTAATCTGTAGCTATCTCATGTGGTTGGATGGAGGACAGAACCGACCCTCTATCATCACAGTTCAAAAATCCAGGTAGCTGGATTACAGGACCAAGCCACGGATACCGGTAAGGCGCCCAGGCGGTGAAGTGGATAGCGTCTTCGGCTGCTGTCTGATCGGCTTAGGTTCGAATCCCGCGTGAGGCATGGATGTTTATTGAGGGAAGTCAGTCTTCCGCCTTCTGTGTCCTCGTCTAAATGTGAAGCTGCACCCACTCCGACCTTCGTCAGTGATGCTTGTTTGTAATAAACTTTGTTCTCTTGTCTTGTGTGTCTTTCATCGTTCTTTCTTGCAGCACTGGTCCTGTATCGGCTGTACCGAAACAGGAGTCATTAGAAACAACAACAAACATTAAAAACAACAACATCTGTAGCTATAGTGGACACAGCATTTCAATGTTGGCTGATCCACTAACAATATCGTTATTTCCTTATAGTCAAACACATATTAGGATACACTTATTGTTGAGATTTCTGTGCTTGTGCTTAGTCGTTGAATCTCATAGCGATTCTAAATATTGCTTTTATCAAAGCTTTTCAAAAGGAGTGGTTTTACCCCCCATTTCTTCTCATTGGCTACCAGTCATATGCTGTTAGCGACTCTTATTGGCTAGAAAACTAGCACTCTATTAAATTCTGGTAGCGTTGATCGCCTTCAATAGGTTTTTGGTGATGCAAAGCGTTTGGCATTGTGCCTAATTTAGAGTCTTACCACCATAAAAATATCGAACTTATTTTGGATTTGGACTTCAGATTGTCTGTGACTTTAGTCTACTGGAGACTTGATGACTGTCTAGTCTACTGGAGACTTGATGACTGTTTAGTCTACTGGAGACTTGATGACTGTTTAGTCTACTGGAGACTTGAAGACTGTTTAGTCTACTGGAGACTTGATGACTGTTTAGTCTACTGGAAACTTGATGACTGTTTAGTCTACTGGAGACTTGATGACTGTCTAGTCTACTGGAGACTTGATGACTGTCTAGTCTACTGGAGACTTGATGACTGTTTAGTCTACTGGAGACTTGATGACTGTTTAATGTTTGACATATTAATAGTATGGCCATCTATAGGCTAGAATTTCAATTCTTGGTTTAACAGTAAGTTATATCAAACCACTTAACATTATTTAAAATGCCGATCCAAATTAATACTGATTGACGAAATCTGACATATATTGGATAAATCAAGGGAAAGTAAAATATGGTTATGGGTTCTGGAATTTCCTTACGTACACATTGGAACAGATGGTGATGAGCTTACAAAAACAACAGTTGTTGCAAAATAATCGCTTGCTTTATGAATAAAATAAAATTGAAACACTTTCAAGACTACACTCTCATTGTAGATAACAGTATTCGCAGACCTGTTTTGACATTATTATGCACCATTAGTATGCAATAGCTGATATCTGCAACGGCAGCAAGAAAACTTGCTATTTGACTCACATTTTTTAATTCAAGTGTTGCAGTTTCGTGTATCATGAGCTTAATGTAACATAAATGTGAAGTGATAAGACTGAATTCGTCAGTTCCCAATGAGGTTTGCAACATTGTAGCACGTAGCAAGTGTTAGGGATAGCATTACAGTTATCAGCTATTTTATACTGTCGAGTGCATGTAATAACAGTGGAACAGTTCCAGGGATAATATCTCAAACTATAAGGTATTACCGTCATATAACGGAATTAAAAATTTGAAAAGCATTGTCTCCCATTTATCGTTATTTGTACCAATTTGGCGACATTTTCGCCAATTTGGCAATATTTGAAAAAGTCGAAAAAGTTTGTGACATCCCGCCAAATTTTTCGCCAAGCATTACGGATGGAGCAGAAATGGGTTATTCATATAGTCGTTTGTTATGTTATTTCCAAGATATTGAATTTTCATCAATTAGTCGTTATTTTCATTGACCTAGCATCAATTTAATCAATTTGGCGACATTTTCCTCAGTTTAGCAGCATTTAAAAAGACTCGCCAAGTTGGCGATATGCCACCAAAATTCGTCGCTAGAATTTCGCCAAGCGTTACAGGCGGATAAATAGGTTATTCTTATAGTAGATTCTTGTATTTTTTTCAAGATATTGAATTTTCATCAATTTGTCGTCATTTACATTTTTATCAATTTAACGACATTTTTATCAATTTGGCGACATCTTTATATATTTGGAGACATTTTTATCGATTTGGCAACATTTAAAAAATCTCTCCAAGTTGACGATATTCCGCCAATTTCGACACCAAAATTTTGCCAAGCGTTACCCAGAGATAGATAGAGCCAAGCCAAGGCGCTTCCTTCCGGAGCTCCTGGGTCCGAAGGACCCTTACCTCCACCTGAGAAAGTAAAAAATGCCCAGTTGGAATAGATTTTCTGTAGCAAAATTAGGTCTGCTTATGCACTCGTGGATGGGTTCTTGCTGGAGGTCAAGTGTGGATTGTTGGTAATCCAAGATAAATCAGGGTGTTTATATTATTAATGTGAGTGTCATTTTAACTTTAAGAACGTTTCTCATTGGCAGGTCTGCCAACAAGGGGGAGGCAAAAGGATATATTGCATACCCAGTCCCGGTCTGCACAAATACATTATGAAAGCGGTCAATAACTTTTACAATACAGAGTAGTAGGGTGGCCTGCGTATTTGCTGCATAAAGGTCCGAAAATTCTGTCAGCGGTACTGCTTATTGGAGAGTTCTGTGATTGAAACTGTCCAGTTTCTTAGAGACTATTAACTAAAAATTAGCTACGACAAGCTATTCGTTTTTATTTTGTAAAATTAATGTCGTTTTTAGACCTTGGTACTCAAAATGTACTATTATAAACCTCCGCTCCGAAATTCCGAGTCACTTCTTATTCCGATATTAAAATTATATTTCTTAAAGAGCAATAGTGTCGTAGAGTCTATATTACTTGAATGGATGAAACAGGCTTGAAAAAGGTAATGTTTCGACAGACGTCAACATTTGAGCTCCGATGTCTTGTTTCTTGATATCGGGATCCACTTAAAATACAATTTCTACAAGATAACCAAACAGATAGCACAAATAGGTAGTAAGTGAGGCCAATAACGTAGATAGAAAATTTTAACGCTGATTTTGAGGGGGGGGGGGGAGATTGGTAATCAAACATTTGTTTCCAATTTCTCCAAATATGCTTTCGTGTTAGTTCAAAACTTTGTTCGGTGGTGTGTGGGAGGTGGGATGATCCTGGTAGTTATGATACCAAAGTATTCCCCTTTGGTGACGTCACTCTGTGAGAGGACTGTGTCGTATTAATTGTCCCTAGGCCAAAAACCGTGTAAAAAGCAATCACTGATGACATTTTCAAATATAATAAATATAATAATTTCATATTTTGTGTGTACAATCATAATGCAAAAATAAGTCCGAATTTACGGACAAAGAACGCTTTTAATTAACATACTCATAATAAGCACAACTAATTAGACGTCTACAAGGATCGAAATTTCAGACTTTCATTTGGCCTGACGAGACAGAACCAGCACCACCCTGACTGAGCCCGAAGAAATTTACAGATGTAGAACCCAAGCACGGTGCGACCTGTCCCGGCCTAAGACGGTTGAGTCTCGATCTGGTTCTGCCTGAAATGATTTGTATTCAAATGCGTCGAAAACCTGAATTTGTGAAGTTTTAGATTTACAAAGAATTGAGATAGAAATTGTTTTTGTTTTAAACATTTATATTGACAGAGCTGAAATCAACAAAATTTCATGCACTCTATTAAAATTCATTTGAAGCATGTTCAAAATTAAATATGTGCAACTTAGCCCTACCTGACTTCTTAAAAGACTAAGCATGAAGTCTAGTCTAGCCCGAAACAGTGTTTCAAAATATAAGCTCGCCCAACGTGTCGCTCTGGACCTAAGCCCGTGGGCCAGTCCCAAGCTAGTGCAGATTTCTACAACTAGTAATTATACAACTAATAACTCTATAGTTATCGCACAAGATCACATAACAGCTATTAGGTACAATAAAACAACCATTGAATGCTCAAATATTTTACAAAAGAGACGATTAAATTCCCCAAACGCTGGCATATTCACAAATCAATTGTATTCATATCACTCATTCCAACTGTACGATAACCCGCTTATCCTTTCATGGAAAAATCTGGAAAAAAATCCCATAACTTGTAATTTATAACCAAACTGCGATCCAGATGTTTCCAAAAGCCACTAAATCCAGATGTTTCCAAAAGCCACTAAATCCAGATGTTTCCAAAAGCCACTAAATCCAGATGTTTCCAAAAGCCTAGAAAAGCCGCCAAGTTGGCGAAATTTCGTCAACTGTGTCAAGCGATCCGTATTTCCAAATAACATGTATGGTTGCCTGTAAATCCCGTCTTTCCTCGTGGAAAGCCAGTACGCCGTGGACATATCTTGGGTATTTGTGACAATGTCAAATCAACTGTTTTTAGGATGCAACTCAGCAATAAAATCATTTTATTTTAATTCTATTTTTTTTTAATTTCTTGGAACTATTTCATAAAGTAGCGACACTCAATTTTAATTGAACTCATCTGAAACTAGTAACAAAGTATACCAAACATCTACAGTCCGAGAAAGTTCGATATTTTTTCTTTTCTAATATGAGTGAAAGTTTGTACGGTATCTTTCGATTCTATACTGCTTGAAACGTGTTAATATGATTAAAAGAGGATTTCTAATATTCGATTCCAATGCAGTTCTTCCCTTTACATCTTACTATTTTATAGAGAAGGCATAAAAATCGACGTAGCCATTATGTTAAGCTTTGTATATCTTAGTCATTTTTAAAGTCAATTTTGATCAATAAGTGTAGAACAGAAAAGAAAAGAACACCCTACCCCCTCATTTATAAAGATCATACGAACAATCCCTATAAGTACACTCTTATATCCTCATTAAGGATGTTGGAAGGATAGGTTCAGGGAAGGGACAAAAAATCCCTACAGGGATAAATTGACCCGTGTCCACCACAAGATTTTTGTGAGAATAATTCTCCCTTTTGTCTCATTTATCAATTTGCAGATTGGTGCTCCTTCTTTGGCTAAAAGTATTTTTTATTTCTAGAAGTATTGTTTATCGGAAGTATTGTTTTCGTATTGAAAACGTTTTATGAACTAATGGGAATTACTAACATTTTTTTAAGTATGTGAATCAGAAATTTTCCCATACACAAGTAACAAAATGTTCAACTTTTCGACTTTCCGCCCCCATGGACCGTGGTTTCACTACTCATCAATGCTGGTATGGGGATGAAATGATTAAGAGAGCGCAAAACCCTTTAAAAGTAGGATTTTATAATTTTCCAGTTGAAATATGTTTCAGGACAGAAGTTGCTCTGTTGTATATTCTTCTTGTCTGGCAGCCGGCCAATCATTTATACTTCGCCCACAAGTATGTATGATCTCCAATCTGTCTGAAATTTTATTGCACCTTTTTTAACACTTTCCAACATAGTTGAAGAGTGTTAAAAACTTGTTCATTCTGTCTGTCTGTCCGCACGGTAACAGGCGTAAAAATGACTTTATCAAAATAAAATTTAATATGTTGTTGAGAGAGAGAGAGAGAGACGGTCTGTGGGATATACGGGAATGTAAATGAATAATATCATCCAATCAGTTTTGGATTGAATCTGGGTTGAAAAGTGTAATACATTGAACCCTATGGGATCTAATTTTTCAAACATTTTTTAAGCGAAGTTAAAATTCACAAATTGATTTGAAAATTTCATGAATATTCTGATTATCCCATAAAATATATAAAAAAAATTTCATCAAAATATGTTTGGTAGTTTTTTAAATAAAAATTAAAATAATAATTACACCGATATTATATGAAGAAATCCCGTGCCTCATTGCAAAATAAAATATATCATCCTCTTTTTTTCCCCTGTGCAAAAATAATAATTTTTAAAATTTTTTTAAAATTTATATATGTTGTTGCATCCGTCCTAAAACCGATTTATTTTTGCGTATTGTCTGTGCATCTCTTTTCTGCGCCAACGTAATTACAATATTTTTGAGTTTAAATGATCATGACACTTTGATTATTTCTACAACGAAGCCTAATTTTAATGAATGCAGAATGTAAACAAGTGATTGTAAGATGAGTTGTATAAGAATTGCTGGAATTTTTTCAAGCAAAATTATTTAGTTTTGGTGTCTGAAATAAAATGATATGAATGAAATATTCATTGATTTTACATAGAGAACAAACCAGACGATTTATATTTCGATGACGTCATTTGAATAAAGTTAATTTTTTTGCATGAAATTTTAAGTTTTCAAATATAATAATTTACTGTAGAACTGTGATAATTTAAAAAAATCTGATGTGGGCAACACATGACTTTCCTTATATAATGTAATGAATTTACTACTTTTACAGTAAAAAAATAGGTTTTTCTTATAGTAGATACTAATATTCTTTCCAAGATATTGAATTTTCGACAATTAGTCGTCATTTTCATTGATTTAGCATCATTTTTATCCATTTGGCGAGATTTTCATTAATTTGGCAACATTTCAAAAAAGTTGCCAAGTTGGCGACATTCCGCCAAATTCGTCGCCAAAATCTCGCCAAGCGTTATGCACTAAGAAAAAAGTTATTCTTACAGCAGATAAATGACTATTGGCGTTCAAATACAAAAGTATTATTCAAAGTATATTTTTTCATGAATGGAACGAGCTAGATCCACGAGAATGATGTCACTCAATTTATCGCATGGTATTACATAGGAAAAGTGAACATGTTTCTCAATAGGAATTTTTTTTTTATGTGACTTTTCATAATTTTTTTGAAAAATGCACAATATCTCGAGAACGGTTCATGTTAGCGTTCTAAAATTTATGCCAATCGTTTTCTAATGAAAAATTACATAAGAAATGTCTATTTGCGTAACTTTATTAGCGGTTTTGATTTTTTGACGATTTTTTCAAAATTTCATTCGAAAATTTAGGGGGGTTCTGAACTTTCGATTACGTATAAAAACAATAGGCTTCCAGTGTTTACGGATTGTGCTTTTTTACCAAATTTCGTTCGAATCGGTCCATTCGTTCGTCAGTTATCGTCTCCACAGACTCACTGACACGCACACACACACACACTCACTGACACACACACATACACACAGACATCACTTCAAAAATGTTTGATTCGTGATCAGGGATGCTTGAAACGTGCTCTCCCGTCGAAAACTCGAATTCGAATTTTCGACCTCGTCACAATACTTTCCTTATACATTATGTATATAAGGAAAGTAATATATCAGGTCTGAATGTATTGATTTTAGGGCTGTTTAAATACAATTGCATTTCAGTTGGAAAGTGTTCCATAATCAATGTTGTATGCCTGATTGCTCCTTCTTGTTTTTTTTTATTTGTTTTGGTTCGGAATTATTCTGCCAAATATAAGAAAATTTGTCACGCAGTTAGAAAGTCAGTTGAATGTGAAAGTATAACGCGAATGTGAAAAAATCTGATGTAGGCAGCACATGACTTTCTCTGCAGACTTATATCCACGTTCCTTTTATTTTAATTAAATTTAATTCACTTTTAATTCAATTTTCATTCTCATTTGGTAACTGGACTTATTACTCTCCTTATATATAATAATGTATATTACTTTACTTATATACAATAATGTATAAGGAAAGTATTGTGACGGGTCGAAAATTCGAATTCGAGTTTATGACGGGAGAGCACGTTTCAAGCATCCCTGATCACGAATAGAATATTTTTGAAGTGACGTCTGCGTGTGTGTGTGTGTGAAATAAGTGTGTGTGTGTGTGTGTGTGTGTGTGTGTGTCAGTGAGTCTGTGGAGACGATAACTGACGAACGAATGGACCGATTCGAACGAAATTTGGTACAAAAGTTAAAATCCGTAAATACTGGAAGTCTATTGTTTTTATACGCAATCGAATGTTCAGAACCCCACTAAATTTATGAGTGAAATTTTGAAAAAATCGTCAAAAAATCAAAACCTCTGATAAAGTTACGCAAATAGACATTTTTTATGTAATGTTTCACTAGAAAATGATTGACATAAATTTTAGAACCGTTCTCGAGATATTGCATATTTTTCAAAAAAATTATCAAAAAGTCATATAAAATTAAAAAAAAAGTATTTTCTATTGAGAAACATGTTCACTTTTCATATGCAATACCATGCGATAAATTAGGTGACATCATTCTCGTGGATCTAGCTCGTTCCATTCATGAAAAAAGATACTTTGAGTAATACTTTTATATTTGAACGCCAATAGTCATTTACTTGCTGTAAGAATAACTTATTTCTCCATCCATAACGCTTAGCGAGACTTTGGCGACGAATTTGGTGGAATGTCGGCAACTTGGTGACTTTTTTAAATGTTGCTAAATTAACGAAAAACTCGGCAAATGGATAAAAATGACGTTAAATCAATGAAAATGACGGCTCATTGACGAAAATTCAATATCTTGGAAGGAATATAAATATCTACTATAAAAGTAATCTATTTTTTTACTGTAAAAGAAGTAAATTCATGGCATTATAGAAAGAAAGTCATGTGCTCACGGAGCCTGCAATATAGCAGATATATAAATGAAACATTCATTGATTTTACGCAGAGAAGCAAACGATTATTTTTTCGATGAAGTTTTAAGCATAGAGTTAAATTACTAGTGCCTGCATGGTTTTAAGTTTTTAAATAAAATAAATTATTATAGTACTGTGATAAAATGAAATGAATGGAAAAATGTTTATGAATGACATGCTGCTTTTATACAGAGAGCCAGGCGTGTTATATTTCGATGACGTCATTTGAATAAATTTCATTTGTTTTCGATGGAGTTTTCAAATTTAATAAATTAATGTAGTATTATGATAATTTTAAAAATATTACCCAGGTATGTATCGAATTTCAGAGATGTTTAAACCAGGCAATTTATATTTCAATGCCGTCATTTGAATGAAGTTCATTTTTTCTATGAAGTTTTAAGTTCTTAAGTATAATAAATTAATGTAGTATTGTGTTAATTTTAAATATATTACCGAGGAAATTATAAAGAATTGCTGATTTTTTTTCGCTCAAAATTATATAACTCTGGAGTCTGGAATATAAGTGATATGAGTGAAATATTCATGGATTTTACATAGAGAAGCAAACGATTTATATTTCAATGGCGTCAGTTCATTTGCAGTAGCATTGTCTTTTTCGGTAGTATGTATTTTTCTATGAAGTTTTAATTTCACAAGTAGTAGTACTGTGATTATTTAAACTAATATCGGCGCTGAATGTATCACAATTTAGAAACGTTAAAAAAAATTTGCATTTCAGTTGGAAAAGTTTCATAAACAATGATTTATGCATGATTGATATTTTTTGTTATAAATACTTCTATATCGATGCGTCACTTTTAAAAAGACAATTCGTATATAAGCAGTATTTAACCAAATCATTCATAACGCTGAGAAGGAGCTTTATTAGATAATTGCAAAGGACGGACTCTATGGCGTGGAACTTATATTAGAGTATGAAAGTTAAAATGTATAAAAGATATATGAAGACAATTTGTTTCGAAAAGTATCTACGTTCCAATCTACGTTCCAATCTACGTTCTTATTTCAAAGTCAATTCCTCCAGTCTCTAAAAAGTAATTTTCACGGCTTTCTATAATTTAGAAAATTTTATATTTCCCAAAGCACCAATCGTGATGTCCACAATTATAGAATTCAGAAGTACTTAATGAATGGGAATACATTCCTTTCCGCCAATTTTCTCTTTAGAACAAACAATTTATTTACTTTCCTTAGACAAAAACGCTAAAGACTAGTTGAAATAAAACTCAGTACGTTGTGTTTCCAGTATACGAATGTAAACAGACGTGAAAAAATTGTAAAATTGTAATTACATATTTGTAAAACAATCAATATAGGAAGGGAAAATTGCATGTACCGTTTCATAAGTTTTCGTTTACAAGTTATTATTTTCAACATCTTGGGTTTTTTCAGTTCTATAAATTGTCGGTTTTTAACATTTTGCAACATAGTTGAAAAATGTTTATGATTTTAATTATTATGTCTGTCTATTCGTGGGTACGACAACTTCCGTAAAAGTATTTTTATCGAAACAGCATGTAAGTATGTTGTTGGGACGATCTGTGGGATGTTTGGAAATGAAAAGGAACAGTATCACCCAATCAGTTTCGGATTTAACAGAGGTTGAAAAGTTGAAATTCATTGAATCCTATGAGGCTTAATTTTTCAACCATTTTTCTAAGCGGAATTAAAATTCACAAATTGCTTCGAAAATGTTAGGCAATATTCAAATTTTCACATAAAATGTATAAAAAAATTTCAGAAAAATATGAAGTTTTTAAATTAAATATTGAAATAATAATAACACCCCTACTATAACGTGACTCATTGAAAAATAAAATATGGCTTCCCTTTTGTTTTCCGCTATGTCTTTTTCCAAGATGTGTAAAGATCGTTTTAAGAAATTTATTATCGTATTAATAATTATTACGAATAATTATCGTATTAAGAAATTTAAAGAAATTTATATTTAGTGATGCGTCCGTGATAAACTGCTTTATTTTTGTATATTATCCGTGTATCTAAATTCTGTACCAACGCAATAACAATATTTTTGATTTTATATGTTCACTAAACTTTTTTTATTCTTACAATGAAATATAATTTTAACGCTAAATTATAGCACACAGAATAGAAACAAATCAAGCGATTGTAAGGTAAGTTATATTACGAACTGCTGATATTTTTTTCTCACAATTAGAGAATATTGCTGGAAGCTTACTGATTTCAAACGCGGTCGAATGTTCTGAAAACTACACAAATTATGAATGAAATTTAAAAAAAAAGTCATCAAAAATTCAGAACTTTCAATAAAGTTACGTATATAGTCATTTCTTTTGGAATTTCCCATTAGAAAACGATTGATTCAAGAACTCGAGCATTAGCGCTCTAGAACGATAGGAACACTTTAGAACACTAACATGAACCGATCTCGAGATGTTGCACGTTTTTCAAATAAATTTATAAAAAAATCACACAAAATTAAAAACTATTGTGAAACATAATGAAAATTAGAGCATCGTAAATAAGCAAATATAAGAAAATAATGCAGCATACAGCTAGTTCGAGAGTACGCTGGAACCCCTTCATAAGTGCAATAGAACAAACAAACCCGAAGTCAAACACGAGTGTTTGTTCTCTTACCCTGACGAGGGCGATCCAGCATATTCTCGAAACAGCTGTATGCTGCATTATTGTGTTATTTGGGCTTATTTTCGTGTTACTCTAATTTTTCTTATCTTTCGCACAAAGTTTATTTTAATGTGAAATATACCCCTCTCCAAAAAATAAGCTTGAAATGCAAATCCCCAGATCACAAGCGAACGAATAAATTTTATTGGACGAAACTTGCAGTATACTTCGAGTATAACATGCAAATATAGAAACACGTGCATAATAGAAATTGGCTCCATTCAAATAAATCAGCGTCTTGACAAAAGCTGGTGCTTCTTCCTGTGCGTCCTTACATTTACTACGGACGTTAGGGTTGTTGTTGAAACCCAGACCGTCCGACCTACCAGAAAGGTGTAAGGTAACCGCTTGGACGGCCGGGAAGTGCCACCCAATTTAGACCGGAACCCTGTGGGGGAGGCATTCACAGGGATCGTACCCTCCTTCCCCTACCACCAACCTCTTGGAAGGATTTTCGGACCCACTTGTTTAACGTGATCGTACTCCGCATGAACACGGCGGAAGTTGTGGTAGCATGCAAATCCAGCGAGCAAACCACCGCGCCCGAAATGTGCCAACAGCACGCGGTGTTCCCAGGTGATCACCCACCCAAGTATTAACCGCGCCCGATGCTGCTTGACTACGGACGTTAGGGTGAAAATCTGAAATTGCCATTTCAATAAATATGTTCAAAAGAAAGCTTTTAGATGATGGTTAGCGATGGCGAACAGTGGGCAGATTAGAATCCAGCCAATGCATTGGAAAAATTGCTGAATTCTTCGGAGTCGACCATGTTGTGATTTCACGCTTATGGACCCAATTCCGAAACAGCGGAACAAGAAGCAGAAAGCCAGGCTCGGCTCGCGGTCGAGTTACAACATTTTCCGATGACCGCTACTTAGCTTTATTGGTCAGACGCAACAGGTAAGCAACAGTACCTGCTTTACGTTCTAGCCTTGCTGTAGCTATGGTACGGCTGTATAAGTTTCAACTGTGAGAAGAAGATTACACGTACATGGCTTTTATGCGCGGAGGCCAACCATTTGTGTTCCATTGTCTGCGAGGCGCAGAGCAGCCCGTTTCCATTGTTGTCAGGAACACGTCAATTGGACCATAGACGATTGGAGCAATTCACAGATGAGTCGAGATTCTTTTTGTAGTCGGACGATCGAAAGATTTTTGTGCGGAGATAGGCTGGTACACGGTATCAAGCGATTAACATCATCCAGCGCGACTCTTTTCTGGTGGTGGTATCCTTGTATGTGCTGGGATTTTCTTTGGCCGAAGTACTGAGCTACATTTCTTCCTGAACAGTATTGTTACTGGCCAAAGATATCGCTACGAAATTCCGCATCCCTATGTTCGCCCTTACGTGGGTTGTAAAGGATACAGGTCTATCTGTTGCTACAGTGAGACTAGAACGTAAAGCAAGTGCTGTTGCTTGCCTGTTAGGCCTTACTAATAACGCTACGTAGCGATCATCGGAAGATGTTGCAACTCGATGGCAGTGTTTCGTTCAGACATACCTTCGGGGAGGCGAATATCCCCCCCGGAGACATTTTACGTTAACCTAGTTTCTATTTATATGACACAGCATTTTGATATACTTATATAGGGCAAATAGAAAATTTGGCCCTCTAAAATTGCATTCGCCCTCCGACCAAAAAGTCCTGAAAGAAGCACTGTGTCGAGAACGATCTGAATCTGTCTTTCTGCTTATTGCTCCGTTGTTATGGAATTGGGTCCATACGCGTGAAATCTCAGAATGGGGGACTCTGAAGAATTCAAGAACTTCAATAGATTGACCGGATTCTAACCTGCCCACGGCTCGCCATCGCTGACCATCATCTAAAAGCCTACTTTGAGACATATCGAATGAAATGGCTGTTTGGAATTTTCAACCTGACGTCCGTAGTAGAAGTAAGGACGCACAGAAAGAAACACCTGCTTTCACCAAGATTCTGATTTATGTATTTGGCAAGGAACCAATTGCTATTATGCTCGTGTTTCTATATTTGCATATTGTACTCGCAGTATAAAGCAAGTTTCATCCAATAAAATTCGTTCGTTCGCTCGTGATCTGAAAATTTGCATTCCGTGCTTTTTTTTTGAAGGGGAGTGTATGTCCACTTCCATATGCAATATTATGCGATAATTTTTCGACATTATTGTCATAGGTCTAGTTCTTCACATTCACGAAAAAATATACTTTGTGTAATAGTTTCAAATTTTCACTCTTAACAATTCGGCAACTGTAATTTATCTATTATAAGAATAACCTATTTCTCCGTCCGTTACGCTTGGTGAAATTTTGGCGACGAATTTGGTGGAAAATTGCCAAATTGGCGAGTTTTTTTTTTCTTCGTTTGGGTTGGACGCTGTCCCTACCGTAAGCAAAAGGTTAAAATAAAATTCATAATTACTCAAATTCACTCTGGGATCAAAGATGAATGGATTCCATTAAGTTAGTTAGTTATGTTTTAATAAAAGTTTAAAAAATAATCCTCGGTATTTATTGCTTAATCAAGCATTTTATTTAAATAATTTTTCAACATATTCACTAACGGCCAAAGTATGTTGAAACTAAAATGATTACTGAAAACTATCTTTTTCGATGAATATCAAAAGATAATCATAAAAAATAAACTTAGAATTTAACTTTCAATATGCTTATTTATTTATTTATTTGTTGTTTTTGCTGTTGTTGTAAATTGTAAAATGATTTAGAATTAAGATAAAATACTAGTTGAATGTCATTCATTAACCTATGCGCTATAATCTGTAGAAGTTCAGGTTTTCTAATATAGCACATAACACATCTTATATTCCTTTTTTTACTATTACACATTAACAAATAGTAAACAATTTTGCTTAATTATAAAGTTTGAAGTACCTCAGGGGCTTTGCAAATTTAATAAAGCTGTATTTATAATTCCATTGAATTGAAAATGTAAGAAAATTTGAATTAGCTTTGTATTATTAAAATAACAACTAATATAATAAAATATGCAATGGCAATTTGAAACTGCGTAAGTTAATTATTTTACCCTTTTCAAAGTAATTTTAATAATTTTCAATAACATAATAACACTTTATTAGCTACATTAAAATGACTTCTTAACTCATTCTTTTAAAATTTCAGAATGCCATAACGAATAATAAAATATATACATGCAATATATTAAGATATTAAATTTTTTACATGCAATTACTTGTTAAGCGGTTAAAAATATGCTATTTGATGTATTAAATATTACATTTGCATTATTATTTTACTTTTATAACTTTAGTGCAGCATTTTTACTGCTACGATTTCTTACTGTTGACAATATCTTAACAATAAAGATCAATCATGCATAAAGCATTGATTATGAAACACTTTCCAACTTCAATGCAATTTTATTTAAACATCTCTAAAATGCGAAACATTCCTCGGTAATATTTTTAAAATTATCATAATACTACATTAATTTATAATATTTGAAAACTTAAAACTTCATTGAAAAAAAATCAAATTCATTCAAATGACGGCATTGAAATATAAATTGCCTGATTTAATCATCTCTAAAATGCGATGCATTCCACGGTAATGTTTTTAAAATTATCAAAATATTACAATAATTTATTATATTTGAAAAATTCATCGAACACAAATGAAATTTATTCAAATGACGTCATCGAAATATAACACGCCTGGCTCTTTCTATAAGAGCAGCATTTCATTCTTAAACCTTTTTCCATTCATTTCATTCATCACAATACTGTAATAATTTATTTTATTTAAAACTTAAGACCATAGAGGTACAAGTAATTAAACTCTATGCTTAAAACTTCATCGAAAAAATCGTCCTTCTCTGTTGCTGTTGTAGGGACCCAGACCGTCCGACCTACCAGAAAGGCGTCCTTCTCCGTGTAAAATCAATGAATACTTCATTTATATCAGCTATATTGCAGACTCCATTAGCTAAATAATTTTGCGTTAAAGAAATTCAGCAATTCTTATACAACTCATTCTTCATCTCTTGGTATTTACATTCTCCATAAGTGAAAATTAGGCTCCGTTGTAGAAATAATCAAAGTTGGATGATCATTTAAACTCAAATATATTGTAATTGCGTTGTTTCAGTATGTAGATGCTCAGAATTTAAACAAAAACAAAGCGGTTTTAGGATGGATACAACACTAAATATGAATTCAAAAGAACTTTAAGAATCACGATTTTGTCACAAGATGGATGCTATATTTTATTTTGAAGTAGGTCACGTGATCTCTTCATATAATGGTCACGTGATCGCTTCATATAAAAGGTGTAATTATTATTTTAATTTTTATTTAAAAAGCTATTGAATGTATTTTGCTGAATTTTTATGGGATAATTTATGGGATAAATATATTTTATGGGATAAGTTGAATATTTTCTAAAACTTTCGAAGCAATTTGTGAATTTTAAATCCGCTTAAAAAATGCTTGAAAAATTAGGTCCTATAGGGTTCAATGTATTTCAAATTTTCAAACCGGGTTCAATTCAAAAGTAATTGGGTGATATTATTTATTTATACTCCCATTCGGTCCCGCAGACCGTCTGAACAACATACTAAAATTTCATTTTGATTAAGGCATTTTTACGGCAGTTATCGTGCTAACGGACAGACATATAGACAGACAGACAAGACAGAATGAGCAAAGTCATAAACACTCTTCAACTTTGTTGTAAAGTGTTAAAAATAGAATGGTTTTTTTTATATATGTAAATCAAATTGAAAATACATATATCTGTCTGTCTGTGTGTTTATCTATCTCATCATCACGGTAGATCAGCTGTAACGATTTTCATAAAAATTTTGAAAATAAAATTAATTATATCATGATGCTTGGCAACAAAATTAAATCAATAATGTTTATTAGACAGACGAATGTTATTAATTTTTTTTCGATTTAAATAATAAAGAAATTGATATAAAAGAAAAATTTATAAATGATCGGAATTTCATATTTAGCTAGATTGTATCAATTACAGCTTTCGGATCTAAATATTGCGGGAATTAATAGAATAATTAATTAATTTTCAATTAAATACGTCATATGTTTTATTTTGACAAAAACTCATGATGTGTTTAGTCAATTAATTCATATATGGTGTTTTGTCAATTAACTCATATATTGTGCTTAGCCAAATGTTGAAACAGAATAAAAGTGATAATACCATGGTAGCCCTTTCATTTTTGTATACATTGATCCAATTTCGCATATATTTTATAATTTGTTTGTAAATGAGATCATAATGCTCTATTCTTCAGATCTGCTTGTGGAGATAGAAAAAGTTTTGTATAGAAAATACAGAAAGGAGGATTGCATTTAGTAGAATTAAATGAAATATTTTAATATAATGTTTTGAGTAACAATGTCATCTAGAATACTACAGGAATTTGCACATATTTTAAATCATTTGCAATATCGGATATATCTGCTATTAACTGCACACATACAATTGTAAGTTGGGAATCTATTTGTCTGTTTATTATCTCAGCACGGTAGAACTCACTTATCTGTTTTTTGTTAGAATTATTATAAAATTTCAAAAATAAAGACTCTAAATATTAAAATTCACTGCAAATTCTGAATTTTAAGTTTCTTGTGTTATATAATCAGTACGAAGAACGGGCATACTGCTAGTCTTTTATAAAATATCACAAAACTAGCATATTATTATTTTAACATATTTTCAGAAAACTGAATTATTTATGACAACCAATTAAGTACACGAGGCAAATGCAATGAATGACACAAGCTAACCTGATAAAATATATATTTAAAACGTTGAATGATTTTAAATATTTAACAAATTTTTAACAATTCTTAATTTGACAAGTGTTTAGGTAGTTCTCTTAATTAATGTGACAACAATAAAATTTTAAATCTAGCCAAGAAAACTCTAAAAAGTTTGCTGACGTTATAATTAGAAACAAAACAATTTAAAATCTAGTTAGCTTTAATTGGAAAATAATTTAGACAAGAAGGAATAATATAATTTAAATATTTTGAATGACATATATTTAAAATAATACGTATTTTAAATGACATGAGAAGAAGCAAAAAATAGTAAGCACTTACTTCTAAGGAACATTTACACTCTGTAGTACAGTAGTTATTTATATCCAATGTATCACGATTAAAGTAATAAGGATTTTCCATGATTTGATACGGATTTTGCATAAGAAATTACACAAAAATAAATGTAACGCAAAGGAATTGTGTCTGAAGAAAAAAATCTGTTGACCTATAAATCCACGAGCCAGCTACTGAATGACTATCTTCTTTGTGTGGGCTGGTGGGGAGAATTTTTCAGAAAAGAAGATCGGGGGAAATTTGAAGGAAAGCTTTGGACCTACTTTCCATGATGCGGACCACTTTCGGGGTGGGTGTGCGTGCTCTGGCTTCTGCTATCGGGGGTGGCGCTATATCACGGTTGCATTACTGACAAACTGTAACAGCAACTTAATTCTGAAAAAAATATATATATATATGAAGTAAATCAAATAAATTTAACGCAATCCGTATTTAATTTACGATCATGTAGAGCTGAAAACAATTTCGGAAAAGTTCCATAAGCTAAGAAAAAAGTGCCAAATATTTTGTTCTTCATGAAATTAAAACGATTATCTTTCACCATGTACTTTCTTTTTCTGAACAATGCCTGCTAGAAGATGGGCCCATTTAGATGTTTTCGAAAAAATCCCGTTGTAATATTTACGCGGTTTTGGAAGGATGAATAAAACTCTTGAGTTTCCTCTTTGATCGGGAGGAAACAATAGAGAGAGCAGAGTTGAGTTGCATAAAAGGGATACAAAAAAGTTAAATAGAAGTATTTAAGTTTTTACAAAATATTATCAGACTTTAAAGTATCTTCCGAAATGACTTTCCTGAAATATAATCGAAGTGTATAACGGATTTTTGAACAATGGGGGAATTTTGTGCAACATGTTTTAGGTGTGGTTTTTGGTAATGTTTGAGATTAATCTTCAATCCTAATTAAAGTTAAATTAGTACTTCTAAAAATTTATGAAATGTGCTTTAGTATTTTACATTATATTTAGCATTTGGCATTAGCACTTACGAACTAAGAATTCTCTCTCAGCTTCATGGCCCCACATCCTAGGACAGGCCCCCTGGCCAAAATTCTTTAAGGGCCCCCTATGGACTGCGGGCCCTTGGTTATTAGTTCCACTTATCCCCCTCCCTTTATGGCGAGCCTTGAAAAAAAAACGAACATCCAAAAATCCTTGGACAATTGAACATTAATAATATATGGGGGCGAGGGGGGCATAAGGACCCGCTTCTGTGAGTTCCGCAGGGTCCCAAGATTTTGCATAGGAGCTCGGAAATTTGGTCAGCGCCCCTAAGTACAAGTAGTGTTTCTTCCTGGAAAAATGGAAAAGATGCGATGGTACAGCGATCGTGATTGATCTTTTTTGTCACGCCATATTTTAAAGGACAGTGACCGTGGACATAGCCACGATTTGGGCCATCTTTGATAAAAAAAAAATCATGTTACAGTTGTTATTTTTCAAATTTCTCAAAGTCTCAAAAACCAGTGGCTCCTTTTTTTTCTGTTTAGCAGCTGTTAATTAGTCAATCAGAAAAAAAGCCAGAAAGGCGCCCGACTCCGCCGGGCCCCCTTTCACATCCCTTTGTCACGGGCCCCCTGGGTGTAGCCGTGCTATCCACCCCCTTGTTGAGTCCATGCTCAGCTTACGATTGTGGCGTTCTCATTTATATTTGAACTCGAGTAAGGGGAAATTAGTCCAATAAATAGGTAAAAAGGGTTATTACTCTCTGAGATCAAACACAAAGTATTTCTGATGAAAAAAAAACTAAATACTTATTACTAAATGTTAAAATACCTATATCATAATTGTATAGTGTTTATGATTATTCAGTCTCTTTTGACCCCCCCCCCTTCTGACCTGCCTTCTGAAACCCCCTTCTGACCTAGAAGGCGGAATCTTTGTACATATATAGCATAGAACACGGGACAGAACCTAATGCGGACAGATTTTCGACCCCATCTATCCCAGGGGCAACAAAACTGTATGCAAATTTTCAAAAGTCTATGCAAACCCTATGTATTTTAAGTATGGTAAAACACGTCTAAAATATTTTAATATTTCCAGCAAAGACTACAAGTATTGTAAACTATATTTAATCCACCATCTTGGCGTACAGGAAAAGTTTTTCAAAATGCACAGCGCTATCGGAAAACATAGCGTCCATCATCATTGGCAATAATAAGGAATTGACAGATACGAGCTTTTATGCAACCAGAAATGGTGAATACAAATTTGCATGGGGTAAATCGGATAAATCGATACTACAATTAACATATATTACAAATAAGTATATAAATTTCAAACAAAATTAATTCCATTCAACTCATTTCAAAACATAAATAAATGTACATAAATGAATCAGGCCAATTCATAAAGGAAACACTGGTGGTGAAGCACTAGACTTCCAGAAAATCATAGAATGGTCTAACATGCATTGAGTCGAGAATGAGACACATGCGAAACCATGGGTTTGAACAAGATCGAAGTTACAAATAGATTCTCGATAAATACAAATAATAAGGGATTCCAAAAGTAAAATATTATCGAGTTTTTGCAATTAAATGAAAGAACAGCTTTATTAAAATTAGGGGTACATTTATCATTAATAACTAATTGTAAAAAAGCTCTGGTGAGTTTCTTATTTTTAATAATCGATGATTTAATATCATGATTGGCCTGATTTATTTATGTACTTGGGTTTTGAAATGGATTGAATAATTTTCGCTTGAAATTTATAAACTTATTTGTAGCGTATGTTAATCTTAGTGTCGATTTATCCTATGCAAATTTGTATTCACGATTTCTGGTTGTATAAAAGCTCATGCCTGTCAATTACTTATTATTGACACTGACTAGTGAGATCCGCGGGCACTCTACCCTTTAAGTAATAAACAGAAAACACTCAAGAAATTTTTCTACTTTTGGTGAGTTTCTTTACCGAGTTGAGTCGTATATATCAAATAAAAATTTATAAAATGATAAGAAATAAAATAACATCATGGTCTCACATTCAGTATCTGATGTCACACACAACGTAAAGCTCCATCGCAGTTACATCGCAGTTTTTTGCAGTGAAAGAAGTATAGTCACTGCATTATGCAGAAACGGGCCACCCACATCATGGACTTACTTTCAGTATCTGATGTCATCCGCTCGTAAAGCTCCAGAGTTCATGAAATGTTTATCTGTGATTGAAACACGTTTGGCAACATTTTGTAGCAGGGTTACCCAGTGATAGATTGACAGATAAATTAAGGTGTTTATATTACTAACTAAAAGGTATGCCCGTCATAAAACGGAATTCAAAATTTGCAAAATATTACCTCCTATTTGACGCCATTTTTATCAATTTCGTGACAATTTCATCGATTTGACCAACATTGTAGACATTTGGAGATATTTTAAACAACATTTAGAGATATTTTAATCAATTTGGCGACATTTTTCAATTGCGCCAAATTTGTCGCCAAGTTGGACGGTTGGACTGATAGGCAAACGCTACTGAAATATCATTACAATACTATCTATCCTCTTTCAAAACACAATTAATTCCATTAATTTTGTATCATATTCATCAATTTTGCGAAATTTTTATCAATTTGTCGACATTTTTATCGATTTGGCGACATTTAAAACACGCCTAATTTGTCGCCAAGTGGGATGGTTGGTCTTGACAGACAAATGTTATCGAAACATCATTAACGTAGTATTCCTTTCCAAAACGCAATTAATTTCATTGATTTGATGTCAATTTTATCAATTTGGTGACATTTTTATCGATTTGGCGACATTCCCGTCAATTTCGCAACATTTAAAAAAAGTCGCCAAGTTGGCTATATATCTCGCCAAATTCGTCGCCAAAATTTTCGTCAAGCGTTACCCAGAGGTAGATTAATAAATCCAGGTGTTTATTATATAAATGATGGACACTATGTCCGAAAGTGATATAGTACAGTCCGTAGGTATGGAAAAAGGGGCTTGCCGTGCAAAAGGTGGAGTAGAAGATTTTATTTTTTGTATTTGTATGTATTGCTGCCAACATGAAAAAACCAAGTTATCCAACATGGCCGACCTCGGGAGAAATTTTGGCAGCCAAAAAACTATGAAATTTTACGACTTTTTTTGATTTTTTCGAAATATCTCAGAAACGATCGACTTTTACGATTCTTTCTCAATATAAAATTTAAAGATAATTAAATTTCCTACAATTTTCACAATTACAACTTTTTTATAACACGAATAGTAAGTGTGCTACAGATTTTTGAAAGTTAACATTTTTTTCTCAATTTGATAAAACTTAAAATAAAAATCGGTTTTATTTTACTCTTAATTTCTATTTACTTCTCCTCCAAATGCGCAACATTTCTTTTGCTTATATTGTTGATGCGTAAAATATTGGATGCATGAAAAGGTGTCGGAGGATGGGGAGGGAGATGGGAAACGTAGCCAGTTGGGGGTGACCTTGAGGAATGGCGGCTGCTTCACAGCTGAAAGCGAGATAAGCCATATTACTCACAACCTGCACCAATAATGCCTGTCTAATGGGTATTGCTGCAAAATTTAGACAAGGCTTGTGTGTGCTCGAATGTAAGGCACCCACAGCAAAATTATGGGTTCAATATTTTCGTATAACAACACTCCTCAAACAGTTCACCGAGGCTGAGCGTACAGGCAACTGGAAGCTTCATCTTGACTCCATTCAAAAAGCACTACCATTTTTCCATGCAGCTGGCCATTTCTTATACGCCAAAAGTGCGCATCTCTACCTTCAAGACATGTTGAAACTAGAACAATTAATGGACCCAACTGAATTTCACGACTTCTCCACTAAAGGGAAGTTCACCATAAGACGCTCCAATAAATGCTGGTGTGGAATTTCGTCTGACCAGACCATTGAACAGACACTTATGAGGAGTATGAAAGCCTGTGGAGGGGTCACACGTGGGAGAGGATTTTCAGACGGTGTTTTGGCAAAATGGACTTTGGCAATGATATTCATGCAAAATGTTTGTGATGAAATTGAACAATTCTGGGATGTACATTATGAAACATCAGAGCAGCATGTGGACATGCGAAGTTCTCGTATCGACAGAGACAGAAGGGACTCAATTAGACTGCGAGAGTTGCTTTCTCAACATCCCCCCTTTTCAGACATTGATGCCATAATGTCATTAAGCAGTGGTATTGTTAGAGGAGCAGATGTAAACTGTTATTTGGCTCAAGAGGTTGGCATGGAAAGGGTCATGACAATGGTCGCTCATGGGAAATTTTAAAAATGTGACCTTCAAGAGGAAAGTAAGGTTGTAACCCTTGCATCGGTTGTCAGTAGTATTAAAGCAGGAACCCTCAAAGTAATTGCTATTGATCCGCTGACACTTTTCCAAAGATTGTGTCTTTCGAAACAGTCTGATGAAGACTTAAAAATGTTTTTTACTTATGAACTTGCACCCTACCCGATATCACTTTTCTCCGAAGAAGGCATACGGAAAGGTACAAAGTCTTCATTATACATGGCTTTCACCCCAGTCGATTAAAAGAAATTGCAGGGAAGAAACAGTTTGCTGTTATAGGTGGAGGATACCTCCTACACAAAGTTACTTGGCCTCAAAATGCTTCCTTTGCTACCATAACTAAACATTATTCTTCATTTCTTAAGAGACATTATGGATCGCGAATTGTGGTTGTATTCGATGGGTATCCTGCACGTACTGGCACCAGAAGATCTGAGCGATTGCGGCGTATGAGGATGCACCATTCCCCTGAAGTAATCTTTGAAGTGAATTCGATCAACCAAGTCGCCCAAGAAAATTTTTTGGCAAATAATCAAAACAAGAGTCGTCTGATCGAACTTCTGAAAGCCAATTTTGAAGAGTGTGATATTGAAGTCAAGCATGCTCAAGAGGACGCTCACTTACTGATCGTCAACACTGCCATTTCGAAGGCAAAAGAACTTGAAAATGTGATCGTAGTTGGGAAAGATATCGATCTGCTAGTTCTGATGACAGGGTTAGACCAGTCATTCAGCAACTTATTCTTTCTTAAGCCTAGGAGAGGGAATGCTGGCAATGTGTTATTTTCAACTATATCATTTAAGTTCGACCCAGGCAATATCCTGTTCATACATGCATTTAGTGGATGTGATACCACATCAGCCATCTTTAGTCAATGCAAAATTAAATTGTGCAAGATTGTCAACAAATCGCCTGAAGTGAAGAAAGTCACTAAAACATTCATGGATCCACTCAGCAGTCACGATGACATAGCTGCAGTTGGAGAAGAAATTCTGAAAACATTATACACAGGCGACATCCATTCCGACCAATCCTTGAACACTTTGCGATTTAATCTGTTTGCAAAATCAGTCTCCAACAGAAAAATAAATCTCGCACGACTACCACCTACGTGCGATGCTGCACGCTACCATTCCTACAGGTGCTACTATCAAGTTCAAAGCTGGTTAGGCAATGGCACCAACCCGGAGGAATGGGTTTGGGTGTGCAGCATAGGAGGTCTATTGTCTGTTGACACAAAAATAAATTCAGTATCTGAGAATCTTCTGAAGAGTGTGTCTTGCGCTTGCAAAAAAGGGTGTAGTGGACCCTGCTCTTGTCGCAAGGCAGGTTTGAAATGCTCCAGCAAGTTCAAGCACTGCAGTGACATGGGGTGTGACAATGTCGTACCAATTTCATCTTTGGATGATACTGAAGAGGAAAATGACTTACTCCGCCAGCTCTTGGAACCACTGCAACACGTGGATGAACAACTTGATGATGACAACTTCCTTCCACCTCCGACGGTTGCTGAACCCGAAGAAGAACACACATCCTCAAAATGTCTTCGAAGAAGATAAATATGTATGTTTTCAGTTTTACTTATTAATTTCCTTTCTTTAATTGTTTCAAACCTGTATGAATCTTCTTGTAATTTGTATATAAATGTTAAATTTCTGTAATTTGTGTTTTTGAAGATAATTATTTGTTTTTGTACTTTAAATAAGTTTGACCATTTGTGGAGATTATTTAAATTTAATTTGGTGCATTGGTATTATTATTCATTATGTTAATGTATTATACCTAGAAAATTAATTGAATTACAACACACACGTCATGAATTTTTGCTTATTAATGCTTTATTATTATTTCACTTATTATCACCCCCATATTTATTCATTCACATTCAAATATCGCTTCTGTGTAGGTAGAACATCAGAATAAAATGTAGTGTGAAGTATAATATATGTTGCAGTTGTACAATATGAACATGTGCTGTTATTGGGATTTGATCGAGTCGTCTGCGAAATGTGAAGGGGAGAATTGTGACTGCGGGGTCAGGTGGGCAAGGGGTGTTAATGCGTTTTTTTACTTAGAGAAAAAATGTCAGACTTTAAGAAGCTGTAGTGCGCTTACTATTTGTGCTATAAAATAGTTGTAATAGTAAAAATTGTAGGAAATTTAATTATCTTTAAATTTTATATTGAGAAAGAATCTCAAAAGTCGATCGTTTCTGAGATATTTTGAAAAAACCAAAAAAAGTCATAAAATTTCGTGGTTTTTCGGCCGCCAAAACTTCTCCCAGGGTCGGCCATGTTGGATAACTTGGTTTTTTCATGTTGGCATCAGTATATACAAATGCAAAAAAAATCTTCTACTCCACCTTTTGCAAGGTACAATGTATCTACTGACTGGACTAATATGGTATTTTAAATTTTCTTTTTTTTTGAAAAATAAGATGATTTATTAAATATAGTTTACAATACTTGGAGCTTCTAGAAGTAAGAAGTATACCGGTGATATAAGAGACAACATACTTGTCCACTTATATCGTCCACAGACAAAACTTAACGACGACGGATTTTTTGTTCATACGGAGGAGGAAAAAATGTTTTTTAATTTACAGAACCTTCAAAAACCCTCTTGTGACTTAGATGGCTAAATTTCTACTGCTTAATTTCTACTGCTTCCTCTGCTTAATTTGTAGAATTAAGCAGAACACAGGATCTAATACAGCCAGAATTTCGATTTCTTCTGAGGGAGAGGAAATGAGGGGTTTTAAAAGCCTCTTTCTAGACACTTCAGAAACCCCTTAGTGAGATAAGAGTTTGTAACTTTTCACAATCTTTATGGTATCGACAATGGGACAGAACCAAACTGAGCTAATTTTTAATTAAAACGATTTTTTTAACGATAAACGCCATACGTTGCTAAGGAAAATGAAACTTCTTAAAATAAAGTTGCAAATTATTTTTCTAAGTGTGTTAGTTTTTCTTTTCTGACAAACTTATGTACAAGTAATTTAGATAATTATTATCAAATGAATGTTCAACATTGACCACATTTAATAAACATGAAATAAAAATTCAATGTAAAAGCTCTGAATGATGAATGTTGCAGAAAAGATATTGCAAGAGCCTCGGGTATGAAAAAATCCACCTTTCTAAAGTCAAAGAATATTAATGAATACTTTGACATTGCCAGATTTGCAGTAGGTTCAATTTAATTACTTACTTCCTCCAACATAATTCGAAAATAATTGAGAGTTATAAATTTTATGCATAATAAAATGATGTGAAAATTTGAGTAAAATTCGATGAGGAATTACTAAAGGATAAAGTATCTTGTCTTCACTATTGTTCAGTATTGCAATTTTCCTTTCATATCGTAGTTTTATCAGAATAATATCTACAAGTATGAAGTCCAAATTACATTTAAAAATATATATATAACGGCGATTTTTTTAGTTCTTCGATTATCGGAAAAGCAATAAAAACTTAAAATAAAGGACATAAATATGATTTTATGTATACAATGAAAACAGTTTTGAATCATAAGATTTTTAAATTCACATATTCTAAATTAAACATTTTACATAATAAAAGAAAACGATTTTGTCTGTCTGTCTGTGTCGTCTGTAGCAGTAAATCGAAGTGAAACGCTTCAGGTCTCCGAAAGACACAACTCGGCAGGGTTTTAAAAATAAATCGAATTAATATTTTAATTATTATATGCACAAACAAATTTTTGAGAAATTTTCATACAAATCGGTTCGTTAGCGAACAAAGGTATTATTACAAGGTTTCTAATTTAACACTATCTGTAAGGACTAATATCGTTCTTTCTAAAGATTTTTCAACTGAAGTCGTATAACAATTCCTTCATATCTATTTATTTATTTATTTTTAAATATATCAAAATGTATATGCTTTAGTTAATCTGATTTTTATTTCGTTGCATCCACGAATGGAAGATTAGCCTAATTCTATGCTTTGGCATGAATATGCATTTATATCTTTGCATATTAATATGCTTTTTTAATTTTCTATCAATGTTTTAACAAAATCATAAATGTTGACGTTTTTGGCTTGACAGAAAGGGTGACATTTTTCCTCCTATGCGTTGCTATGCTTCATGACCTCACAACATATATGACGTCACAGCGTATCCGTTGCTATGTGAAGCAGTGAGACATTTATAGAGTTGTTAATGACATTTTCGAAACAAGCGTTTCGGCGTTATTAGTAGGCTGTTATTATTCTGATAGTTAAATTTTTATTATAGTAACTCAGTTTTCAGTGTGCTTATTTCAAAAATTAAAGTACTCTTTTGTTTTGTTTTCTCAATTTGAGGGGGATTTGAAAGCAACACAAGGTTGCGAATTTCCAGTTACCTCCGCTCCCTTATTCTAAACATTTAACTAATTTGATCTTAGCTCAACTTCTGATTATGCTATAGCTTAGTTTTACAGATTAGGTATACTTTATAGCTTTAGTTAACGAAAGTAATCTACCCGGATGGCATGGATTCTTCATACTTATTATGATTTTTCGATTTTCGAGAATTCACTGTATTTTCCGGTATAATTTTAATCGAAGGTTTGCATCTTTTGAGCAACGTCGGGTACATTTTCTAGTATATTAATAAACAAAATATTTTTACAGGACATATTTTTGAAAATCGTAACCACATACAGCTGAAAGGACAAGTAAGTGAAGTTTTCCACTTTTGACAAAAAATCCACCGATGCAGCGAAATAAATATGCAGCAATAAATGCTGAAAATACTTTCCAAAATATACGAATATGGTTAAAAGATTGAAATTCGAATGATTTTCCCGAATAAATCTCTTTATACCTGCAGATAAAATTAAAATACGAAACTCGCTAGGCGTTCAAGAACGTACCTTCTAAAAAAATAGTAAAAATTTAATTAGTCAAAATAAATACCAATTCTTTCATTTTTATCCTTGAGAGAACATGAACCTTTGCAATTTCTCTTTCTGGTAATCTGAAACTCGAGTTTCAAGCTTGAAACAGGAATTCTTGAAATTCTGTTTTAAATGAAATTCAACACACAGCTAATAAAAATGGCAAGACCAAGGGGGAAAAAGCGCCAAGCACTTTGTTCTTGGCGGTGTTCTAGCAAATATTTACCGTGTATTTCTTTGCCGAATAATAATGCCCATCAGCATGGGGGTTCAATTAGAGGACGAAAAAATTCCCTTTCGATGCATTCACGGTCTCCGAGCATAGAATGAAATTCTTTGATCTCGGAGAGAAACAATAAGGAAAGAAGAGTGTTGCTCTGGAAAAAAAGGATGTTCGGAGGAAAATATTTTTACTTGTATTACATCGTCAAAAACTTCATAATTTTCTTGTAAAAGAGTTACACTCAAATCAAGATCGGAATAAAAAGGCATTTCGTGAGATTGAAGTATTTGTATTAGATTACCATAGAACCTTTTATTTTAATATTCTATCATAATAATTTTACATTGGATTGATCTTTACTATTTTGTTCTTCCGGAAATTTCATTTATCTCAACAGGATCAGGAGTGAGTCTTACTTGTTTAATAATATTCCCCTTTTTAATTTTATTTACTCATTTTATATTAATTAAGAATTTTAATATTCTATTCTATAAGTGTTCTCTGTTTCTATTATGTTATAAAAGAACTATGTCCCAAATTCTTTTTCGGTTAAATACATTTATTTTTACTCGAAAGTCTTTACATGGTATATATAAGCAGCATATATAATATATGCAAGTAGTATACAGAGTATATATAAGTATTATTTGTGAGTAGTATATGTAAGTAGCATACATAATATATATAAGTAGCATGCATAATATATGTTAGTAATATACAGAATATATGTAAGTAGTATATGTCAGTAACATACACAATATATGTGTAGTATATAGAGTATACATAAGTAGTATTTATGAGTAGTATATGTAAGTAGCATACATAGTATATGTAAATATTATTAAGTAGTATTGTTTATTAGTTTTAGGGTCGAATCCTACTTGTAGAACAATGCTCTACACCTTTGTAGTTGTCATTTCGTCTATCTCGCTATGTTGTCGCGTTTGTTATCCTAACCTTTGAAATTCTCCACTGGGGACGCTGCATTTACTATTATTTGATCGGGTATCGTCACACTATTATCGATAGTCCTAACGTGTACATGCATGAACGCTTCCTTACAAAAGATATAGGACTGCTTAAGGACTTCGATAGGAACTCAGTTTGTAAGCAGTAAGGACGATATTGCAATGCGGTTAAAATTTTGACACTTGCATTTTAATGGATCGACACGTTCTGATTATCCCTGAATAAGAATCACAACTTTCTCAATAATGTCTGTATGTCTGTGTGTGTGTGTGAGCACGATATCTCCCGTTCAAATTGAGAAAATAAGATAACATTTGGTACGGATATTTAAAAAAACTATTTTTTGAAAGAAAGTTCATGGATTTTTATTTCTATGGCTGCTGTTTTCCCCTCTCTTTCAATATAAAGAAACATATCATAATAATTTTGCATTGGGTTGAGTTTTACTGTTTTGTAATTTTAGAAATATCATTTGTCTCAATAAGTTCAGGAGTCTTATTTATTTAATAATATTCCCCTTTTTAATTTTATTTACTCGTATTCATTTAGATTTTTAATATTCTATTCCATAAGTGTTCTATTTCACAGTAGTTGCGGTTAAAATTGTTTCTATTATGTTATAAAATAACTATGTTCTAAATTCTTTTTTGGTTAAATAAATTCATTTTAAGTCGAAATTTTTGTTTCGGCAAATTATTGTGAAATTCTCATTTCTTAATTTAATTCTGCTCTATTGTAAATTTCACACTCACTTTGAATTTCAATCATTTGTTTTTCACTTTGAATATAAAACAAGAAAACTCAATCATGCGTAAAGCATTGATTATGAAACATTTTTCAACTGAAATACAATTTTATTTCAACATCTCTAAAATGCGATACAGTCAGCTCTGATATTCTAAAATTATAACAGTACTACAGTAATTTATAATGGTTACAACTTAAAATTTCATCGAAAAAGACAATGATAGTTACACAAAATGAACTTTATTTAAATGACATCATGGGAATACAAATCGTCTGCCTCATGCCTGATAATGAATATTTCATACATATCATTTATATTCCAGACTCGAAAGCTTAAAATTAAGTTTCGTTGTAGGAATAATCACTGTTTGGTGATCATTTAAAATAAAAACATATTGTAATTGCGTTGGCACAGAATTCATATACACAGATAATAAGCAAAAATAAAGCGGTTTTATGACGGATGCTAAATATACATTTAAACTATCTTTAAACATCACAATCTTTACACAGCGGAATAAAATGGATGCCATATTTTTCCAATGAGTCACGTGAGATCTACATATATCATGAGTGCAATTATTATTTCAATTTTTATTTAAAAAACTACCTAACATATTTGGATGAAAAATTTCTTACACATTTTATGTGAAAATTTGAATATTTCGTAATATTTTCGAAGCAATTTCTGAATTTTAACTTCATTTAAAAATGTTTGATAAATTAGGTCCCATGGGATTCAATGTATTTCATTTTTTCAAGCCGGGTACAATCCAAAACTAATTGGGTGATATTATTAATTTATATTCCCATATGTCCCACAGACCGTTTGAACAACATACTAAAATTTAATTTAATTTTGATGCAGCCATTTCTACGGCAGTTATCGTGGGAACGGACAGACAGGCAGACAGAATGAATGAATGAACAAAGTCAGAAACACTTTTCAACTATGTTGTAAAGTGTTAAAAAGGCATATTGATTTGCATAGCTTCTAAGTTCATAAAATTCAAACTGATAGTTGGAAGTAGATTCGAAAACATAAATTGCAGACAAGGGTCCAAATGAGCTCAAATTTTTAATTTCATGCAACAAATGATGTGATACTTGGGGCAACACATATGGACATGATGAGACAAAGGTTCAGAAGTTAACAAGACGTGTCAAGGTTTATGAAAATACATGTGAAAGAGTGGGTTAAGGATAGAGGAGCCGGAACCAGACAGATTGAAACAACGGAGCTTTCGAGGCAATGCCTTCATCTGCTAATTGGAAATCGGTTCATCCTCTGAACATTTAAAATTTGAACGTGGGCTGATATATGCTTGGAGATGTAGATGCTGGGCTCAGATTCAACCCCAGGAACCTTTCTAACAGACAAGATTCATAAAAAAATTTGAATGAAACGTTCGAATACATGTTTTTGTCGTCTAAGCACGAACTTTACATTTAAAGTGGAGTACCATTCAGGAACCAAAATGGAAATCAGTTGCAATCCCTGAGTGATGTCTTCGATATATAAGGATGTCACTATGTCCCATAGGGTTCAATGTATTTCATTTTTTCAATCCGGGTTAAATCCAAAACTAATTGGATGATGTTATTCATTTTCATTTCTAAATGTACCCAAAACCGTCTTAACAATATACAAAAAATTTATTTGGATAATATCATTTCTACGGCGGTTATCGTGCAAACGGATAGACAGACAGACAGACAGACAGAATGAACAATGTCATAAACACTTTACAACTACGTTGGAAAGTTTTAAAAATTAAAGCGTTTAAAAATTGCCTATTGGTTTTCTGCAATATAAGCTTAAAAAATCTGATGTGGGTAGCACATTACTTTCCATATATAATGCAATAAATTTACTAATTTTACAGTAAAAATATAGGTTATTCTTATAGTAGATATTTATATTCTTTCCAAGATATTGAATTTTTGTTAATTTGTCGTCATTTTCATCGATTTAGCATCATTTTGATTCATTTGGAGAGATTTTCGCTAATTTGGCAACATTTAAAAAAGTCGACAAGTTGGCGACATTCCGCCAAATTCGGCGCTAAAATCTCGCCAAGCGTTATAGACGAGAAATACGTTATTCTTATAGCACAGTGGTCCCCAACCCCCGGAGCGCGGACCGGTACCGGTCCGCAGATCAAACGGTTCCGGGCCGCCCAAGGACCATTAAATTATTTCAATTTTATTTACTGTGGTGTTTTTCTCTCGGGTTTGTGCGACTTTCCATGGACGAGAGTTTAACCGGGAGCTGAGAAACGTCACCTAAAGCCGCACCAATACCGCGCATACTCAAAATATCGTGATATCGGCGCGGTTTTAGGTGACGTCTGGAGCTGAGCTGCTGCAAGCGGCAGTGGCGTTCTAGCTTTGGTAAAGAGAAGGTGTGTATCGCTCTTCTCTCTGTTCACCGGTACTTTCTTATGTTTAACAGTGCTTGGTGTACGTGTATATTGTATTTGCTCAAATTTAACCCACAAATTAGCAAAAATGAGTACGAAACAGACGTCGTTAGAAAGTTTCCTTGGGAAAAAGAAAAGGCCCTGTGAAGAGACAGAAGAAGAGCCTTCAGCATCAAAGAAACATGTAACTTTTAACAGACAATACCATGAGTCCTACTTGAAATATGGATTTATCGGGACAGGTGATTCCCACACACCAAAACCGCTCTGCATAGTTTGCGGCGACCAGCTCTCCAATGAGGCAATGAAACTTTCAAAACTGATTTGCCACTTAAACGCCAAGCACCCTGGATTAAAAGACAAGCCCCTGTAGTATTTTGAAAGAAAAAAACGGGAACACGAAGGACAGAAGACATTTATGAGGACCACCACGTCAATAAAGGAGAATGGTCTGAGAGCATCACATTTGGGGGCTAACCGTATTGCTAAGGTTAAAAAGCCTTTCACTGTCGGTGAAGAATTGATCTTGCCCTCCACTAAAGACATTTGCCGTGAAATTCTAGGAGAGGCTGCTGTGGAAAAGATAGCCCATGTGCCTTTGTCGGCTAGCACTGTGACTAGGCCCATTGAGGAAATAGACGAAGACATTGAGACACAATTGTTGGAGAGGATTAATACATCACCGTCGTACGCACTCCAGGTTGACGAATCTACAGATATCGACAACAAGGCAATACTACTTGTTTATGTGCGATATCTATATCAGGAGGATGTGCATGAGGATTTGTTATGTGCACTATCTTTGCCAACCAACACCACAGGAGCAGAACTGTTCAAGTCACTGGACGGTTATATATCAGGACAACTAAAATGGTCCTTTTGTGTCAGCATATGCACAGACGGAGCTGCTGCCATGACTGGAAGACTGTCTGGTTGAATTGCTCGGATTAAGGAGGTTGCACCTGAGAGTGAATCATCTACGCATTGTCTCGTCCACAGGAAAATGCTGGCAAGCCGAAAAATGTCACCGGAATTTAACAGCGTATTAATTGATGTCTTTAACGTTATTAACCACATCAAAGCATATCAAAGCTTTATTCTAAGTAATATACACTTTTTTTTATAAAACGTGTAAAACTTCTTTGAATAAAACAGGAATATCTCAGCAAGGTGACCAGATGGAAAAAAGCTAGTCAAACCATGTAAAGGAAGAAAGGTAAAAAATTACAGGGGAATGAGGCAGTAATTAAGAAGAAACTAACCTAAGGAAGTAATCGGTTTCGAAAGTTAATTTCATCAATCAAACGATCGTAAAATTAATAGTGGTTAAGACTAGGTCAAAGAAAAGAACACGCACAAAAAAATACAAAGAAGAATAATACTGTTTTATTCAAGAAAGTTTTGCAAACTTTTGTATTACAAGTAGGAGTTTGATTTATTGAAACTATTTATTGCTGCAAGAAGAAGTAAATGAAGTCGTCAATTTTTGATTAAACGTCCTAGTAAGCTAGTAAGATTACTATAAAACAGATAACTTTCTGAAAAGTTTAAAAAATATATAATAAAAATATGACAAAGCAAATTCATAACATTAAACTTATAAAATCGAACTCATTTTGTAAAAATATCTGAAATTACAATATATGTTAATTTATCGAGATTATCCTAAAACAAAACTCATTTTACATCTACATAATATATTGAGAAAAGTACCTGCCCAAGCCAGTCATGAAACGCTCCTTTAAAACACCTCAACTAATAATTAGTCCACATAATTACAGTTCTGCTCTTTCTTTGGAAACAGTGGTCTTTTCTTGCAATTTGGAACTTGAAGAACTTCTTAAAATTTATCTGAAATAAAACGGAACAAAAAGCATTTGTACTTTACGAGAGTGCACAGAGCTGATAAAATAATGGTAAAGTGCCAAACACCTAGTTTCCGACAATGTCCGAGAAATTATTTACCACCATGTTTTTACTAACTGAATAAACAACAGAAGAAATTTATGCATTTTTAGAACGATTTCCCAGTAATATAATTAATGTTTAAAATAAAAATATTTACTTTTTTCAAATGTTCTATCTGATATCGTATTTTTTAGAACTATTAACCTACATCTATATTAGGAAGACAACAAGGTATTTCTTAACCCTTTTCGGACGGTTGACGCGCCCACCCGTCGATTGATAACGTGCATTCAAGACTGCCGTCCGGAAAGGGTTATAGTCAGTAATGGTATTTTAATCTACCTCTCCATTATTTTCTTCCATACTCTGCACATTTTTTCAGTTCTGGGGTTTAGGAAATGCACTTTTTAACAGTCCATATGTTCAGTAGTTCATTGATGACAGACACATCAGAGGACTTTGAAAGAATATGAGAATACGCTATTGCCATGATACCTGTATTTCTTGTCATTTTTAAAGAAATTTAGTAGTAGATTTGAATATATGACTGGTAAAATTTTATCCAGATGGAATACTGCCCTTTGAAGGCTGTGTGAATAAAATGATCTTTCTTGATACGTGTGCTTCACACGTATCAAGCCTTTAATCTATCGTTTTCAGATATTATCCTCTTCCTTTGATATCTTGAAACCCCCATAGTGATCTTGTGGGGGTTCAGATCAATGTGGGGGTTTCAATATTTTTATTTACATGTTTATATGGTCTAACACTGCTAATGTGGCATTTTGGTGGACATTTAAGTTTGGATAGCTTGTGGGATTGGCACAAATCTGGGTTAAGCTGTTTGGGCAGTTTAGAAAGTTGTTTTAGGATATAATTTTAGTGTCGCTCCTGATTTTTTTTTAGTTTAGAGGTTCAAGAAAAAGGGTGTACCGGGTTTTCGTTTATTCTATGTTTAGAACTGAGCGGTGTGTCTAGAGAGCTTTAGCCTTTCAATGATCATAATCATATAGATTATAAACTAGTTCATTGGGACCAGTTGGAAGTTTAATTATTTTAATTTAGTTTCTTATGGTTTTGATTTGAAGATATTTCCTTATGAGAGAGTTTCTTACATATTTAGGGGCTTCCCTAATTGTCCGAAGAATGCTATTTTGCTCTGTTCTAGGGAGTCTATTTGGGTTTTACAGACATATCTACATACCGGCGATGAATATATCATAATGGGGTTGATGACCAATTTCTATAGTAACATTTTGTTTTGGTAGCTTAGATTTTTAATTTCTACGAGAAGTATATCGCTCCGGTAGCTATATGGGCTTTCATGACATCATTTTTTCATATATAATTTTCAGGTTAGATGGGAGTTTAAAGTTACGAATGATTTTTCTTATTTAAACATATGATTTCAAATAGTTTATGGAAATATATAAAATAGGCTTTAATACTCCTTTAGAGTTTTTACGAACTTCAATTTACCGTTGAACGAGAAACCAACTCTTTACTAAAACTTTTTTTGGATTCTTGGAACCAGGACTTTAATTCTTTTCCTCCTTTTTCTGCGATAGTAAATTGATATTTTTTGTTACAGTTATCGAAGAGAACTTCGCTTCCTCAGCTACGTGCTTAGACAAAATAAGGTAAACATTACGTTTTTCTAGTTTCTTTAGAGACTTAAATATTTGTTTATTGTCTTGTTTGCAGTTGATACAGAGATATGTAAATATAATGCAATTGTTCAAGTATGTCGAAGTCGAAGGCCCAGACCACACAGCCAACCCTAGGGCTTACGGCAGTTTAATGTGTGGCCGGGAGAGGAGGTTAGCCGAAACCGTCCTCCAGTCAGTCACCAAGTTTCAGTCTGCAATTATTTAAAATTCAATAAAGTGGTTACATGGTAAATATATATACAGACAGTTTTAGAGTTTTACATAAAATACAGTGGGAAGGGAGGCAAAGAAACGTAGATTTTAACAAATTTTGAATTTTGAGGTAAAAATTAAATTATTTTCTTAAAATGAAATTAAATTTATGTAAAACGTATGGCCAAAAGAATCCGAGCAACCGCGGGAAAAGGGACAATACAGTAAAAACCAACAAAAGAAAGCAAAAAGAACATAGCTGAATAAAGGTTACAATCTGTTGAGGTAACCGGATAAAGTTAAGTGCAATATAGCACTACATGTACATGGTAAGACTTTCAAATATATGAACAGTGGAGGAACACAGGGAAAACAGATATATACAACAGAGAAATATAAACAGGAAACAAAATATACAAAAGACGGACACCAAAAAGTGTAAGTACAGAAACAATAAGAGACAAACGCCTGGAACAGGGAGGACAACATTGACCGAAGAAAATTGAAAGCAGTTGGCACCAAGCTTGCTAAGGAACCTGATTGGAGATTTCTCTCGCAATTAAAACACAGTTTTTCAACCTATTTAAAAGAATTTTATTGGTTCTGACACCAGAGAACCAAGTCGCACGAAGATTATCTGGAGGACGGGTTAAGTGAAATTTTGAGGTATGGGGGCAATTAAAGACGTAATGATCTACGTCACCATATGAATTACAAAGACAATTTGAAGAACGTTTATGTTTGAAAAAATGAAGATAGTCAAGAAAAGGACCATGACCCGTTAAAAAATAGATTAAGAATTTGTTATAAATTTGAAAATTGGGGTTGACTTTGGGCAAATAGCTTAGAATTCTGGCAGGGTCATGAGTCCGGGGGGAAATATAATCATTAAGAAGAGATTGCCAATTTTTAAGAAGGAAATATTTACAATTATTAATCAAAAAGGAGTAGGGAAAAGGTATAAGGAGTGGGGTGCCGGAGATCGTAGCTTGTTTGGCCAGTTCATCGGCGACTTCGTTGCCCTGAATATTAGAATGGGCCTTGACCCAGGATAAGTTAATTAATGATTTGTAGGGGTGAGCATTAGTTTTAATTTTAGATAGAAATTTCGTTTTATTCTTGATAGATTTAAAAGCCGAAATAGATGACTGACTGTCCGAAAAGATGTTGATTTTTAAATTGTTTTTGCCGGCCCAGAGGATGGCCTGGTTGATGGCCTCAAGTTCGGCTTGAAAAACTGTGTTTCCAGTTCTAAGTTTAAAGGATAATGATTCGATCAGTCGATCATTTTCGAAAATGCATATTGATAAACCTACATTATTATCCAGTTTTGACCCATCTGTGAATACATTAAACCTAGAAAACGAGGAAGGGTTCGAGGAAGAAAAATTTAAAACACGAAGGGGAGGAGGAAGGCTAGAAAGAGAACAAAGGGAATCAAATTGATCAGGGGGGGGAATGGAGGGGTCCGAAAATAAGTTAAGTTTATGTTTCCAAAAGTTATATTTAATAAAAAGAGTTTTAATGACTAAATGGACAGGGGGAATACCGGTAATTGAAAAAAGAGAAATGTTCGAAGTTGTCCGAAAGCCAGGGCAGATTTTTAATAAAAAGATTATTTGTAATGAAGTAAGTTTTGAAATTTGATCCCGTGTGAGATTACCCCCCCAAACCCCAGATCCGTAAATAATAACCTTTTCAATTACAGTCAAGTACCATATTTTTAAAAGAGCTTTATTAACCCCCCAGTTATTCCCAGAAATTTTTCCAAATATTGAGGACAACTTGAAACATTTTTCCTTTAAGTAGAATATGTGAGCGCTCCATTTTAAGTTATTGTCAATTATAATACCTAGGTAGTTAAGAGTTTTGGAAATTTTGATGGGTTTATTCTGAAGTCTAATACATCGATTATATTTTCTTTTGGATCTGTATTTGTTGATAATAATGCATTTTGATTTTTCGTGGGAAATTGAAAGTTTCAAGGAAGTGAGGGAATCCGAGATGATACCAAGAATTTGATTTGTATTTTGGGTGGTAAATTTAATATCGGAACCAGATGTGACCACGGCCAGATCATCCGCAAAGGCCTGCAGGTAGAAGAGGTCGTTGTTAAGGGTTAAGATACTATTGAAATAGATATTACACAGGATCGGAGAAATTACCGAACCCTGTGGAGCACCCATAGAAAGTAATTTAGAGAGGGACAATTTGTTACCGGTAAAAGTGATAGAACGGGAGGACAAATATGAATAAATAAAAGCACGAAAAGGGAGAGGGAGGTTAATTTTTTCAAAAGTAGAGGGAAGAACATTCCAATTTAAGCTGTCAAAGGCCCCGCAGATGTCTACCGTGGTAGGGGAGACATGATGGACTGATCGAAGGGATTCAATATGTTTAACAAGCTTGAATGCAGCATCTTCACAACTGTGAAGCTCCCGAAACCCAAATTGGAGGGGATGGAGAGCACCTTCTGAATTCAACCAGAAATTTAATTTATTGATAAAAATTTTTTCAATGACTTTGCCAAATGTAGGGAGTAAACAAATGGGGCGGTATGAAGTACAGAGAGCGGGGTCTTTACCAGGTTTATTCAGGAAAATAATTTTTGAGATTTTTAAGGAGCTAGGAAAATGACCAAGATAAAAAATTTTGTTGATAATTTTGGAGACAAGTGAGGGAAAGGATTTGAAAACATTTTTCCAGATGTTGAAATCTAAGTTATCAACGCCAGGGGCTTTACCATTGGGGAGATGGTTGAAGACGAGAAGGAGCTCAACATCCGAAACCGAGCCCAACCCGCCGGGAGGAAGTGAAAGCGAGGGAAATGAAAAGAGAATTCAGGATCGTTTTTGAAGCAGTGGTTCATCAAGCGCTCAACTTTTTCACCGTAACTGAGGTTAATATTATCTGAAAATTGAAGGTTTATATCGTTAAAGTGTTTATTTTTTTTAAACGTATACTTGAAAATGGATCCAAATTTGGAAGAGCAGCTTGAGCAATGGTTTTTCCAGGCAGCGGATTTGGCTCTGTAAATCATAATTTTATATTTTGCTCTGTTAAGTTTATATTTTACCAAAGCTTCTGAGATTATTTCAGAAGAAGCGGAGGCCCTCTCAAGAGACTTTACTCTTTTATAAAGAGCATTGACGAAGTTTCTGAATTTAGAGAGTTCTGGACTCCACCAACTGAAATTAAAATTTTTTGTCGATTTTTTCTTTCTAATAAATTTGAAAGCACATTCCTGTGTTTTTTTTTATAAAAGATTCAATGAAGGTGTCCAGAGAGGGAGTATCATTTATAGAGTCAATCTGAGAGGTAAAAGTTTTAACGTGAGATTTAAAATTATAAATGAATTTGCCTAAACTGTAATTTGTTTTCAAGAAAAAGGAATCATTAAAAGAAAGGTCGACATTAATTGCAAATCTAATATATTTATGATCACTAAGAGAGTCATCTGAGAGGACCTCCCAATTTTGAATACTGTCAAATATGCCAAAAGTAGTCAGAGTCAAATCCGGGAAGCCCTTGCCTGAGTGTGAGACAAATGTAGGACCCCGCTTCGGATCATTTACGACAGTTAAGTTATTTTCTAAACAAAAATCGATCAAGCTGTAACCCCGTCGGTCAATAAAGTCATAGCCCCACATCTGGGCCCTGGAATTAAAGTCACCAAGAATTATATACTCAGATGATAAAATTTGAAGATCTGAAAATTCCGAGAGGAGCTCATTAATATTGTCGCACGGGGGAAAATAGGTAGAGACTAAATTAAGAGATGTGTTATTGGGAAGTGTGATTTCTAGTAAAACAAATGAAAGGGATTGTAGTTTTAAGTGAACAGTTAAATTTGGGTTGAAAATGACAATCGCTGCTTTTTTGGAAGAAGAGTGGTATTGATGAAGGCCAAAAGGAGGTTTGAGAACATTCTCTTTGTTTAGGTATGGTTCTTGTAAGCAGGCAATATCGATTTTATTTTCTAGGGTAAATTGAAAAAGGTTGTTATGCGCTGCTAAGGAGTGGTTTAGATTAATTTGAATAATATTAAGAACCATACCGGGAAGAACAGTTCCAGGACACAGAGTGAGGCAAACATATGATCAGAACAAAAACAAGACAAACATAAGAACTCAAACAATAGCAAGAGATAAAAGACACAAAAGAAATAAAACAAACACAGTGGTGAGATACCAACCAAAAGACAAAGGGCAAGAGTTTCATCTCTGTTCTTTTTGAAGCTTTTTGATATGCTCAATTGCTCTTTTGTAAGCGCTGCACGAGGCGTGGTCCCGGGCGCTGTGGTTAAAGTTCCAATTCAAACCGGGATTGGCATCGATAGCGGTACAACAGTTTACACACCTAGGAGTTCGTGCTCTACAGTCACGATGTGTATGGTCGCTAGCAGTGCAACGACTGCAGTTGCCAGTGGGAAATGAGCAGTAGTTAGCTGTATGCCCATAATCTTGGCATTTATAACAAATTTTTAAAGATATGTATTTTTGACAAGAAAGTAAGTAAAATTGTGGAAGAGTTTCTTTGCATCTAACAAGAGGTTAGCTTGTGGAAGTTCCATCAAGAGAACCCAGTTGGCATTCCCCCTCCGGTTCCGAAAGTTTCGAATGAAGCTGATATCTGCAGGTCTGATTGAAGGGATGTTATTGCAGATGAGAGATCTGACATTGTCTTCTGTGAAAGCAGGCGGAACATTGAACACAATGAGGGGTTGCTTTTTCGGAGGTTCCGGTTTGATGTTGAACTTGTTGCTGAGGGCAGAATTCAAAAAGGTTGGAAGGAGGTTATCGCCGAGGTTATTTTCACAAGTGATTTTAAGGGTACCATTTGGGAGGGCGGCGATGTTTTTAACATTGACGTCCTTCGGGCAAGGAAAGGAGAAAAGATCTTCACGGAGTTGGGCGTTATTCTTCAGTCTATCCTTGCCCTGTAGGAGAACAGAAGAGTAACTAGGTTTAGAGGTTTCAGGAGTGGAAGAAGGAGCAAGCGTTCTTGGTAGAAGAGTTGGTAAAGACTCAGCAAGTTGCTCTTTAACTGTATTGTTGATCAAACCAGGGAGGTTATCGTTGAGATTATTAGTAAATGTCTGTAAACTCTGAGATATTGAATGTTTCATTATTTGGAGATCTTCAGTAAGAGAGTTTTTGAGGTCTGTAATGGAGGCCTCAGAGGAAGAGATGGTAGGCAGAGTTGAACACTTATACTGGTTTTCGAACAGAACCGAGGCAGCCTTTAAGTCAGAAAATTTTTGGTCCAAGTAATAGGAATGGGTTTGATTGAGTCTTACGTATCGATGTAAATAGTTTTGGATTTGGTCAACTCTCTTGAGAACTTTAGAAAGATATTGGTTACAAAAATCTGAAGTATCGTCAATGGTTTCTACTGTGTTTGTCGCTGAAAGCGTTTCTTCAGAGTCTGCGGCAGAATGCGTTGGAGAGGAGATTGAAGACGTTTTTTTGAAGGAAGTAGTCGGGATGACAGGAACAGGATTGGTACTGGACACTTTGTGAAGAGGAGTGGTCAGGTTAGCAGGAACGGGACTGACGTTTCTAGAAGATTCGAAGTATGATCCTTGAAAACGTGAACCAGAGGGAGAGATGCGAGAGCTGGAGGCCAAACCATATGAAGCTCTAGTACCGACAGTCTTAGTAGTAGTAGCCTCAGAGTAGGAAGGTCTCAGCATTGCCGAGATTCTGCTGTCCTTCATATCGACAAGTTTTAAAATGGGTTGGCTGAGAGTAGAAGTGTTTATATCACCAGAGTTTGTGTAGGCAGGAGCATCTGTAACACAAGTTGTAGCACCAGGGGGGGAAGGGAGGAGAGAGGAAGAGGGGGGAATTCAGCATCAGACGCGTTAATAGTATTTGTGGAAGACATAATAGAGCGAGGTATTGCAATAATACAAAAGTGAAGAATTTTTTAAATATATATAAGATATATACCATAAAATGCACTGAAAAGGAATAAAAGCATAATAATATAACAAAATACAAGGGGGGAAACCTAGACCAAAAAAAACAAAAAAAAATGTAGTTTTAAGATAAATTCAGAAATTTTCAAAAATAAAACCCAGTGTTGGTGAGCAACATCAAGCGGGGAAAGAACAAGTATGGTATCATTGCATAGGTAATTATAGATCACATAGTTTGGATCCAGAAAATGCTTGTCAAAATTGAGCTAGGAGGCTTAGTTTCTGAGTTATGGACGTTTAAAGTTTTGTTTTAAAATTTTAAAATATTTCGAAATTTAAGAAATTAAAATAACCCCGGGACATGACCCCTTAAAATAATCAGCAGGACAGGAGGGGGTCAAAACTGTAAAAAACTCGCATGTGTGCATCTTTAAATTTTAGAAAGTTGCAAAAAAAATATATCAAAAAGTGAACAGGGACGGAAAATGAAAAACGAATAAAAAATTTTGAGCCTAAAGGGAAGAAGACAACTGAAGGTAGAGGGAAAAGTGCAAGGACAACACATTATCAGGAAAAGGGGAGATACGTGGAACTGACGACATTGTGCGAGAAGGGAGGAGGTTCATTACAAATAAAGGGGGAATTCGCATACATGAAAATAGAAAATATGTAAAACAGCATGTACAAAATGACAATTTAAATATATATACACTGTTCCAGGCGGGAAAACAAGGTTCAATTAACATTAAGGACATTTCAGAGATATTAAATATACAAATCAATAACAATTAAAGATAAAATTTAAGTGGTTTTACAGATGGAACAAAAGGTCAAAGTTTGACGCTTTTGCAAAGAATTCTCCCATTACAATGGCTTGTGGCAGAGGAACAATGAAATAGAACTTTTTAAAGTGTATGTAAACAGGTATCTCACCACAAAAACGTCATAGAAAGAAACCCAAGACACCGTTGGAAAGCTAGCAGGAAGGGGCACACGAAGATATAAAACACATACACAAACAACGAAGATTCACACGCCCAAGGCGCAAGAAAGACGGAGCAGAACAACATGCGTATTCACTCGGCGACTTCAACCGTCCAACCTTGTTCAAGTATGTGAATTTCCTGTTGAGAAGTATGTGAATTCAAGTATGTGACTTTCCAGATGCCTTATTTTTGATATAGTCATAGTACTACCTCCTTTCAATATTCATTTGGAGTTATTTTTTCCCGTTAAAATCCATGTTTGACAATTTTTCCTTTATTATTAATAATATTTCTTATTTTGCATTTAAAATACTAACTGCATGATTTTTACAACTTTTCAAAGTTACATAAAATGAATATTTCTGTTCGGAAAGAACAACAACAACAGCAAAAAAACCTTTGATCAAGCAAACACCTCTTGTTTGCTTGCGCCATTTTTTTAAAAATATGCTATTTAAGTACAGCAGGCGATGGTTTAGTTATCAAGTAATTTGATCTCATGTTTTTTATCTCAGAGATAACTATATCGGTAAGAGGAGTTTTGCAGTGGATAAGAAAATATGATCGGATGAAAGCATTCATATCCTAGAATTTTTTTTTTAAAAATATCCTAAAAAATAATTATCAAAATAAATACCAAACTGCCGTTATTTTATTTTCAAAACAACATTTACTGTTTCCCTTTCTAACAAGCTCAAACTTCCAGACAGTCTTAAAATTCTGTCTGAAATGAAACTCGAGATGAAACATTTTTATTTTACTGGCGTGGAGAGCTGATAAAAAATAACAAGTTGTTTTAAAAAGAAAAGTATGTTCAATACAATGTTCAAGCAATTATTTACTACTGTGTACGTCTTTGCTGAATAATAATGCACACTAGCGAGAAGTTTCAATTATATTATAAACACTTCACTGATAATTTTTTCATAGTATTGTAACAAAAAATTTTCTTTTACATTCTTTTATAAGAAATGATACTATTTTACATTATTTTAAAAGAAATGACATTATTTTGCATTTCTTCACAAAGAATGACATTCTTTTGCATTATTTTACAAGAATGACATATTTTTGCATTATTTCACAAGAAATGACATTAATTTACAAAAAATGGCATTCTTATACATTCTTTTACAAAAAATAATATTCTTTTATAAGAATGACATGATTTTGTGTAAGTAACAAGAAGAAAAAGGGAGTTTTACACAGAAAAAATTATGTTAGGCAAAAAGTTTCTCTATGTTTATTAGAAACTCTAACGTTAATTTCTTTTAAAGTTTTCCCATATAACAGATATATTCTAATCAAGGTGCTCAAAAATAAATAGAGCCATTTGTGGTTAGGATTTTTATGATAAATTTGATGTTTTGTCTTGAAAATTTGTTCATAATGAAATAACTTTGACAGTTATTGAAACCGTAGGTGAGAGGAAGCAAGTGTATGACCTTGAAAGTGAAGCTTTTGTTAAAATTATGCAAACAATCGATAATTTTCAAATCGTGGTAAATTTTAGTAAATTATAAAAAATAATTGAAAATAACATATAAAACATCTGATGTGGGCAGCGCATGACTTTCTTTATATACTAATGCAATGAATTTACTACTTTTACAGTAAAAAAAATAGATTATTTTTATAGTAGATATTTATATTCTTTCCAAGATATTGAATTTTCGTCAGTGAGTCGTCATTTTCATTGATTTAGCGCCATTTTTATACATTTGGCGAGTTTTTCGTTAATTTAGCAACATTTAAAAAGTCGCCAAGTTGGCGACATTCCATCAAGTTTGTCGCCAAAATCTCGTCAAGCGTTATAGACCTGAGAAATAAGTTATTCTTACAGCAGATAAATTACTATTGGCGTTCAAATACAAAAGTATTACTCAAAGTATCTTTTCTCATGAATGGAGCGAGCTAGATCCACGAGAATGATGTCACCAAATTTATCGCATGGTATTACATATGAAAAGTGAAGATGTTTCTAACTAGGAAATTTATTTTTTTATTTTATATGACTTTGATAATTTTTTTTAAAAAAATGTGCAATATTTCGAGAACGGTTCATGTTAGCGTTCTAAAATTTATGTCAATCGTTTTCTAATGAAACATTATATAAGACATCTCAATTTGGGTAACTTTATTAGTGGTTTTGATTTTTTGACGATTTTTTCAAATTTCACTCGAAAATTTAGGGGGTTCTAAACATTCGATTGCATATAAAAACAATAAATTTCCAATTTTTACGGATTGTAATTTTTGTACCAAATTTTGTTCGAATCGGTTTATTCGTTCGGCAGTTATCGTCTCCACAGACTCACCCACCCACACATACACACACACAGAGAGAGAGAGAGAGAGATCACTTCAAAAATATGCAATTCTTGATCAGGGATGCTTGAAACGTGCTCTCCCGTCGAAAACTCGATTTCGAATTTTCGACCCCGTCACAACACTTTCCTTATATATTATTGTATATAAGGAAAGTAATAAAAACTTATCGAATGCGTATGGTGTACTGTATAAAAACCTGCCATTCCAGAAGAGAAGAGTGAATTGACGAGCAAGTTAGTTCTAAAACAGTTTCCATAAGTATATGTTTTATAATAAGTACCTTTTTTGAGAGGAAACTGAGTGTTTGTGACCCACATCTAGGGTCAGTAGATGTAATTCAAACCATGCGTCACTAAAATATAAAGGCATGTGGAGACTTGCTGTAGAAGATTAATTCACATCCTTGTAGAATATTCTCAAATACCGTTGATAAATCACATAATATGATCGCAGAGAACAATACTATTTAAAATATACACTGAAGAGGCAAATTATTATGAATCTTATTATTATATAACTGGTTAGTACGTCTGCTTCTTATTATGAATAAGTGATAAGTAATTGAAAATTAAGGAGTAATTAAAAAATAATTAATTAAGAAAGATTTGCGTTGGACTATGACGTCATGTTGTGAACTTTGAACCGATGCCGTCGTCTTAGATTAGATCTTAGATAAGAACTGATAAGCTCTCATTTTAGTACTGTAATTAGTGTGCATATCGTTCATTTCTAGTTTGGATATCGGCTGGTGAAGAACTCATTCTATAAGCTATTTTCATGTTTTTCTAACTATTTTTGTGTATTCCGCGCGATGTGGCAAACATATCCTCTAAAGTTATAAAAATATACAAAATTTTCCTATGTATTGAATGTTACTGTGATTAAAAATTATGAACTTTAAGTAAGTTTGGTACATATTTTATCTTTATGATTTCAAAGATGAATAAAATAATGTATACATTCTCCAATGTGGATAAAAAATTACGTTCAGCACAACCCAATGTTATACAATTCGCTGAAAATTACAAACTGTAACAACTTCATATCTCATGTAATCTGTTTGAACACGATACTCGATTTAGGTCACGTGATAATACTTATGACATGAACTGATAAGACATTACAACCTTGTGTGTTGCGTGGATAGGTTTGGTTCGTTCATAGCTGTGATAAATTTATAATGTTTTAAGATCTTAGTGTTTTAGAAATAAATCAGAATTTTAGAAATAAGGTAAGTTGACGAACGTTCGGGTAAGTTGACGAACTTAAGCAATACTTACGTTTAAGCTGTGACAGCTCGCACATAAAGCAGCAGTTTTTTCTGTATTTAGTACACTATTAGTTAGCTTTAACCACGAATTATTAGCATATTTTTAAACAAGAAAAATGAACAAATGAACTTTATTGCATGAAGGGCAGTTTCGCCATCTTATCCTCACTGGCGGGTAAGATGACTTTTAAGGTGGGGTAAGATGACGAACGATTAAATTGCACAAAAATGGAAGTTAATTTAGGGATTTTTTTCAGGTATTTCAGGCCATACAAAAATCACATATATAACGCTTCATCACATATATTAGCTTCTTTTGAATCGATATCAGAGCATTGGGCATGTACCCATTCTCTGAAGAGAGAGCATCGAGAGCATGGTTCTTCTTTACCATACTCAGAACAAATAATGCATTGTCTCTCTTCTTTAGAGAGACTGTTGTCACTTTCTTGATAATCAATGTGAATAGATGAGTCGAATGATGTTTCATCTAGATCTTTTTTGAAAGCTTTTTTAGATTTCTTGCTCATTGGGAATTTACGTTTAATGCCTGATTTTCTTTGCTTATTAATATATTCCTTACTTTTTGCATTTTTTTTCTTTTTAGTTTCTCTTTTTTTTCCTTTCCTGTTTTTCTATCTTCTAGAACTTTTTAAACAGGTGAACTTGTAATATGGAAAGAATTCAATTTTTTCTTTTTTTCCGCTGTTGTGTAGTTACATGAGGCAGAGGAGGCAAACCTGATGCTCTATGCATTTCTTCAGCAGCAGCAGGAGTGGTTGATATTCCAACTATGGGAGATGGTGGCTTGGTGGACCGCTGCCCCCTTTTTGGCAAGCTGATCTGCCATTTCATTCCCGTGAATTCCGCAGTGAGTGGGGACCCACTGGAAGGAAGCCTTATGGGATATCTCCCTAACAACATCTCTACACTGCTGGACACAGAGGCTCGTGCACTCTTGTCTAGAGGAGATGGCCTGAAGTGAAGAAATCGAATCTGAGAAGACAACCGCCCTCTCAAAAGAATTGTGGTGCAGTGTTAGTTGTTGGAGTGCCACAAAAATGGCTTTAAGTTCCCCGTCAAAATGTGTAGTATAAGCTCCTACTGTGGGAGGTAGAAACAAAAAAGCCTGCTATAAACTCCAGCACCCGCCCCTTGGCTCCTATTGGACAGAGAGCCATCCGCATAGATATGCAGCCAATCCTCAGCAGGGAAACGATGTTCAATAGTTTCCAGGGTGATAGCTCTTATTTGCTCAGGCACATTTCTTTCTTGCACACCTCTATCTCCAGATCCAACCTCACATCAAGCAGATTATAATCCAAGGGATTTGACAAAAACATCAGTTCTTTTTTCAAGCCCTCAATTTCTCTATATTGTTCTAAACTTGTAACACATTGCAAGAAACCGTTTTGCGTTTTCAGTTTTCGCTTGCGGGTACAGTCAACATTCCTCCAGTAAGGGTTACTTGGAAGGCGTGTGAGTTTCTGAAAGAGGAGGAAAGCATTTTTCTGTATTAGTTTTACCGATGGCTATACATTGGTCATCAGTTGCAAGGCCAGAATGGGAGTGGTTTTAGTAGCCCCAGTCACTATGCGAAGTGCTTGATTTTGGAAAGTGTCAAGGCGCTGGTGCGTCCATTTTGGGGCCGAAATCAAGATCTCACAGCAGTAATTTAGAATTGGCTGGATGTACATCTTGTACGTGATATTTAAAGTTTCCCTGCTACATCCCCACTTTACACCTGCAAGGCGCTTTAGGATAGGTAGTCTTCGCTTAGTCTTGGCAACAACATGCGCAGCGTGTTTTCTCCAATTTAGGCGATTATCAAGTTTACATCCAAGATACGTAGCACTGTCAGATTGCTTTAGAAGATACCCCTTATAGATTAGCCTTTTGTGAACATCGTTGAATATAATTTATCTGCACGCCTGGAACGCTTTGTGTTGCATTCCATAGCTAAACAAAAATTCTGATGTGGGCAGCACATGACTTTCCTTATATAATGCAATGAATTTACTACTTTTACAGCAAAAAATAGGTTGTTCTTATAGTAGATATTTATATTCTTTCCAAGATATTGAATTTTCGTTAATTAGTCATTATTTTCATCGATTTAACGTCATTTTTATCCATTTGGCGAGATTTTCGCTAATTTAGCAACATTTAAAGAAAGTCACCATTTTGGCGACATTCCGCGAAATTCGTCGTTACAATCACCAAGCGTTATGGGCGGAGAAATAAGCTATTCTTATAGCAGATAAATGATTATTGGCGTTCAAATAGTTTCCTTATACATTATGTATATAAGGAAAGTAAAAATAGAGAGGGACGTCCTTATAGCAGCTTATGGGAGATCGAACCCCAAATTTGTTGGTCCGGTATAACCGAGCTGGAAAGCCCGATGACGTAATAGTATTGAATAAATTTTTTACAAAATAAGTATCATAAAATGTCCTCTGCTGCAATTAAACTCAAAGTTGCTATAGCAGGTTTCGATAGCTCGTTGGTTATACGGTTTAAGTTAGTCGTTTCTACGAAATTCATTACTATGCAAGGGGTTTTGGTTAGACTGAAGATTATCTTGGCAAATCTAGATACATTATATACGGTACGTACAGGTCTTCAGCAGTGCTTGATTACCAAATTTGCCGGATTATCGGATGTTAAACTAGCATGGGGTAACTAGTTGGGTAACCACGAGCAGTTTGCCCTATGATATAGCCAATCAACATTCAATAATTACTATTTTGTTGAAAGAAGCTTGAAATCATGGAGGTAAAAGTAAAGCGTTAAAACTTCATATTAAGAAATCACCAATATCGTTAGTGTTTGAGCCAACCATTCAGGTGGCCCTGGGGTAAGATAAATAGTCCTGCATGCATTTATATGGCGAAAGGCCTATAAGATGTATTTAAACTGCCAATTTTGTAAAAATAGATTATTAGCTCAATGCAAAGTAGAAATGAAACAATAAAGAATATTCCTACTGAAACAATAAAGAATATTCCAATAAAGAATAACAAAATTGAATTAGTATAATTTAATTTTGAATTATGCATTTTTTGTAGCTCCTTCGCAATTGAACGAAAAATATTTAATAACAAAACATTGGAATATTTCGGCGAATTTTTTATCAAAAGCTGCATGGTACATTTCTTGCGCCTTAATAAGGCGTGACGCAAATTATACTAAATAACATTTTCTTTATGAGGAGGACGTATAATTAAATTTTTAAATGACCATGTAAAAACTTTTTTTTCCAAAATCTCCCCTGTTTGCAGATTATTTTATATATTTCACTTCACTTCTACAACCAATTGTTGATGTTATAATCTTTAGACATTTTTCGTAAAACACCCGCATATCTCGCTTCCCCATAAAAAAAATCTGTTGTGGGCAACACATGACTTTCCTTATATAATGCAATGAATTTACTACTTTTACAATTAAAACAATGTTATTCTTATAGTAGATATTTATATTCTTTCAAGGAAATTGAATTTTCTTGAATTAGTCGTCATTTTCATAGATTTAGCGTCATTTTTATCCATTTGGCGAGATTTTCGTTAATTTGGCTGCATTTAAAAATGTCGCCAAGTTGGTTACATTCCGCTAAATATGTCGCCAAAATCTCGCCAAGCGTTATGGACGGAGAAATAAGTTATTCTTACAGCGGATAAATGACTATTGGCGTTCAAATACAAAAGTATTACTCAAAGTATCTTTTCTCGTGAATGGAACGAGCTAGTTCCACGAGAATGATGTCACCAAATTTATCGCATGATATTACATATGAAAAGTGAACATGTATCTTAACAGTTAATATTTTTTTCAAGGGACCTTTTGATAAATTTATTTGAAATATGTGAAATATCTCGAGAATGGTTCATGCTAGCTTTCTAAAATTTATGGCAATCGTTTTCTAAGGAAACATTAAATGTCCATTTGCGTAACTTTATTAAAGGTTTTGATTTTTTGATGATTTCTTTCAAAATTTCACTCGAAAATTTAGGAGGGTTCTGAACATTCGATTATGTTTTAAAACAATAGGCTTCCAGTATTCATGGATTGTGATTTTTGTACCAAATTTCATTCGAATTGCTCCATTCGTTCGTGAAATATCGTCTCCACAGCCTCACTGACACACACACACACACACACACACACACACACACACACACACACACACACTTTCACACTCACACACACACACACACACACACACACACACACACAGACAGACATCACCTCAAAAATATTCGATTCGTGATCAGAGATGCTTGAAACGTACTCTCCCGTCGAAAACTAGAATTCGAATTTTAGACCCCGTCACAATACTTTCCTTATACATTATGTATATAAGGAAGATAAAAATCATCTTATACCCCTATCTAATATATAACCAAGATCTAAAAAACACGCTATGCATGCAACCCACTCTTGATGAGAGGGAAATTTAATTAGTCAAAACAAATTTAAAGTCGCATTTTTCTTCCCTTTTAGAACAACCTTTATTGTTTGCTCTACAAACTGAAACATCAAGAAAGTCTAAAAATTCTTTTTGAAGTGAACTCCACACAATGCATTATTTTACAAGCATGTACAGAAAGTGAAGGGAAAAAAAACTCGCCAGAAGTTTCGAAAATTAAAAAGCGCCAAATTTCTTATTCTCGACACTGTTCAAGCAATTATCTCCCCCTTTATTTCCCTTTGTCTGAATTATAATGGCAACCAGAATGACGGCCCCATTAGATGTTTCTGGGGAAAATTCCGCGGCAATGTTTTCACGGTTTCTGGGCAAAGAACGGAATTTTTTGAAGCTCCCTTTGATCTTTAGAAAACAATGGGGTTGACACAACGGTGCTGTGAAAAAAAAGTATCTCTTCAGCGTTTTTCAAACTTTAAACGCTTTTGCGTAAAAGAATGCGATTGGATTTAAGAAACTCGGAGAAAGGTGACCTTTAAATGTATGTTGATTTTGCAAAGTTATTTGTTAGTGGTTTTTCTTGCTGATTTGTAGAAAATCAGTTTATATACATATTTGTATAAATTTGTATGGAAACAATACTTTAAAAACAATGAAATCAATGAAGCAATCCAAAAAAAAAAAAAAATCTGATGTCGGCAGCACATGACTTTCCCTGCAGACACAAATTCATATTTTCTGTATTTCTTTTATAATTCGTTAGATTGAGTTTAATTGCACCAAATAACAATAATTTGCATTTTTAATTCAATTTTGTTTTTATTTGTAATTGGATATTTCTCGAAATCGGCGTAAGAAGAATGCAAGAAATCTCAAATATCTTGAGAACGGTTAGTCCTAAAGCATAATGGAGTGTGTTATATTCTTTTTCTCGTCAAAAATTGCGTATAAAACAGGAATTTAATTGATACATTTGAGCATACATAGTCTTTTTTTTAGATTTTAGCGATTTTTGCGGGCCATTTCGTAAAAAAAAGGCGCGTTCTTCTTTTTGGATTCGTACCAAAATCTAATTAACACTAAGGTATCACACGAGTAACTTATCTACCAAATATTGTGAAATTTGGTCAACTAGTATTTCAGCTAGGATGGATACATGGCATTTTTGCGGGTCATTTCGTAGAAAAAGACGGGTTCTTCTTTTCCGAATCATACCAAATTCTAAAGAGCACAAGAGTATCCGACAAGTAACTTATGTACCAAATTTTGTGAAATTTGTTCAATTAGTAATATAGCTAGAACGGATAAATGAAATTTTTACTGGCCATTTCGCAAAAAAAGGCGGGTACTGTTTTCACGAATCGTACCAAAAACTTATCAGCACCTCAGCACCGGGGTCACATCCAAGTGACTTACCTATCAAATTTTATGAAATTCGGTCCATTAGTTTTTGAGTTAGAGTGGATACATACATTGCACAGACACACAGAGAGACACACACAGACGTCATGCTAAATATAGTTTTTTCGTATTCTAGAGGTCTCGAAAGTAGAGTCTCTGTAGATCCGTTAAAAACTCGAGTTGCGATTTTCGACACGATTCCAATATTTCCCCTATACATTACCATATATTGCAGGGAAAGTAAAAATGACGATAATTAAAAGTATTTTATTAAAATCTCATTTTCACGACGTACTAAAATTACACAGCCACAGCGCTTTTGGCCATTACTATGCTATTGATCAATGGTAAAATATACTTTGCTTGTATAATTGATACATTTGAGCTTACCTAGTCTTATTTTTAGATTAAACGATTTTTGCGAGCCATTTCGCAAAAAAAGGATGTTTTTTTTCTCCCGAATCATACCAAAATTTAATCAGTACCAGGTTAAATTACAAGCGATTTATCTACAAAATTTTGAGAAATTTGGTCTATTAGTCTTTCAGATTGAGTGGATATAGGTAATTTTTTTTTTGTTGTCTTTATTTTTAAAGTATTATATACTCGTATTTGAATACGAGCATGTACGCACGATCAATTTTTATTATTTGAAGTTCCCTAGCGTAACAAGGGCGATTTCAGTTCAGTATGTTGAACAAAACTTCTAAAAAGAAACGTACATAAATATACTTTCACTTAAATTCACTTCAACTGCGGTCAGAATTAATCTGAAATCTTGTATAATCCTTCTTCGTTGGGGTAAAACTACAGAGAACAAGCACCAAAACCAAAAATGCGTCTGTGATGAGAAGCAGAGCACCAGCACCAATTAATCTGATGTGAACAGGACATGACTTTCCCTGCAGACTCAAATTCACATTATCCTTATTTCTTCAATAATTTATTAAATTCAGTTTATTGGCAAAAAATAACAGCCGTAATTACTTTAATTTACACTGAATTTTAACTCAATTTTCGTTTTTATTTGGTAACTGGACTTCTTTGCAAAGGTGGCGTAGCGAAAATCTGAAAAAACTAAAATATCTTGAGAATGACTACTCCTAGAGTAATGGGGTTGGTCTTATTCATTTTTGCGTCAAACATTACGTAAAAATAAGCATTTAATTGATATATTTGAGCATACGTAGTCTTTTATTTTTATACTAAACGATTTTTACGGACCATTTCGCAAAAAAAAAATCAGGTTATTTTTCCGAATCATATCAAAATCTAATCAGCACTAGGTTAACTTACAAGTGGTTTATGTACTAAATTCGGTCTATTAGTTTTTCAGCTAGAGTGGACATAGGCAATTTTAGCGGACTATTTTGCAGAAAAAGGCGGGCTCTTTTATCCTGAAACGTACCAAAATCTAATCAGCACCAAGGTCATACACAAGTCACTTACCTACCAAATTTCATAATAGTTGGTCTATTAGATTTCGAATTAGAACGGATACATGCATTCCACAAACATACACAGTCACGCAGACGCCATGTTAAAAATAGTTTTTTCTTATTCTAGAAGTCCCAAAACGTTTAGATCCATCCAAAACTTCATATGCCATTTCCGACATGATTCCAATTCTTTCCCTATACATTAACATGTATTGCAAGAAGAGTAAAAATCTGATGTGGGCAGCACATGACTTTTCCTGCAGACTTATATCTACGTTCTCTTTAATTTAATTAAATTTAATTCACTATTAATTCAATTTTATCTTAATTCTATTGACTTTTAATTCAATGGGAAAGTAAAAGGGCAAAAGCTCGCCTGGTTCAGTGACATGTTGTTAACAGAGCAGACATTTTTTTGTCTGTAAACTAGTTGATTTTAATGATCAACCTTGTATGCTGTTACTAACGAAGTATTTATGTTTTCAGAAACATACTCTGTTTCAACTTCATTTCGATGTACAGTTATAAAAAATTGTATTGAAAAAGAATAGCAATTACAAAAATATTAGTTGGGTACAATGAATTGTATTGTGAATCAAATATTGCTTTGTTAGACATTATTAGGAGAATGCAGAAGCAATAATTGAATGGGTTCCATGGTGGACAGTTACTGAATGGAATGTTTATGACAGCGTAGATGTTAACTAAATTATACTACCTTATTTGTTTTTCCTTTCGAGACAATCTGACACAATTTGCGATCAGGCACTTGACATAATTCGAAGGTCGGCTCAACTTTCTTTCTTTCTTTCGACCCAGACCTCCCGACCTACCCGAAGGCGAAAGGTATCTATTTAGATGGCCGGAGTAGTCCCACCCTATTTGACCAGAACCCAGTGGAGGCAACATCTACAGGAGCGGGTAGCGCGCGGGAGTTGTATTCGGTCGGCTCGGGTTCCATTCTCGACACTGCTAAAAGTGTCACCGTGTTCACGCGGAGTAAGATCACCTTAAAAATGTGGATCCGTATGTCTTTCCGAGAGGTTGGTGGTAGGGGAAAGAAGGTAGGTCCCTGTGTATGCCTTCCTCACTGGATTCCGGTCAAAATTGGATGGCATTTCCCGGCGGTTCAAACATATACCTTATACCTTCATGGTAGGTCGGACGGCCTGGGTCGAAGAAGCAGGGGCGGTACTTATATTCCCATGTCTCTCAACCTCTGTAATAGATTTTCTGACCTACATATTTAAAGTACCCGTATTCCGATTAGACACGGAGACAGTTTAGGTAGAGCCTGCTCTAACCACTGTGCTAATATACTCACGGTCGTTTCAACTTTTATTTCGACCCATACAGTGCAATCTACCCGAAGGTGTAAAGTATATGTTTTGGACGACCGGGACAGTGCCATTCAATTTAGACTAAAACGCAGCGGAAGCGACATCCACAGGGACCGGTCGGTCCCACTAGAGTTGTAGACGAGGCGCACATAACCCTCCAGAAAAAATAGGTACATCTGTGTAGCATGTAAAATAACTGACGTCAATGACGCGCCAAGAACATATTTTCAATAATTTGGTGAACAACAGTTTCTCTAAATGACTCTATGACTGATTACGTTTTTTAACTGGATGACGCCGGCACCTGGTCTGACCACAAAAGATGACCAAGCGTCGCAATATCTGTCTGAGTGTAATATGCTCTGAAGAGGAGCGACCATCGGCGGAATGCTAACGTGTAATCAACAACAACCAGTGAAATAACATGTAACCTATATGTTTAATTAATGTTGAGGCTGAAACTGTTAGTACATTAATTAAATTCAATAAGCGATGAGAGGTTCTGATTTGGGGAGATTGGGGATTGTGGAAATCTGGGGATCATTCACTTCCCTTATTGATGTACTTGATGTAAATACCGATATTGTTTAATAATAAATAATTGAAGTTTGCAGAGTCCACTTCGACAATAAGAGCTTGCAATTTTGTCCCAGTAGCTCAACGGTAGAGATTTGGCTGGCCTGTTCGGAGATCCAGATTTTGATTCCCGGTTGGGGGCAGCAAGGTTATTTACAATGGCGCCCGAAGAAATCATCCCTGTAGGTTAGTGCAAAGATGTCGAAGGTCTAAAAGTGACTCTAGTATAGTACGAATTCAGCGGACTCTGGAAGATTGAGCGCAGATAACATATTGAGGGGATAACCACCAGACAGGATACTAACCTGGGTAAAAATAGTAGTAGCAGGAGGCTAACCTGAGGTAAAAATAGCAGGAGGCTAACCTGAGGTAGAAATAGCAGGAGACTAACCTGAAGTAGAAATAGCAGGAGGCTAACCTGAGGTAGAAATAGCAGGAGACTAACCTGAGGTAGAAATAGCAGGAGGCTAACCTGAGGTAGAAATAGCATTAGGCTAACCTGATAGCAGGAGGTTAACCTGAGGTAGAAATAGCAGGAGACTAACCTGAGGTAGAAATAGCAGGAGGCTAACCTGAGGTAGAAATAGCAGGAGGCTAACTTGAGGTAGAAATAGCAGGAGGTGGTAAGTCAGATTGTCAGTTGCGCGCCAATCTGACATTAGCGGATGGAGAATGCAGAGTCCACTTCGACAATAAGAATTTGCAATTTCGTCCTAGTAGCGATAGAGTATCTGATGGACAGTGGGGAGATTCAGGGTTCGATTCCCGGTTGGGGCAGCAAGGTTCTTTACAAGCTAAGTAAATGAGTATTTAAAGAACTCCCCTTTTTATTAAATTTATTTCACATCAAAATAAGTATTCTGTATGCAGCAGCAAAATTGGTGGACTAAACAAATCACACAACGCATTGAATTAATAGATCTTTATGATGAATATATATCCCACTTATTAATTATAATATTCATAACTTTCTCCCTATCTCCACTTATTTTTAGAGCTATAGTTTTATAAACATTCCAACGGTGGTCTACATCCTCATGTTCCTATGGCCTGAAATGCAGAGGAGCTTGATGTATTGGGAAAGGGGAGCAAAATGAAAATAGAAAGATCGTCAGAAAACAAGATATGTCTTGAGCGAAAAATGCATCTTATTCTGTTACGCAGCTGTTAATTATGCATTTTGTTTGGAAAGGAATTGCACATTAATTAACTGAACAAAAAGGAGAAACAAACAAGACGAAGTCAACTAACCCTCTCTATTATTATACGTTAAAATGATGTGGTAACTTCAATATATGGAGTAAACTATTGTTGTAAGAAAGGGTTTTTTTTATGATTAGATGACACGGACTGGAAGGTAGAAGAATAAACAGATACAGAAAAATACAAATATAAATCGCAATAATATATTTAAAGGATCATATTTAAAAGATCATATATCCATTTATAAATGCTATTATTTTTTAAACCATTTGAAAAGCACAAAATGTACATTATGTTGGCGAACATCGAAAGCTTTAGAATGCCTTTGTGTTGGATATTCTACTATGCTTTCTATTTTATTGTTTCCTATAAACCCTCTATTTCAACAGGTAACATGTTTTATAAAACTATTTGAACAAATTACACGCGGTTGCTCGGATTCTAAATAAGCGTCCACTACGTACAAATAAATAAACACATTGATAAGCACCCGTTGAGTAAATAATGAATTTGAACACAATTTTTAAATGGTTTCGATCCGAATTAAATTTCGATCAGAATCAAATCGCACGCATTCTCTACAAAAACAAAAAAATCTGATGCGGGCAGCACATGGCTTTCCCTGCGAACCCTAGAATTCACGTTCTCTTTATTTTAATTACATTTAATTCACTTTTAATTCAATTTTCGTTCTCATTTGATCGCTGGACTTATTTTCAAAGGTGGCGCAGAGAAAATGCGAAAAAACTACAATATCTCGAGAACGGCTAGTCCTAGTGTAATGGGGTTGGTCTTATTCTTTTCTTCGTTAAAAATTAAGTTTTAAACAAGCATTTAATGGATATATTTGAGCATACGTAGCTTTTTATTTTAGATTTTGGCGATTTTTGCGTGTCATTTGGCAAAAAAAGGCAGGTTATTTTTTCCGAATCATACAAAAATCTAACCAGCTCCAGGGTTACCCACAACTGACTAGTGACTTGTCTACTGAATTTTGTTAAATTCGGTCTATTAGTTTTTCAGCTAGAGTGGATACAAACTTTTGCGGGCCATTTCGCAAAAAAAGGCGGGTTCTTTTATCCCGAATCGTACCCAAAACTAATCAGCACCAGATTCGTCCACAAGTGACTTACTTACCTACCAAATTTTTTGAAATTCGGTCTACTAGTTTTTGCGTTAGACAAAATCTTCACAGACAGATATACACACAAACAGACAGACACACACACAGACGACACGCTAAAAATAGTATTTTCGTACTCTAGGAGTCTCGAAACGTGTAGATCCGTCGAAAACTCGAGTTGCGATTTTCGGCATGATTCCAATACTTTCCCTATACATTACCATGTATTGCAGGGAAAGTAAAAAATATGAGAATCACAATTGACCGTAAATTTAACCGCTCATGAAACAGACGATAACATGAAACAGACTTTAATAAATATGAAGCGCCATCCATTGTGGATTTCCTGTTTCGCTACCAAGACGCTTGCCTATGATCTGGTCACCGTGCCGCATATTTGCCCACGCGTGTTAAAGTTTTTAGCGGCCGCCCTGAAAATTAAAGTCTATAAAATAAATAAAAAAATAATTCTAAATTAAAAAAGTAACACCAAGGTGCACCTATTAGGGTCCTGAAGTACTTGTGTGCCCAATTGTCTAATTTCATGGTCACAAGACGCTTAGATGTCCTGCGACAGACTACTGAGATAGATAAACCGACATCTTCCTTTATTAAGTATGATTTATGCTGAAAAGCCCGCCATAAAAAAACGCTGGCTAAAACTAAGAATAGCATTCTAGTGCAGCAATCAGCGTTTAGAGTATGTCTTCAAAGTCTTTAATGCTCTAAATATCTTAAAATGCATAAAATACCTCATGCATAAAATAGCTTGAAACCTACAATGGGAGAAAATGATATGTGATGATATATTTCGCACGTTTGGGGGTAAATAGTAAGCAATTTTATGTCACATATCTCAATCTTTTTACTTTCCTTATATACATAATGTATAAGGAAAGTATTGTGACGGGGTCGAAAATTCGAATTCGAGTTTTCGGCGGGAGAGCACGTTTCAAGCATCCCTCATCACGAATCAAACATTTTTGTGGTGATGCCTGTGTGTGTGTCAGTGAGTCTGTGGAGACGATATCTCACGAATAAATGGAGGGTCTCGAATGAAATTTGGTTCTGAAATCACAATCCCTGAATACTGGAAGCCTATTGTTTTTAAACGCAATGGAATGTCCAGTTCGAGTGACATTTTGAAAAAATCATCAAAAAATCAAAACCTTTAATAAAGTTACGCAAATAGACATTTCTTATGTAATTTTTCCTTAGAAAACGATTGACATAAACTTTAGAACGCTAGCATAAACCGTTTTCGAGATATTGTACATTTTTGAAATAAATTTGTCAAAAAATCCCATAAATAAAAATAAATATATTAACCGTTGAGAAACATGTTCACTTTTCATATGTAATATCATGCGATAAATTTGGGACATCATTCTCCTGGATCTAGCTTCTTCCATTCATGAGAAAAGATACTTCGAGTAATACTTTAGTATTTGAACGCCATTACGCTTGCGAGATTTTGGTGACGAATTTGGCGGAATGTCGTCAACTTGGCGACTTTTAAAAATGTTACCAAATTAGCGAAAATCTCGCCAAATGGATAAAAATGAAGCTAAATCAATGTAAATGCCGACTCATTGACGAAAATTAAGTATCTTGGAAAGAATATAAGTATCTGCTATAAGAATAACCTATTTTGTTCTTACTGTAAAAGTAGTAAATTCATTGCATTATATAAGAAAAGTCATGTGCTGCCCACATCAGATTTTTAATTATAGAGCTGAGGAGTTGATATTCCTGATCTCGTCACTAAGGTTATGTAATACTTCGTATAAAACAGCGGTAAATAATAAGAGTGCTAATCCTTTCGAAGGCAACAGCAACATCAGGACTAGTAAAAATCAAAAGACCCAAACTTATTAGAGCAAGATTAGTATCAGCCGGTAGATTAGCGAACACGTTATAATAGGGTCGAAAACCCAGGCCGTCCGGCTCATCCAAAGACATAGAGCAGCAAAAATGGGCGGCCGGTGATAAAGAGGGGTGAACAAGGTTGGCGGTTATCAACGACAAGAGGCGAAAGAGGAGGTAAAATCCTTGGGAAGTAATAAGATCGGGATACTATGAATAAAAGCTAAATTCTAAGAAGGAAAAAAAGAATAGCTGATTTCTGTTAATGAACGACAAAACATCAAGTAAGAATGTGAAAAGCAGAAAAATGTAAAACATATGTTCAGTGACTAAAACTATGAAGCTAAGTACCCTATGATACATTAACAAGAAAGATCAATCATGCAAAAAGCATTGATTATGAAACACTTTTCAACTGAAATGCAATTTTATTTAAACATTTCTGATATGCGATACATTCAGCGCTGATATATTTTAAATCATCGCAGTCCTACAATGATTTATTATATTTGAAAACTTCAAACTTCATGGAAAGAAATGAACTTTATCCAAATGACGTCATCGAAATATAAATCGTCTGGATCTCTATGTAAGAGCAGTGAATATTTCATTCGTACACTTTTGTTCCAAACTCCACAGTTAAAAAATTTTGATTGAAATAAATTCAGCAATTCTTATACAACTCATCTTACAATAGCTTGCTTACATCCGTATCCATTAAAATTAGGCTTCGTTGTAGAAATAATCAAAGTGTGATGGTCATTTAAACTAAAAACTATTGTAATTGCGTTGACACAGAATATAGATGCACAGAAAATAAGCAAAAATAAAGCGGTTTTAAAATGGATGCTGTATTTTATTTTGAAGTGGGTCACGTGATCTCTTTATATAATCTGGGTGGCATTATTATTTAAATCTTATTTAAAAAACTACCAAACATACTTTGCTGTAATTTTTTTTTATATTTTATGAGATAATTGGAATATTTCGTAAAATTTTCGAAGCAATTTTTGAATTTTTAACTTCGTCGCTTCAAAAATGTTTGAAAAATTAAGTCCCATAGGGTTCAATGTATTTCACTTTTTCTACCCGGGTTTAATCCAAAACTAATCAGGTGATATTATTCATTTACATTCCCATATGTCTCATAGACCGGTTTCAACGACATACTAAAATTTTATTTTGTAATTGTGGTAATTTTTACGGCAGTTACCGTACTAACGGACAGACAGCCAGAATGAGCCAAGTTATAAACACTTTTCAACTATGTTGGAAAGTGTTAAAAATGATAATAATCGATTTCGGTGCTGGTCAAATCAGCTGTAAAATTAACAGTTGATAACTACGAAAAATAAGTAGAACTGAAGGAATTGGGCAGTTTCGGACGATATGAAAGCAATCTTCACCAACAAATACTGTGAAAACGAACTGAAATTCCGTATATAGGTAGAAAATTCCGAAAAATGAAGGTAATAAACAATTTGGGAAAAACAAATCAAAGTCTTCCAATTAGAAGAAAATTATAGACAATTAGAGTTAACAAGGGAGTTTGACTGAAAAGCAATAGAGGAACTTTCAAAAAAGTCGAAATTGGAATTATTCGTAAAAATGATTTAAGCTTCCGAAAAATGAGAATCATGAATACCGTATCAAGAATGCTCGGCAACTGAGGATTTACAAAGTCTCATTTAAATACTTTAACTCGTGTCTGTTTTAGTGCGAAATTTTAGAGCTACTTTTGTTTGATCATGGTTACCAAGGTAGTATTCTCATAGAATATGATACATCCCCAACGATGCAAGAAAAGGATGATAGGGCCTTTAAGTGAAAGAAGGAAACAGAATTTGTTAAGAAGTTTGAATATATAAATAAAATTGAAAATAGATGAATTATTGGCAACTTTGATGCATAGATGAAAGGAAACAAGAAAGATCAATCATGCATAAGCATTGATTATGAAACACTTTCCAACTGAAATGTAATTTCATTTAAAAATTTCTAAAATGTGATTCATTCTGTGGTAATATCTTTTACATTATCACAGTACTACAGTAATTTATTATACTTAAATATTTAAAACTGTATCGAAATATAAATCATCTGATTCTTTATGCAAAATCAATGAATATTTCATTCATATAACTTGTATTCCAGACTCCAGAGCTAAATAATTTTGTGTGAAGAAAATTCAGCAATTCTTATGTAATTCATCTTACAATCGCTTGAGATATTTGCAATCTGCATATGTTAAAATTAGGCTTCCTTGAAGAAATAATAAAAGTTTAGGGATCATTTAAAATCACAACTATTGTAATTGCATAGGCACGGAATTTAGATACACAGATAATACACAGATAATATATGTGTGTATGTGTATGTACTCAAAGTATTGGAATCGTGCCGAAGATCGGAACTCGAATTTTCAAAGGATCTACACGTTTTGGGACTTCTAGAACACGAAAAAACTACTTTTAGGAAGACGTCTGTGTGTGTAAGGGTGTATCTGTGTATGTTTCTGTGTGTCTGTGTGGATATTACATCCACTCTAATTGAAAAACTAATGGACCGAATTTCATACAATTTGGTAGGTATGTTTTTTGTGGGAAATCCTGATGTTCATTAGATTATAGTACGATTCGTAATAAAAGAATCTGCCTTCTTTGCGAAATGGCCGCAGAAATTGCCTTTATCCACTCTAGCTAAAAACTAATGAACCAAATTTAACAAAATTTGGAGTATAATATTTCAATAACCTACAAGTGATTTATATACCAAATTTAACAAAATTTTGTATATAAATCATTTGTAGGTTATTCTACTACGATTCGGGAAAAAGGAACGGGCTATTTTTGCGAAATGGCCAGCAAAAATCGTTATATATAAAAATAAAAGACTACGTGTGCTCAATTATATCAATTAAATTCCTATTTTATATGTGATTTTTGACAACAAAAAGAATAAGATTAACCCCATTACTCTAGGACTAGCCGTTCTTGAGATATTCTAGTTTTTTCGCGTTTTCGCTACGCCACCTTTGACAATAAGTCCAGTTATCAAATGAGAACCAAATTTAAGTTTAACGTGTAAATTCAATGTCATTTAAAATACTTATGTTGTGCAGATAAACTCAAATTATCATTGAATAAATAAAGAGAACGAATATGAGTCTGCAGGGAAAGACATGTGCTGTCCACATCAGAATTTTTAACAATATTACAACAATGATTTATAAAAGTGAACGGGGATTAATTGCGGGTCATTTCGAAAAAAATGTATGATCTATATTTAAAGATCCACCAAATTGCTGTAGAATAAAATGTTCAACAAATTTAAGCTGTGTACCAAATTGTAACTCTGTAGGACGTAGGAAAGTGCATTTAAAATGCCATCAATTAAATTTATCATGAAGAGTTATATAAAATTTTAAAAAAATGAAAAATTGTTATCTACCAAATTTATTTCTAAAATATGAAGCCACTCCCATATGCAAAACGTTTTAACATCGTAGTGTCGTACAAGACAGAGCATCAGGCGCGAAGCGCCTTTAATCTCCAGTTTCAATATGTGGTTCACAAATGGAGAGATATTTATTATATAATATCTCTCTCTTTTCTTTCTGGAAGATATCCCAAAGTCAGAATTTAATTGAATTTGTTTTTTTTCCCTATATTAAATAATTTTTTTAATTAAAAAACTACTTAACATATTTTACTGAATTTTTTTTTATATATTCTATGGGATAATGTGAATATTTCCTAAAAATTTCGAAGCATTTCGTGAATTTTAAATTTACTTAAAAAATGTTTGAAAAATTAGGTCCCATAGGGTTCAATGTATTTCATTTTTTCAACCCGGGTTCAATAAAAACTAATTGGGTGATATTATTTATTTATATTCCCATAGGTCCTACAGACCGTCTGAACAACATACTAAAATTTCATTTTGATAAACTCATTTTTACGGCAGTTATCGTGCTAACGGACAGACAGACAGACAGACAGACAGACAGACAGACAGACAAACAGACAGACAGACAGACATACAGACAGACAGACAGACAGACAGAATGAACAAAGTCATAAACACTTTTCAACTTTGTTGTAAAGTGTTAAAAAATGGTAGAATTACGGGGACAAACCTCTTTACGCTTAAAATTATAAACCAATTTCTTCATTTTTACAAAATATATAAAAGTTTACCTGTTATCAGTGTATTTATCGGATTTTCTGGGCTGAAGTAAACTGGAAATCCCGAAATCGCTACACGGATGCGCGTCTTTGCACTGTTTCCATGAAAAAAATTATTTATTTACTTACCTATACTTGTATAAGCATAAATTACAATTTAGTCACATCAATTGAGATTTTCACGAAATATTAAAGAAATTGATATGACTAAATTTAAATTTAGTGATTGTAAAACAGGGAGTCACCATATGGAGGTTTGATGTTTACGACGAAACAGAATACATACTTTTAGTCACCGTTTTATGACAGTCTTGGAAAGTCATGACCCCCAATAAATACACGTCACACAAATTGCAGGTGTAGTTGGGGCAAAATATGCAAGGGCCAAGACTTAAACCAAGCTTTATTAGAAAGTGAAAAATCCAATAATGACGGCATCGCATACGACATCGCACTGAAGAGCATACAATGAGAGCAATGAGGGCGTGTCTGAACACTCGGGCAAATTGATGCGGCTGCAAGGAGGAAAGTCAACGAATACAATTCAATGATTATTCAGGAGCTGAAAAGAGAGAGTCGTATTTTCAATGGGATGATTATTAAAAAACGAATAGAGAGAGTTATGATTTCAAGAAATGATTTCAAAAGAGAGCCGTGATTTGAAGAAACGATTTTAAGAGAGCGTCTTGATTTTCAAGCAGCAAAATATTCAGAGAGAGTCTTTGTTCATTTGAGTAGTGAGAATGTTATAAAAAAAGAAGAAGTCTAACTCCAAATGTTCGAAAAAGCAACGGAAAAGATGACAGTCTTAATGAGCTGCAGACCCAAAATTCAGAGATATGTACAGAGGTATCTTCATGTGTGTTACGTTAATTTTTGATCCTTGGAAAATGATTCAAAAGACCTGGCCTCAGACGGTGCTTTTTTCCTTCTGAAGCGTTTCTAATAAATTGATGTAATTTTAATTATAACAATAATAGAGGCGTGAATAAATTATAATTTAATTTAAAAGTTAAAAGTGTGAATTTTACTATGTACTGTTTTGATTTGAGGATTGATTATGTTAAGGAACTCGTGCAAAGCAGTAATTATGGGTTTTGCGGTCACGATAACAATGTACAAATGTTAAGATTCACGACCACTTTATTTGAGATTGATAATTTAATCCACACAGGTTATTAAAAATGTCAACGCATTGAAGGTATTTTCACCACAGTTATATTACTTAAAATTTTCACAGGATTTTAAAGAAATTGAAAATCTTCTGATAAACTGTAGTATTAGTCAATGAATCATTCTCAAAGCCTTCTAATTTACTTCAATTTATCCACTGACCATGTTACATTGTTTAATGTTTTGAATTAGATTCAATTAGATATTGTACGATTTAAGAAAAATGAAAATATTGCAGCAAAGTTTGTTTCAACTGCGAACATTTTTTTAAAATCTAGAAGAATATTTTTTTATTTTAAAAATACAGGTATTTTTTAGAAAACCAACTCTTTTAGAAGCTTAGAGTTTAATAAGCTTTAACTAGAGTATTAATTAATTAGCGTCATGCTTCTCTATCATTTAAAATACTAATAAAATTATATGCTGATAACAATTATAAAAAAAATCTGATGTGGGCAACACATGACTTTCCTTATATAATGCAATGAATTTACTACTTTTACAGTAAAAAAAATAGGTTTTTCTTATAGTATATACTTTTTCTTATAGTATACTCTTTCCAAAATATGGAATTTTCGACAATTAGTCGTCATTTTTATTGATTTAGCGTCATTTTTATCCATTTGGCGAGTATTTTGTTAATTTGACAGCATTTCAAAAAGTCGCCAAGTTGGCGACATTCCGCCAAATTCATCGCCGAAATCTCGTCAAGCTATACTGACGGAGAAATAAGTTATTCTTATAGCAGATAAATGACTATTGGCGTTCAAATACAAAAGTATAACTCAAAGTATCTTTTTTCATGAATGGAACGAACTGGATCCACGAAAATGATGTCACCCAATTTATCGCATGGTATTACATATGAAAAATGAACATGTTTCTCAATAAGAAATATATTTTTTTTTATTTTATATGACTTTTTGATAATATTTTTGAAAAATGTGCAATATCTCGAGAACGGTTCATGTTAGCGTTCTAAAATCAAATCTATGTTAATCGTTTTCTAATGAAACATTACATAAGAAATGTCTATTTGCGTAACTTTATTAGCGGGTTTGATTTTTTAACGATTTTTTCAAAATTTCGCTCAAAAATTTAGGGGAGTTCTGAACATTCGATTACGTTTAAAAACAATAGGTTTCCAGTGTTTACGGATTGTGATTTTTGTACCAAATTTCGTTCGAATCGGTCCATTCGTTCGTCAGTTATCGTCTCCACAGTCTCACTGACACACACACACACACATACACACATACACATAGACATCACTTCAAAAATGTTCGATTCGTGATCAGGGATGCTTGAAACGTGCTCTCCTGTCGAGAACTCGAATTCGAATTTTCGACCCCGTCGCAATACTTTCCTTATACATTATGTATATAAGGAAAGTAATAGTGTCATTTTCATTCTAATTCAAACACTCATCTGTGGTATTTTTATTTGCTAATCATTGTTTAAACAATTGTATTTGATAAATTCATTAGGTCAATCAGAAAAACTCACATCTAATGAACTTCGAAATTGGAATCACTAATTCAAATCAGTAATTATAAATTTCAAACACACATTCTGTTTATTGCCAGGAGCATCCAATATCGCATTCATGACAATGTCATTATAAAACCTTTGAACTGAAAATAACGTCATTAAATATTTAAATTAACAGCACTTGATGTATCCATCAAAACTATCTGTTCCGAATTGAAGACAGTCCCTATTCCTTCTTTATTCTTTTCAAACTTCCTGGATAACACGAAATATTATCGTCCTTCTTTGAAAATAATTAGTATTCGGAAATACCCATCGGCATTCGACACTTTAATGATGCAGATAATGCCGTTCCTTAATCAAAAATTGAAATTAGGAATGTATTAAAGACTGAGTTTTCTCGGCTGAATTGCAGTTGAATTTATTTTCCTCTGCAGGGAAATTTATTTCAAAGTATGTTTCATTTCGAAAGATTTATTTTATTGAAGAAGTCCCGATATATACCTTTAATATAAAAGGAAATTAATTTTGAAACATTTTTAAGTAATACTAACAGCGATTACCCGACGTTGCTCGGGATTTACCATCTAAAACTATGATAAAAATTACACCTGAACATATAGAGCCGATTGTGATATATTACCGCTGAATGTGTCGCATTTTAGAGATGTTTAAATAAAATTAAAGTTGGAAAGTGTTTAATAATAAACGCTTTATGCATGATTGATCTTCCTTGTGATTTCTTAATACTTTTCGTTGTTGAGTAAGCCTGTGAGAAATAACCCATTCTGATAGTTTCCATTTAAATTCATATCTCAAACCTTCTATTTTCAAAAGTGTCTGATACGTTCAATAAACTCCCACAAAACTCAGTGTTGAGTAAGCCTGTGAGAAATAAACCATGGCGAAAGTTTCCATTTACATTCATAGCTCAAACCTATGATTTTCAAAAGTGTCTAATACGTTCAATAAACTCCCACAAAACTCAGAGATTTAATTGACTTTCACGTTTTAAACCAATATGTCCAGCTTTTTCGATGTGAATCATGGAATTAGAGAGTAGAATTCCTAGGAAAAAGTGTCCTTTTTCACTAATACCTCGAGAATCACTGGTTGTCGAAACTTAAAACATGGCCTATGTTTTTGTGGGGTGATTTCAAGACTACCAAGATAAATTTCATGAAATTCGGTTCAGCCGTTCTGCAGTTATGGTGGATCATACATACACACTTTTCTTCTTCATATATATAGATATTATACAGGGTGATTAATAAACGATGGACCAAACATTATGAGATGGTTTTTGTTAACACTTTACAACAAAGTTGAAAAGTGTTTATGACTTTGTTCATTCTGTCTGTCTGTCTGCCCGTTAGCACGATAACTGCCGTAAAAATGACTTTATCAAAATGAAATTTTAGTATGTTGTTCAGACGGTCTGTAGGACCTATGGGAATATAAATAAATAATATCACCCAATTAGTTTTTTATTGAACCCGGGTTGAAAAAATGAAATGAAATGCATTGAACCCTATGGGACCTAATTTTTCAAACATTTTTTAAGCAAATTTAAAATTCACAAATTGCTTCGAAATTTTTAGGAAATATTCACATTATCCCATAGAATATATAAAAAAAATTCTATAAAAAAATTCAGTAAAATATGTTAAGTAGTTTTTTAATTAAAAATTATTTAATATAGGGAAAAAACAAATTCAATTAAATTCTGACTTTGGGATATCTTCCAGAAAGAAAAGAGATATATATTATATAATAAATATATCTCAATTTGTTTAAACGTTTTGCATATGGGAGAGGCTTCACATTTTAAAATAAATTTGGTAAATAATTTTTCATTTTTTTTAAATTTTATATAACTCTTCATGATATACTTATTTGATGGCATATTTAATGCACTTTCCTACGTCCTAGAGAGTTAAAATTTGGTACACAGCTTAAATTTGCTGAACATTTTATTCGACAAAAATTTGATGGATCTTTAAATATAGATCATACATTTTTTTCGAAATGGCCTGAAAATAATCCCCGTACTTCTATAAATCATTGTTGTAATATTGTTAAAAATTCTGATGTGGACAGCACATGTCTTTCCCTGCAGACTCATATTCGTTCTCTTTATTTATTCAATAATAATTTGAGTTTATCTGCACAAAATAAAAACCATGAGTAATTTAAATGACATTGGATTTACACGTTAAACTTAAATTTGGTTCTCATTTGATAGCTGGACATATTGTCAAAAGTGGCGTAGCGAAAACGCGAAAAAACTGGAATATCTCAAGAACGGCTACTCCTAGAGTAATGGGGTTAATCTTATTCTTTTTGTTGTCAAAAATCACGTATAAAATAGGAATTTAATTGATATAATTGAGCACACGTAGTCTTTTATTTTTATATATAACGATTTTTGCGGGCCATTTCGCAAAAATAGCCCGTTCCTTTTTCCCGAATCGTACTAGAATAACCTACAAATGATTTATATATACAAAATTTTGTTAAATTTGGTATATAAATCACTTGTAGGTTATTGAAATATTATACACCAAGTTTTGTTAAATTTGTTCCATTAGTTTTTAGCTAGAGTGGATAAAGGCAATTTCTGCGGCCATTTCGCAAAGAAGGCAGTTTCTTTTATTACGAATCGTACTATAATCTAATGAACATCAGGATTTCCCACAAAAAACATACCTACCAAATTGTATGAAATTCGATCCATTAGTTTTTCAATTAGAGTGGATGTAATATCCACACAGACACACAGAAACATACACAGATACACCCTTACACACACAGACGTCTTCCTAAAAATAGTTTTTTCGTGTTCTAGAAGTCCCAAAACGTGTAGAACCTCTGAAAATTCGAGTTCCGATCTTCGGCACGATTCCAATACTTTGAGTACATACACATACACACATATATTATCTGTGTATTATCTGTGTATCTAAATTCCGTGCCTATGCAATTACAATAGTTGTGATTTTAAATGATCCCTAAACTTTTATTATTTCTTCAACGAAGCCTAATTTTAACATATGCAGAAAGCAAATATCTCAAGCGATTGTAAGATGAATTACATAAGAATTGCTGAATTTTTTTCACTCAAAATTATTTAGCTCTGGGGTCTGGAATACAAGTTGTATGAATGGAATATTCATTGATTTTGCATAAAGAATCAGATGATTTATATTTCGATACAGTTTTAAATATTTACGTATAATAAATTACTGTAGTACTGTGATAATGTAAAAGATATCACCACTGAATGTATCACGTTTTAGAAATTTTTAAATGAAATTACATTTCAGTTGGAAAGTGTTTCATAATCAATGCTTATGTATGATTGATCTTCCTTGTTGTTGTTGACCCAGACCCTCCGACCTACCAGAAAGGTGTAAGGTAACTGTTTGGACAGCTGAGAAGAAATTACGAGATGGTAGTACACACCAAACCAAGCATTTTTCGTCGCAGCTTATGGGCCGGAAATGAAACGTAAATGCGTTACAGGGTTGTTACTCGTTGGGAAGCGGCCGCTCAGCAAACTTAAAAGCGCCACTCTGATTGTTATTGTCTGGTTGAAGAAAACCACGTATGCAAATTTCATCTGGATTAGAAGAAGAACACTTTTCGTAACACCGCATGTACAGCCTTATCAGTTTGTAGCAGTTATTCGCAGCTCCAACTTCCGAGACGATGGAGGGATTTACAAATAGGAAAAAGCCTATATTCATTTCATCTATGGGGCTGCAAATGGAGATGGCAGAGAGGCACAACGACTGTCCGGAGAACGTTTCCCCCATAGGTGGTTGCCCAATCGTAAAACATTTGAACGCTTGCTTCGACAATTCTGTGAATAGGTATACTTTCTCGCTACCAGGTCTGTTGCAGGTCGTGCAAGGAGTGCTAGAATGTCAAGTGTGGAACAGGCGCTTCTTGACACAGTATCAGTTCGTCCAGGCACAAGCACAAGAGCAATGGGGCATACTCTTGGTGTTCCACAATCCACGGTATAGCAGGCTCTTCATGGAGAACAGTTTCACCCATATCATGTCCAGCAAATCCAAGTAATGACTGCAGCATTTTATCCTGGTAGCGTGGATATCGTTCGCTTGTTTCCTAGCACAGAGTGCGTAGCAGCCAGATTTTCCAAGGATTGTCTTTTTCATGGATGAAGCTTCCTTCGCAGGTGATGGCACATTTGACATCCACAATGAACATGTGTGAGCGAGTGTAAACCCACATGTAACATATCCACATGCGCATCAGCGGCAATTACCCAGCAATGTGAGGACAGGAATCATCGGCAACCGACTAATAGGGTCGTATTTTGTGTCCGAACGACTTGATGGGAGAATGTACTGTATTTCCCTGCAGGAGGTCTTGCTGGAATTGCTTATAAGGATGTTCCAACAGACATCTGGCGGCGTATGTGGTTCCATCACAATGGAGCACCAGCCCATTTTGGGTTGGAGGTAAGGAACTATCTGGATGTCACTTTTTCGGTCCGATGGATTGGGCTAAGTGGTCCCATAGCTTGGCTCCCACGATTGCTCGTTCTGTTGTGTCTTGACTTCCTTTATGGGGATATCTCAAGAGTCTCGTCTATGACACTCCCCTTGAATCTGAACAAGAACTCATCGCCACAATGCCGCAGCAGCTGCCAAAGTGCGCGACATGCCTGGTCCGTTCGAGAGAGTTCGTCCATCCCTCCATCGTCGCTGTGAGACATGCATTTAGGTTGGCGATAGCTCTGAGCCATTACTTCTTCTACAGAGCTTCCGACATACTAGAAGGTGTAAGGTAACTGTTTTGACAGTCGGGAAGTAAAATCTAATTTAGATCGGAACCCAGGGGGGGTGGATCCACAGGGACCTTACCCTCCTTCCCCTACCACCAACCTCTCGGAAGAACATACGGACCCACATATTTTAAGTGCACGTACTTCGCGTGAACACGGGGACAGTTTAGGCAAGCCGGGAATCGAACCCATGTCTTCCGAGTGAAATCACCGCGCGCTAACCACTGGGATGTCTCGCCTCCACTTTGAGCCATTCCTGTAATTATTGTTTATTAAATGTGTCAGTTTATATCTTCTAAGTCATTCTGGTGTTTTCGCCTCACCACATTGGTTTTAACATTAAGCGCCCACTGCCTTTACGTTTCATTTCCGATCGGGGAAACTATGACGAAAAAGGCTTTGCTTGGTGTATACTATCACCTCTTAAAGTTTGAAAATCTTTTTTGTATAATATAAGAAAAGGTACAAGGAAGAAATATTATAAGAATGAAATTAAAACTAAGAAAATTAACATTTTTCATTTCGAGCTCATAGCTTTAAAAGCCTTGTGTGTCCATCATTTTTTATTATCTTAGATAATAAAAGATGTTTGTCTATATTTATGCGTGTATATCGCAGCCATTTCGTCTATAGGGGAAAACAGAAGCGTAGGACAGAGGTGAAAGTTGTTACAGAGGTGCTTCATGTCGAATAAAATGTGTAATTTGGCGATCTGTTTTTAGACATTCGAATTAATTTTAAAAGTAGGACTTTCAAAGACAATAATCATTATTTTCCACCATTTTTGCAACTTATATTTATTTTTTACTTTCCCTGCAATACATGGTAATGTATAGGGAAGGTATTGGAGAAATGCCGAAAATCGCAACTCGAGTTTTCGACGGATCTACAAGTTTCGAGACCTCTAGAATACAAAAAAAACTATTTTTAGCGTGACGTCTGTGTGTGTGTCTGTGTGTCTGGCTGTGCAGATTTTGTATCCACTTTAACTCATAAACTAATGGACCGAATTTCATAAAATTTGGTAGATAAGTCACTTGTGGGCGAATCTGGTGCTGATTAGTTTTGGGTACGATTCAGGATAAGAGAACCCTCCTTTTTTGCGAAATGGCCTGCAAAATCATTTACCCACTCTAGCAGAAAAATTATTGGACCGAATTTCACAAAATTCGACAGATAAGTCACTTGTGGGACACCCTGGTGCTAATTTGATTTTGGAACGTTTCGGAAAAAAATAACCTGACTTTTTTTGCAAAATGGCACGCGAAAATCGCCAAAATCTAAAATAAAAAACTATGTATGCTCAAATAAATCTATTAAATGCTTGCTTAATACGTAATTTTTGACGAAGAAAAGAATAAGACCAACCCCATTACACTAGGACTAGCCGTTCCCGAGATATTTTAGTTATTTCGTATTTTCTCTACGCCACCTTTGAAAATAAGTCCAGGAGAACGAAAATTGAATTAAAAGTAAATTACATTTAATTGAAATAAAGAGAACACGGATATAAGTCTGCAGTGAAAGTCATATGCTGCCCACGTTAGATTTTTTCTGTATCGTCGTAGACGATATTTGAGATCAGGTGTTTCGATTAGATCACAGTCGTTTCGTCACGACGAAAAAAAAATGCTGGTTGCAAACGAAGTGGTTCTAATTTGTAGGTTATCCATAACTTTGCGAATTAAAAATATATCGTCTTAAATTTTTTAATTTGTTGTATTAGGATTATGAGTATTGCGTCAAAATTTGACTTAAATTAAATGAAAATTCGTCGAGACAGCAATATTACTTTCTTTATATACATAGTTTATTGTATAAGTAAAGCATTGCGACGGGGTTGAAAATTCGAATTAAAGTTTTCGTTGGGAGAGTACGTTTCAATCATCCTTGAATACGAATAAAACGTTTTTGAGGTGATGTGTGTGTGTGTGTGTGTGTATTTATCAGTGAGTCTGTGGAGACGATATATCACGAATGGAGTGATTTGAATGAAATTTGGGACAAAAATTTACAATTCGTGAATATTGGAAGCCTATTGTTTTTAAAAGCAATTTAATGAAATTTTGAAAAAATCATCAAAAATTCAAAACCTTTCATAAAGTTACTCAAATAGTCATTTCTTATAAAATTTTTCATTAGAAAACGATTGACACAGACTTTAGAATTCTAACAAGAACCGTTCTCGAGATATTGCATATTTTTCAAATAAATGTATCAAAAAATCACATAAAATTAAAAAAAAATTATTAACTATTGTGACATATATTCACTTTTCATATGTAATATCATGCGATAAATTGGATGACATCATTTTTGTGGATCTAGTTTTATCCATACATGAGAAAAGATACTTTGTGTAATAAGTTATTTCAATACCGATAGTAATTTATCTGCTATAAAAGTATACTTATTTCTCCGTCCATGACGCTTGGCGAGATTTTGACGATGAATTCGGCGGAATGTCACCAACTTGGCGACTTTTTTAAATGTTGCCAAGTTAATGAAAAATTCGCTAAATTGTAAGAAATGACGCTAAATCAATTGAAATAACGATGACTAATTGATGAAAACTCAATGTCTTGGAAAAAATATGAGAATATATCTACTATATCACCTATTTTTTCATCCGTAACGTTTGGCAAAATTTTTGTGACGAATTTGTAGGAATATCTCCAACTTACTGACTTTTTAAATGCGTCAGATTGACAAAAATGTATCCCAATTGATAGAAATTCATCAAATTGATGAAACCGTTGCTAAATCAAAGAAATGAAGACTAATGAATGAATATTCAATATCTTGGAAAGAACATAAGAGTAGACTATAACAATAACCTATTTCTCCACCCGTCTGTCCGTCCCTAACGTTTGGCGAGAAATTTAGAGGACGCCGCCAACTTAGCGACAATTTTGAATGTTTTCAAAGTGACAAAAATGTCGCTAAATTGATAAAAATGACGCTAAATGGGAAGAAATGTTTCTCAAATTCTGAATTCTGTCATATGATGGGCATACATATTCTATTATTATATGATATGCTTGCTCTTCTCTCCGTTTGTCTGTAACGCTTGGTGATGCATTTGGAGAAATTGGAGAATAATCTAGCAAAGTATCACCAACTTTGCGATATTTCGCCCCAGATGGAGACGGATAACAATATCGTCGAAATTACAAAAATGACGCCAAATTAATAAAAATGACGCCCAATTGATGAATTAATGATTAAAATATTTTAAATATTTTAATATATGGATTATATCGCTTATTAAGGATGCTATCAATATAGATAATTGTTTAGAGATGCCTAAAATATAAGTTAATTAAGTACTTTGAAATAGCTTTACATATTGTCATCTGAAAAATTGCCCATTGTACAATTCAACATTAAAAAAACGGTACCGTGGATCTCATACATTATTTTTTGACTGTGAAAGGTGTCAATTTATTGCATTATATAAGGAAAGTCATGTGCTGCCCATATCGGATCTTTTTTACTTCCCCTGCAATACATGGTAATGTATAGGGAAGTATTGGAATCATGTCGAAAATCACAACTCGAATTTTCGACGGATCTACACGTTTCGAGACCTCTAGAATACGAAAAAACCATTTTTAGCGTGGCGTCTGTGTGTGTGTCTGTCTGTCTGTCTGTGCAGATTTTGTATTCACTCTAACTAAAAAACTAATGGACCGACTTTCACAAAATTTGGTAGGTAAGTCACCTGTGGGCGAGTCTGGTGCTGATTAGTTTTGGGTACGATTTGGGATAAAAGAACCTGCCTATTTTTGCGAAATGGCCCGCAAAAGCTTGTATCCACTCTAACTAAAAAACTAATGGACCGAATTTCACAAAATTCGGCAGATGAGTCATTTGTGGGTTACCCTGGTGCTGATTAAATTTTGGTATCCTTCGGAAGAAAATAACCTGCTTTTTTTGCAAAATGGCCCGCAAAAATCGTCAAAATCTAAACTAAAGAACTACGCATGCTCAAATATATCCAGTAAATGCTTGTTTAATACGTAATTTTTAGAGAAGAAAAGAAAAAGACCAACCCCATTACTCTAGGACTAGCCGTTCTAGAGATATTTTAGTTTTTCGTATTTTCCCTACGCCACCTTTGAAAATAAGTCCGGTTACCGAATGAGAACGAAAATTGAATTAAAAGTGAAATAAATTTAATTAAAATAAAGAGAACGTGTATATAAGTCAGCAGCGAAAGTCATGTGCTGCTCACATCAGATTTTTACTTTGCCTGCAATACATGGTAATGTATAGGGAAAGTATTGGAATCATGTCGAAAATCGCAACTCCAGTTTTCGACGTATCTACCCGTTTCGAGACCTCTAGAATACGAAAAAAACATTTTTAGCGTGACGTCTGTGTGTGTGTCTGTGTGTCTGTCTGTGTGTCTGTCTGTCTGTCTGTGCAGATTTTGTATCCACTGTAACTAAAAAACTAATAGACCGAATTTCACAAAATTTGGTATGTAAGTCACTTGTGGGCGAGTCGGGTGCTGATTGGTTTTGGGTAGGATTCGGGATAAAATAACCCGCCTATTTTTACGAAATGGCCCGCAAAAGCTTGTATCCACTCTGACTAAAAAACTAATGGACCGATTTTCACAAAATGCGGTAGATGAGTCACTTGTGCATGACTCTGGTGCTGATTAGATTTTGGTATGATTCGGAAAAAAATAACCTGCATTTTTTTGCAAAATGGCCCGCAAAATTTGTCCAAATCTAAACTAAAGAACTACGTATGCTCAAATATATCCATTAAATGCTTGTTTAATACGCAATTTTTAGCGAAGAAAAGAATAAGACCAACCCCATTACATTAGGACCAGCCGTTCTCGAGATATTTTAGTTTTTCGTATTTTCTCTACTCCACCTTTGAAAATAAGTCCAGTTACCGCATGAGAACGAAAATTGAATTAAAAGTGAAATAAATTTAATTAAAATAAAGAGAATGTGAATATAAGTCTGCAGGGAAAGCCATGTGCTGCCCACATCAGATTTTTCTTTTATAGTGTTGTAGTTTACGGGCAATAAAAATTACGATGACGGGGCGCGATGCATCCAACCCGCAGGCCTTCCATGTATCGTCTTGTCTATGCTGCATTTAAACCAAAGAGAAAGTTAATGAACTTTTGAAATTGGAAGCACAATTGAAAATATGCAATTATAAACTTCGAACGCAGTTCCTCACTATTTTCTCATTCGCGACAACCTCATTAATGAAAACCTTTCATACAAATCTAATTTTATCAAATTTATAAATTAACAACTCTCCTGGCTTATCAAACAAACCTATCTGTTCTAAATGAACGGAGGCCAATCCTTCGTTATGCCTCTCCAGCATCCTGGTTAATACGTAATTTTACCTTCCCTTTGAAATAATTAGCATTCAAAAATACCCCTCGGCATTTGAGATCTTAATGATGCGGATAATGATGTCCTTATAATGAAAAATGGATCCAAAATATGTGCATTTGCGGTAAATTTCCACGTGGATTTTTCTCTCCATTTGTATTCGTTATGAAAAATATTTTTTTAACTTTTCCCATGCAAGTAGTATAATGAATAGGAAAGGTACTGTGACGGAATCGAAAATTTGAATTCGAGTTTTTGACGAAACAGCATGTTTCAAGTTGAACTCGATTCCTGAACTCGATTTGAAAGTTTTCGTGGTGCTGTCTATGTGTGTGCATTTATATTAGCGTGTGTGTTGGTGTATGTATGTTATTGTGTGTGTATATGTTAGTGTGTATGTGTATTTATGTTAGTGTGTATGTGTATGTATATTAATGCATGTGTGTGTGTATGTTAGTGTGTATGTGTATGTATGTTAGTGTATATGTGTGTATGTACGGAAAAAAAACGCCCCACCCTCTATTAATCGAGCATCGTTCATCGTAGAGAAAATTGAAAGATGCCATTCGATTAGGAATAACATCCTCTACAAATTAATGTGCGTAAAATTTGCATAAGGGACCGTCTTTATATCTAAACGTTCACAAACTTTGAAATTTTCAATGGCAACACACAATTTTGACGTCATCCACAAGTTCTAGACCCCCAAATCAGTCCAAATTCAAATTTTAACGACAATTCTATCTTTATATCCGAAGATATTCAATATTCCGGAATGTGCAATTTCCGGGGATCAGCTCCATATTGAAAACCGCAATTTGAAGGGCGATGTTTCGTTGATTGACCACAGCACTGTTGTAAATTATTGAACTATCCTCTTGACATTCAGCATTATGGCTGTCCTCACAGTCAAAAGGTCGCAGGTTTGATTCTTGCATGAGAGGGTGAGCATTTTCACGGCTGTGTGTGGTGTTGTTTTGTGTGTGTGTGTGTGTTATTAAGGTAGTGGGCCTGTAATGGGTAGGATTATGTGAGCCTCAAATAGGGCACGATTATTAGGGATAATAAGCCGTATTGGGTACGCTGCTAAAAACTAATGGGGCATTCGTGGCAGGGTCAATAAAAGAAAGAAGAAATAAAGAAGAATGAAATGTTTATTTTCAAATGTTATTTTATAATGCTGTTTCAAAAACAATTTATGAGACTAACAAATAACTGCAGATTACGCAACAAAGCAACTCCGTTGGAACTTGGTGACGAATTTAAAATTATCAATAAGTCATTATCAATCACCGCTTGAAGTCTTGTGTTCAGTATCACATAATTTTATTATTTGTTATTGTTTTATATAAATATTTTTTATTATAAATTATGACATTTTGTGGGCGATTTCAAATCGCAGTAGCTCTGGAACTATTAATCGACAGTAACATAAGTAGATCCCATTTATAACAATACAAGTTTTCACCCTTCAATACAGTAGCAGAATTATGTTGATTAGGTTGCATCTATACAACAGTGTTTATACAAAATTTTTATTAAAACTGGGTAAAATAAATGCCCGTTTTCTTACATAAAGATTAACTTACAATTCATATAACTTTTTCAAATTAGTCATTTTTTAAACTAATATCGACCCCTAAAATCATCGTTATGCTGAATATTTAAACATTTCGAAAGAACTAGAGGGAAGAAACACCTGGAACTTTACATAAACATATAAAAAGTCTTTGTGAATCGATTTTCATCAAAACATGTCCAGGTTTGTATTCATATTTTTTCGATAATTGATTTCATAATTAATATTTCATACAAACAATTATTTCCACAAAAATAAAAATCACGTAAATGTGTTTGGGTTGTTTAGTAATAACGTCATACAAATAATCACCGTGAGCAGATAATTATTACAGAAGATATGAATGGAATTCTTGGAAACTAATTTAACATTAGGAGCTCAAAACTTTATATACTCACAACTCAGAAACGCTTCACCCAAATGACTTGAAATTTGGTATCACAGGTTAAATTTTGCTCTAGATTCGAACTATGTTGTCAAACTTGGGTGTTGTCATTGAAAATTTCAAAGTTTGTGCGAGTTTAGATATGGAGACGGCCCCTTAGGCAAATTTTACGCATATTAATGTGTAGAGGATGTTATTCCTAATCGAATGGTATCTTTCAATTTTCTCTACAATGAACGATGCTCGATTAACAGAGGGTGGGGCGTTTTTTTTCCACAGCTGTACATTAATGTATGCATTGAAGACCCAGACCGTCCGACTCATTCCAGATGTGTGTGTATGTATGTATGTTAGTGTGTATATGTATTAATTTAGCGCGTGTGTTGTGTATGTATGTTAGTATGTGTGTATGTTAGTGTGTGTGTGTGTATTTATGTTAGTATGTATGTTAGCGTGTGCGTTGTGTTTGTATGTTAGTATGTGTGTATGTCAGTGTGTTTGTGTATTTATGTTGGTATGGGTGTATGCTTGTGTGTGTGTGTTTATTTTAGCATGTATGTGTATATATATTAGTGTATGTGTGTGTATGTATGTTTATGAGTGTGTGTTTCTGTAGACACGATATTTCATGAACGAATGTAGCGTTTAAAAAAATTAGTATGATTATTACAATCAGTGAATACTGGAACCTCTTAATTTGAAACGAGTGTTCAGAAGAATATTTTTTAAATGAATTTTTGAAAATATCATAAAGCCAGGACATTTAATAATGTTAAATAAATAATCAGTTTGCACATAATTTTTAGTATAGTACGAATGACACATACACTTTAAGAACGCTAGTGGGAACTATTCTAGGGATATAAATGTATTTAAATAAATTTATGTAAAAATTGCATAAAATTGAAAAATAGCATGTATCGCCAAATATGCATCGTCACGGCGATAAACTTGAAATATCACAAACTGTTAAATTAGATTCGAGAACAATATGAATTAATTGGGTATTTTGAAATATTTTTACATGTTGTCATCCTGAAATGCCCCAAATGTCAATATGTTAGTAGACTTTTAAACGTTAAAAACATTGTGTTATAGATCTGGTGCATCATTATTACGCAATGAAGTAAAGCCATTGCATTATGTAGGTAAAGTTAGATAATAGTGTCTATAGTTACTAGTTATTGTTGAAATTACTTAATGCATACTCAGCCTCGAAACTACAGATAAAAGAAAATGCACAGTAAACAACCCTTTACGATGAGATCTGGCCCTTTCTGTCTTTCGCCGCTAGTCATCCAACCTACCCGAAGGCGTAAGGTATCTGTTTGAACGGCCGGGACAGTGTCACTCAATTTAGACCGCAACCAAGTGGGGCGACATGTACCAGAAACATATCTCCTTCCCTTACCACTAACCTCTCGGAAGGACTAGCAGACCCACATATTTAAAGTGCCCGTAATTTGCGTGAACTCGGAGAAGCCTGACTCGTATGAATTCGGTGATAAATCTGGCAACAAATTAAGCGGGATTGGCAACACATTTGAAAAAATGCTTTTAACTTGAAAAACTATGGCTAATTTGCCAAAGTTCGAGAACTTATAAGCTGAGTCAAGAATTGAGACAAATTGCAAGGTTTTACTTGACTTTTCCTTGTAGGGTATATGAAGATGCCCCAGAGAGCTATGTAATGCGATAAGATAAATACTCTTAATTGTGAGTACGTCAGTGTTGTGTGAATATCGATACCTTGTTTGTAAATATGTTCTTCTGGTTATATTCGAACGAACATAATAATGTCTGCGAACGGAATTGTTAGGACTGATATTTTTATGTTTTATCTAATTGCCCTGTTTCTCATTAATTCCAGTGTTTTACTCCAAAACCGGTTGATAACTTTACTTATAAGTTTTATGCTGTTACAGCAACAAAGATATATTCAAATATCACCAGTTGACTGCAATTAGTAGTCACTCTTGTTTGGTGGCAGACATTTTCCAATTGCTTTTATATAAAAAATGTAAGGCACATATTTCTCAGGATCTGCTATAGATAGAGCTTAATGATTGATATGTTTATTAAATTCCACAGGCGGTAGATGGTTTCGCTTAGGTAGGATTTCAACTACAGGCTCCCATTCCAGGAATCTTCATAAGTTTTCAGTTTTACATAGGAATTCGAATTTGGGAAACCCAAGTTTCTCACTAATTTGATTGTTTTAGAAAAGTTATGAAAATTATCATTTTATGGAGTCAGGTTTGATCGTTATAAGGTTCTAAAAGTAGATTTTCTTAATTATTTAGTGCATCGGTACTCAACATAGCACACATAGATATTACCTTATCGCTGAAAAATAGAGCTCAAGACCAACTGCTAACTGTAGTTATTACATACAGCTAAAGCTTCGGGCACTCAAACTGCTACTGTACGCCCTCGGGTCGGTCGAGTGGTCTGGACTTTCGACACAGCTGTAGTTCTTACATACATGCGTAAAAGTATACCCGTAGTTATTTCGTAGTATGAGAACATTTAAACAACTTGTAGTGATAGAAAGTTTCTTAACTCCACAAATGGTAAATACTTTTTACTTTCCTTATATACATAGTCTAATGCATAAGAAAAGTATTGTGACGGGATCGAAAATTCGAATTCAATTTTTCGACGGGAGAGTACGTTTCAAGCATCCTGATCATGAATCGAACACTTTTGAGGGGATGTCTGTATGTGTGCGTGTGTGTGTGTGTGTGTGAAAGTATATATATATATGTGTGTGTGTGTGTGTGTGAGGCTGTGGAGACAATAACTGACGAATGAATGGACCTAACGAAATTTGGTACAAAAATAGCAATTCGTGATTACTGGATGCCTATTGTTTCAAACGCAATCGAATATTCAGAACCTCTAAATTTTTGAGTGAAATTTTGAAAAAATCATCAAAAAATTTCAACCTTTAATAAAGCTCCGCAAACAGACATTTCGTATGTAATTTTTCCTTAGAAAACGTTTAACATATACTTTAGAAAGCTAATATGAACAGTTCCCGAGATATTGCACATTTTTCAAATGAATTTATAAAAATACCCCATAAATTAAAAAAAAGTATTAACTGTTGAGGATCATGTTCACTTTTCATATGTAATATCATGCGATCAATTTGTTGACATCATTCTCGTGGATCCAACTCGTTCCAGTTATGAGAAAAGATACTTTGAGTAATACTTTTGTATTTGAACTCCAACAATCATTTATCTGCTGTAAGAATAACTTATTTCTCCGCCCTTATCGCTTGGTGATTTTGGCAACGAATTTCGCGGAATGTCGTCAACTTGTCGACTTTTTTAGTTGTTGTTGCCAATTTAATGAATAACTCGCCAAATGGATAAAATTGACGCTAAATCAATGAAAATGGCGACTAATTGGCAAAAATTCAATATCTTGGAAAGAATATAAGTATCTACTATAAGAATAACCAATTTTTTTCACTGTAAAAGCAGTGAATTCAATGCATTATATAAGGAAAGTCATGTGCTGCCCACATCAGATTTTTTATTTTACAATAGTTGTTGCTTTAAGATGGATTATATTGGATTATATTGGTAATTTTTTATTTTTTATGTATCCGAAAACTACTGTGACTGGAAGCGCAGTACGAACTAAAAGTGGAAGTAAAATTAAAAATCTGATATGGGCAGCACATGACTTTCCCTGCAGACTTATATCCACGTTATCTTTATTTTAATTAAATTTAATTCACTTTTAATTAAATTTTCGTTCTTATTTGATAACTGGACTTATTTTCAAAGATGGAATAGAGAAAAAACAAAAAAACTAAAATATCTCGAGAACAGCTAGTTCTAGTGTAATGGGGTTGGTCTTATGCTTTTCTTCGTTAAAAATTACGTATAAAACAAGCATTTACTGGATATATTTGAGTATACGTAGTTTTTATTTTAGATTTTGGCGATTTTGGGGGCCATTTTGCAAACAAAGGCAGGTTATTTTTCCTCGAATCGTACCAAAATCTAATCAGCAACAGGGTGTCCTACAAGTTACTTATCTACCAAAATTTGTAAAATTCGGTCTGTTAGTTTTTCAGCTAATGTGAATACAAGCTTTCCGGGCTATTTCGCAAAACAAGGTTGTTCTTTTATCCCAAATCATACCCAAAACTAATTAGCCCCAGATTCGTCCACAAGTGACTTACCTACCAAATTTTATGAAATTCGGTCCATTAGTTTCTGAGTTAGAGTGGATACAAAATCAGCACAGACTGACAGATATACAGACAGACTCACACACACACAGACGTCACGCTAAAAATAGTTTTTTCGTATTCTAGAGGTTTCGAAACATCCGTTAAAAATTCGATTTGCGATTTTCGGCATGATTCCAATACTTTCCCTATACATTACCAAGTATTGCTGGGAAAGTAAAAATCTGATGTGGGCAGCACATGACTTTCCCTGCGGACTTATTTCCACGTTCTCGTTATTTCAATTAAATTTAGTTCACTTTTAATTCACTTATCGTTCTCATTTGGTAACTGGGTTTATTTTCAAAGGTGCCGTAGAGAAAATACTAAAAAACTAAAATATCTCGAAAACGGCTAGTCCTAGTGTAATGGGGTTGGTCTTATTTTTTTCTTCGTTAAAAATTACGTATAAAACAAGCATTTATTGGATATATTTGAGCATACGTAGTTCTTTATTTTAGTTTTTGACTAGTTTTGTTGGTCATTTGGCAAAAAAGAGAAGGTTACTTTTTTCCGAATCGTACCAAAATCTAATCAGAACCAGAGTGACCCACAAGTGACTTATCTACTGAATTTTGTGAAATACGGTTCAATAGTTTTTTAGCTAGAGTGGATACAAGCTTTTGCGGGCCATTTTGCAAAAAAAAAGGCGAGTTCTTTTATCCCAAATCGTACCCAAAACTAATCAGTTCTAGATTCGTCCACAAGTGATCTACCTACCAAATTTTATGAAATTCGGTCTATTATTTTTCTATTTAGAGTGGATACAACATCTGCACAGATAGACAGACAGACAGACACACAGACACACAGACACACACACAGTCGTCACGCTAAAAATGGTTTTTTCGTATGCTAGAGGTCTCGAAACGTGTAGATCCACCTAAAACTCGAGTTGCGGTTTTCGGCATGATTCCAATACTTTTCCTAACATTTCCATGTATTGTAGGGAAAGTAAAAACGGATTACGAACTATTATGAGTAAGCATGCACAGGTATTCGGGACTCAAACCTGGATCATACGCATTTCGAAATTAAAGTATGGACTTTTCAATCACAAGTTACTCTTACCGTTCTCTGGAAATTTTTAAAAATGCCGTTTTTCTTAATTAATACAAAATATTTCTATTGAAACAAAATATTTTTGAAACTAGCCTATCCAGAAAGCTGAAACAAACTATATTCTATAAAAGCCTTGGATTTTATTTTTTTTCTCCACTGTCTCGTTCGATAAAGAACGAAACAAAAAATACAGCTTCTAAAGAATCTGAAACTTGTCTCTGATAATCTATCGATAGCTATAAATTACTGGATAAGTTAATCGATTAAATGGATAAAAAATATTTTGTGGACAGCACAGGACTCTCTGTAATGACCAGAATACGTTTTTCTATTCTGACGGTAATTCTATTTGTTAACGGGAGTTTTATTGCTGAAAAACTATTTGTTTTATATTACATCAAATTCGAAAATTTTAAATAATTTTCTGTTTCATGGGATATCTATTAGATATCAATCCGATACAATCCTTAAAATGAAAAATATTTTGAAAACAGTTTTATTATATTGTTATGGGTGTGAATTTATAAGCTTTTTAATAAAAATGTAGCTTAATACATTTATTTAATATATTTAAGTACATTTATTCCTTTGTTTAAATTCGATTTGGGAAGTCATTTAAAATATCACAATTTTTATTGGATTGAAGCAGAATTCATCAGGAACAAGAAAGATCAATCATGCATACATCTTTATTTCTGAAACATTTTCCAACTGCAATGCAATTTTATTTAAACATCTTTAAAATGCGATACATTCAGCAATAATATTTTTAATATTATTGCAATACTACAATATTTTATTATATTTGAAAACTTATAACCTCATCGTATGAAATGAACTTAATTCAAAAGACGTCATTGAAATATAAATCGCCTGGCTCTCTATGTAAAAGCAGTAAATATTCCATATACTTTTATTCCATTCCTTTCTTTCATCACAATACTACGATAATTTATTTTACTTAAAAACTTAAAACCATTGAGGTAAAAGTAATTTAACTGTATGCTGAAAACTTCATCAAAAAAGCCTTTTATAAAATCATCTGCTTCTCTATGTGAAACCAATGAATGTTTCATTCATATCAGCTACATTGCAGACGCCAGAGCTAAATCATTTTGCGTTAAAGAAATTTAGCAATTCCGTTAAAACTCATCTTGCAGCTTGATGTGTTTACATTCTCCATAGGTGAAAATCAGGCTTCGTTGTAGAAATAATCAAAGTTTGATGATCATTTAAACTCGAATATATTGTAATTGCGTTGTTTCAGAATATATTAGATACACAGAAATTAAGCAAAAATACAGCGGTTTTAGGACGGATACAATACTAAATATAAATTAAAGAGAACTTTAACAAACATGATTTTGACCCAAGATGTATGCCATATTTTATTTTGAAACGGGCCACGTGATCCCTTCATATAATATGAGTGTAATTATTAACTTAACTTTTATTTCCGAAACTAAAGAATATATTTTTTGAAATTTTTTTCGAATTAGACCCATAGAATTCAATGTATTTCATTTTTTCAACCCGGATTTAATCCAAAACTAATTGGGTGATATTATTCATTTGTATTCCCATAGGTTCCACAGGTCGTTTTAACAACATACTAAAATTTCATTTTGATAAAGTCATTCTTACGGCAGTTATCGTGCGAACGGACAGACAGACAGACAGAATGAATGAACAAAGTCAGAAACACTATTCAACTATGTTGTAAAGTGTTAAAAACGCATATTCATTTACGTAGCTAAGTTCATGAAATTCAAACTGATAGTTGTAAGTAGATGCGAAAACATAATTTGCAGACAATGGTCAAAATGTACTTAAATTTTTAATTTCATGCAACAGATGACTTACTTCGGTCGTGCTTGGGGCAACACATATGGACATGATGAGACAAAGGTGCAGAAGTTAACAAGACTTGTCAAGGTTTATGAAATACATGTGAAAGAGCAGGTTAAGGATAGAAGGGAGGGGGGAACCAGACATATTGACACAACGGAGCTCTCGTGGCAATGCCTTCATCTGCTAATTGGAAATTGGTTCATCCTCTGAACATTTAAAATGTGGACGTAGGCTGATGTATGACTGGAGATACAGATGCTGGGCTCAGATTCACCCCCAGGATCCTTCGTAACAGACAGGATTCACAAAAAAATTTGAATGAAACGTTTGAGTATAAGTTTTTGTCGTCTATGCACGAACACAATTAAAGTGGAGTACAATTAAAGTGGAGTACTATTCAGGAACCAAATGGAAATCATTGGCAATTCCGGGAGGGATGTCCTCGCTCTATAAGGAAGTTACTATGATACCCGTGTGAAATGAAAAAGTAGAATTTGCCCCTCTTATCAGCAGCGATACATGAAACCAGTGGTTTTAACAAGTTTGCTAAAACTACTGTTTACGAATCAGTAAAAGTAAAACAAAAGTCTTAAGAATTAATGAAAAAAATTTTTGAATACGATGAGGAACCCATTGAAGATGTAAATAGTTTTACTTATCTTGGAGTCCCCCACTGGGATCCGGTCTAAATTGGGTGGCACTTCCCGACTGTTCCAAACAGTTACCTTACACCTTTTTGGTAGGTCGGACGGTCTGGGTTTCAACAACAACAACTTATCTTGGAGTATTGATGGACAAGTAGGGTATAATGGATGAGGAAATCAGAATTGTTTTAGAGAACTAAATAAAGTATGGAGAGCTAGTAACCTTAATTTTAAAACCATAATCAACCTTTTTAATTCCTTATCCAAGAGCTTTTTATTGTATGGAGCCGAAACATGGAAATTAACAAAGGACTATTGCAACAAATTGAATGCCTGGCATGCTAAACGTCTGAGGAAATATTTTGGAGTATTTTGGTCTTATGTTATTACTAACACCGAACTCTACAAGAGTACTGGGCAGAAAGCAATAGAGATGGAAATAAAAAACCGTAGATGGAAATGGACTGGACATGTTTTAAGAATGCCACAGCATAACATCCCTGCTGTGGCACTTGCTAGAATGCCAGAGGGCAAAAGATCTCTGGGTTGATCCAAGCTAAATTGGAGAAGTCTAATAAAACGGGAGAAATCTGATGGAATGGGCGAGCTGGTCAGAAGCAAGGATAGCGGCACAAGATCGACCAGGGTGGCGACACAAGCTGCAGGTCTTATGTGACCCTAGGCACGATGAGTGATGATGATCAGCAACGACTCCAGCAGAGGGTAAATTCCTATCTTCCATATACTATCTACCATATACATCCATGATTACCATAGAAGTATGGGATTAGTATACGATCTATAGAGTAAATATATAAGTATAGTATATAAACCTCCGTATTAGCCTAAAGTTTATGTCTTTCGTGCATCTTTTAGTTCATAACTTGCCCAATACTGTATTTTTTCCACTGACTAGGTATTCTGTAGTTCTCAGTTCTTTATATTCCATGCATCACATTCCATGTATCGTAATTTTGAACTCCATTGTAGTGTTAGTACTTCTTTCATGTTCTTGGTAGTTATTTCATCTTCTGGGAATTTATCTCTAATAATTTGTGATTCTTCGTGCTTTAGCCCACTGTTTTTGGATTGTTTAAGTTGCTTTTCACCCTATTTTCTGATTGATTATATGTGCTTCGGGTTTGTAGGTCTTTGTCTTTTTTTGTCTTTGTTTTACGATCGTAAAAATCATATTGATTTTAATCGATATCGAATTCTTAGAGAGTTCCAATTTGAGCTGCTTTTTCATTATATCGATATTTGTAATCTATAATAGGTATTGGACATACAATTTTTTTTTATCAGAAAGTGAGATTTCTTTTAGTACCGATGCAAAGAATTTGAAACATATTGTCTTTACCTACATTTGATTTCAAAAGTGGCATAAACAGCTCTAACTGCATTTACTATACCTTCATTGGTGCCTTTTAACTAATAAAATATTCCAGATACTACTATATATTTTAGGAAACACAAAAATTCTCAGGTAATGTACCGATTTCAATTTATTTTAAGACACGCATATCGATTATGAGGAGAAAAAAATCAAATGCGACCACCACTCGTAGGGTTAAAATATGAGTAAGTGTCTATTTAATGCGAACGGTAAAAAATAATGGAAAGATGTTGAAAATAAAGCTTGTAGAGTTCTGAAAGGAAAGTTATGGTGAGGAAAAACATTTTGTATCGATATAAGATTTTACATCAACCTTTCGACTCAAACTACTATTAGGGATTTTTTTTTGTCGTTCTCAAATTTCCATGCAGAGTTCTGTTTATCATCATTATATTTTTGTAGAGGTATATATCTTCTAATTTGGTATTATAGTTTACTTTCCTCTCACTGGGTTAGACGAAAGTATGGCGATAGGGGTTTTGACTTGTACTACTTTTCTTGATAGATAAGCTTCTAGCAGTAGGTTACGCAATGTTTTTATTTTAACCGATGTAGTTAGTCTCAGAAAAGTATAGCGATTGTGATTTATTCTTAATTCAAGTTTTTCACGTAAATGTATCTGGCGTAGAGGGAAGGGGTGGGCGTGTCACTCAATAGATACCAGACGCGATTTTTATCGATTTTCGCCTAGATGAGTGGATATATCGTTGGTATTTTGCAATCTCATAAACCACTGAGGATATTTGGACCTAATTTGGGTGATAGGTTTTATATATATATATATATATTATGTATATGTGAAAGCAGAAATAATTAATATGAAATTGTTATTGCTTTGTATACAGTGTAGCTGTAAACGTGAATTTGTCAGATACATTGGCCTTTCGTAAACATAAAAACCTCCAATACGATTGGGTATAAATTTGGTGGTATATTATAATGTATGTTTTAACACGCAGAAAAAATATCCGAGAAATGTATATAGTTCAGCTAGAAGACGAGATTCTGTTAAAGTCATTGGTCCTTCATAATCTATAGTAAACCTCCGACGCAATTTGAACCCAGTTTGGTAGTATATAGTATATATTGTCTAGATGTGAACGCCGGAAACAATATTAAAAGAAGAGTCAAAGGATAAAAATATCTCCTTTGGCTCAGAGGTTTAATGCCCACTTGTGTTGCGGGGAAGTCGGGGAATATCCGTTCGGGGAATATTCCTTTGTTTCAATATTCTCGTACTATTTTTGTAGACAAATATCCTTTGCATTAAGTTTTGAATTCAAGATTTTGCCGGAAATTGAAGTTTAAAGTATTTATGGAACATATTTTGAACATTTGCGATAGTTGTCCATGTGTGTGCCATCATGCCCATGTGTGATATGAACACGATAACACGAAAATAAATAAAAATGTTCCCCTAAAGTTTTATGCATATATATATTAAGCAAGAGAAAACCAGAATTCAATAGATATATTTTGACTCGTATCAACTCTTCAACAAACTTATCAACAAGATATATCAACTATTCTGTTATTTCATTGAAAGGGTTGAAAATTCAAAATCGAGTTTTCGGAGAATTTACTTGTTTTTGAGCAAATCTCCTTTTAGTTTGACGTATGTCTTCCTATGTGTCTGTCTGTCTGGGCGATGTTTGTATCTACTGCAAGCAAAAAATTATGAATTACCAGAATTTTATGAAGTTTGTCAGACATGTGATTTTCAAATTATCATATAGCTAATTACATTTTGGCTGAAACGGTAAAAGTGGCTTTTTCAATTAGTAAAAAAAATTGAACAATAATGCAACAAAAGAAATATAAAAAAACCTAAATAATAAAACAATTTGGCTGATTAGTTGATTATGGTTTTATGGCACAAGATCCAAAGAGGATATGCTGCGCCAGACATATGGTACGGAGATACATAAATTAGCATGGATTAAAATACATGTATAATTTAAAAAGAGTGATGTGTGAAAAACATGACTATGGAACATATACAACAATGCAAACGAGAAGAAAAATGGTTAGAAGGTTATAAAAGGTGACGTTAAAAATGATGGAAAAAACAAATGTCCAATAGGAATGGGAAAAGTTCCAAATGAGGATTTTGTCCAATCATTTCTGCCAAATGTATTGTATAAGTCTTGAAATGCTTGAAACGAAACTGTTTATATTTAGCACACGCAATTAAAATATGTTTGATACTTTTTGAGGTCTGACAACTATTACAAAGGGGTTCAATTTCTCCTAAAAGTCAGTGTCTATGGGTAAAATGAGTATGACCAATTCGCAAACGAGTTAAAAGTACCTCAAGTTTCCTACATGGGAAACTAGTCCACTTTTGTATTAAGGGCTTTATTTCATACAACTTATTACGAGACTGCTGATTCCAGGAATACTGCCATTTGTCAGAAATATTTTTCAAAATGAATTGTTTGATGTCAGTTAAAGGGATGGTCAGGTTTAAAGTTTGAGTAGCTGATTTAGTAGCAATATCTGCCAACTCATTTCCTCTGATACCAACATGTCCTGGCACCCAACAAAATTTAGTATGGTATTCTTGTACCTTCAGACGATGTTCATATCTAAGGATATCAGAGGCAATGGGGTAATTCATAGCCATCCATCCTAGATGATAAGAGTTGTAGCGTACTCAATGAATCGGTATAAGTGATGTGCTTTTTGGAAATTTGATGAGATATAATTATAAGACTCTGGTATATTGCCATAATCTCAGCAGTAAAAATAGAGCAAGATGCATGCAATTTAAAAGACTTTATAGTATTTTTGATACATAAGCCAAAACTGCGGAATTGCCAGCTTTTGAACCATCTGTGAAAATAGGACTAAACTCATTATAGAGATTTCTATGTTCAGCAAACAGTTGCAGATAAATAGTCTGATTTGTGTTTCTCTTAGTAAAATTACTAAATGGATTGAGATATATAAAATCTGGAACATGCCATGGAGGTGTTTCAAAACTGTTTTCTTTACATTAAGATCTACTGGAGTTGTTAATAATATATTGCTTATCTGCTTGCCAAAAGAAGGAATGTATGAAGGTATGTGGTCGTAGAGTCGATCGTAATGGCCATCTAGTATTAGTCGTTGCAGAGGGTGCTTCTGTAAGGACTTGACCCGATAGTAATAATTCAGTATCAATTGTTCACGCCTGAATTCTAGAGGTGGCTTATTGCAGTACACATATAAGCCTTGAACAGGAGATATTCTAAAGGCACCTGAACATATACGTAATGCTTTATTATGTATTGCGTCGAGTTTCTGGAGAACAACAGATGTTCATGCATTCCCATAAACATTGCATCCTTAATCAATCTTGGAGCGAATAATAGCCCAATATATACGTAGCATTAAAGTTGTATCTGCACCCCATTTTGTATTTGACAGAACTTTTAAAATGTTAATGGCTCTCTCACATCTCTTTCTCAGTTTTAGAACTTGGGGTAGGGACGTGAGTTTTCTACCGAACCAGACTCCAAGAAATTTCACTTCGTCAACAACATCAATTTTAACATTCTCCATGAAAATCTCTGGAGGTAAGTGAAGACCTCGTTTCCTGGTGAAGTGAACGCAACAAGTCTTTTGGATTGAAAACCTGAATTCATTCAGATTAGCCCATCGCAGAATGATATTTACAGCAGTCTGACACTGTCTTTCAACAGTGCTCATATCATGTGCTTGGTATGAATCATGTAAATCGTTTACGTAGAGGCTTTTATGAACTGATGATGGTAGAGGGTTTAAAATACTGTTGATTTTTATGGAAAATAGAGTCACACTCAACCCACTTCCTTGTGGCACTCCCTCCTCTTGCACGTTAGGATTTGAACGAACAGTATCAATACGAACTTTGAATGTCCTATGTGCTAAAAAGTTTTGTATAAAAATGGGAAGATTTCCTTTTAAATTAAAATCCAAAAGGTCCTTAATAATACCATAGCGCCACGTGCGATCATAGGCTTTCTCAATATCAAAATATATTGACACTAAATGATTTCGCCTAAGGTAGGCAGTCCTGATCTGGGATTTCAGAGCAATAATATTGTCAGAAGTAGATCTTCCTCTTCGAAAACAACTTTGCTGTGGAGATAAAAGTTTATTTGTTTCTAGGAAATAAACAAGTCGGGCATTTACAATTTTGTCCATAATTTTGCAAATACAGCTTGTCAAAGCAATGGGTCGGTAACTTTATGGACTTTTGGGGTCCTTTCCTGGTTTTATAATGGGTATGGTGATTGCTCTTTGCCAGGACGTCGGAAACTTGTGTTCCATTTAAATCCTGTTGTACAGATATAAAAGGTTCAATAAAGACTCGTGAGAAAGGTGTTTCAGCATCGTATAATGGATACCATCTGGCCCACTGCAGGTTCCCTGAGTCTGTGACAAGGCTGTAAGAAGTTCAAGCTCTGTAAAAGGAGAATTGTATGGTAAGTTTTTGGCTTGTGAGAAGACAATTGGTTTCTTTTCAGATCTGATCTTGTGTGACAGGAATGGTTCTGAATAGCTTGCTGAGTTTGAAACATCTGCAAAGGCTTTGGCAATTTCATTTGCTATGTCTGCCGGAGAACTTATTGAGCCATTAATATTGATAACAGATATGGAATGGCCATTATAAACACCGTAACACTTTTTAACCTCTTGCCATACTTTCTTGCTGGAAGTGGAAGAGGTTAGTCCACTGACTTACTCCTCCAATGACTCTCTTTGACTTCGTCTGCGTATCCTACGAGCAACTGCTTTTGTATATTTAAATGCAGTAAGATTATCAGTGGTAGGATACCTTCGAAATTTGGACCAGACATTCTTTTGATTTTTGTATGTCTCGCGACATTCTTCGTTCCACCAAGGAAAGCGATACTTAGATGTGTTTCCAGAGCTTTTAGGGTTTGTAGTATCAGCAGCCTTAATCAACAGCTTTGTAATATTATTTACAGCTGTATCGATGTCACAGTTCTGCACTGCGTCATGAGCTATCACAGCTTGGGAAGTAAATGTCAACCAATCAGCTCTCAAAAAAATATATCACGATAGTTTCACAGGTGATCTGATTTGACTGTTAGAGAGAAAAATGCCGAAATGGTCACTATTGTGTAGATCTTTGTCTACTAAAAAGGTCCAGTACAGAAGGAGTGATGGGGAACAAAAAGCAAGATCAATAGTGTGGAATGTCCCTGCTTGGTTGATAAAAGTAGGTATGTTCATTGCTATTTAAGAGGCACAGGCTGTGCTATTTAAGAGCTATTTAAGAGGCACTAATACACTGTTCGTTTTGCTGTCCTCTGTGATTCATGTCAGAACTACCCCAAAGAGGGTTGTGATCATTAAAGTCACCCAATATTACGAATGGCGGAGGTAGTTAGCCAATCAAATCATCAAGTTCCTTGTGATCAATATTATCATTTGGTGGCATATAAATACAGCATACTATAATAAATATTTTGGATACGAGCAGCAACAGCTTGTAAATTAGTGGTAAGTTGTACATTGGAGGTAGGATAGTCTTGGGAAATTTGCAAGGCTACTTCCCAAGTAACCCTGCTGTTTTGATCAAAATCTTTGCGAAATCAAGTAAAATGTTTAATATTTATGCTATTGTTAGACTTTAAAAAAGTTTCTTGAATACAGACACAAATGGGATGGTAAGCATTAATAAAGGATTTTACCTCAAACAACTTGGTCTGCAAACCACGGCAGTTCCGATAAACCAAAGAAACCATTATGTAGGTTTTTCATAATAAAAGAAAGAAATATAATAGAAAAGCTAAATAATAATAAGTAATAAATATATTAGAAAAGTTAAATAATAAAAAGAAAGAAATATAATAGAAAATCTAAATAATAATAAGAAATAAATATATTAGAAAAGTTAAATAATAAAAAGAAAGAAATATGATAGAAAAGCTAAACAATAATAATAATAGAAAAGCTAAATAATAAAAAGAAAGAAATATAATAGAAAAGCTAAATAGTAAAAAGAAAGAAATATAATAGAAAACTAAATAATAAAAAAAGAAATATAATATAAAAGCTAAATAATAAATGAAAGAAATATAATAGAAAGGCTAAATGAAAGAAAGAAATATAATAGAAAAGCTAAACAATAAAAGAAAGAAACATAAAAAAAGCTTGTTGGTTGCGATCGAATTTACCATCTATGTTTTAGTTACTTGTTTTTGAAGTACATATTTTTCCTGACAGAATTTAGATGATGACCACTAGATTCAAAATCGAATTTCGAAGGAAGTAGGTAGATTTTCTAAGGAATTTTAATTTTGCTTCTTCTCCCATTTCCTGTTCAACGTTTTCATATATCTCAAAATAACTATTTTTCAAAATTGGCTACAAATGCAGCTTAGATGATAAGTAATATAGATTGTATTCAGCAGTGAGTAGGGTGGCTCACTAAGAATTTTCTTTCTCTTTCATTTCAAAATTCGATGTCAAAAACCTTGTGATGTGTATCTCGTACGCTATCATTTCGCAAAGTGAAAAATGAAATCATTGCGATATATAGGAAAAATCATGTACCGTCTTCATTAGAATTTTATCTAACTGATCCGTTATGGATAAATACCAGATTCCAGAGGTTCTAAAAAAGAGAAAATGTCTTAGAGAACGTAAAGATTACGATCAATTTTACGATAAAGGAATCGATCACGCCGCAAGGGAAATAAAACACTAAAAAACAAAAACGGCCGGTCGCCACATAGAGGGCGAAAAGAAAAAAAAAGCAGTATATATCTATTCAACTTTAGTAGGAAAAAATAGTATAAAATGGATGGTGATAGTAAAAAATAGAAGTTTTTAGATATTTGACAGGGGGTTATGGTGATAAAAAGATTTTTGCAACGAAATAGCATTTCAGGTCGATGTCGCGACTTAAACTACCATTAGAGATATTTTTTGTCGCGCTTCCCTTTTTAAGCTGAGTACACTTTGGTCGTATTCTATTTTGTTAAATTGTTATCTCTCTAAAATTTGACAACACCAAACAATTCTTTATACTTTTAAACTATGTACAAATAACACGAATGTTCCTTAGAGAAGTGCATGTTACTATAGCATTTACTCAACACCATCATTTAAGGCAAAATGGATTAATGATTAAACATGTGAAAAGGAAAAAAATAGCTGATATATTAAACGGGAATTTTACATTTATATCGATAGTTTACAGTATTCTCTTGAAGTGTTCTTAAATTCGTAGAACTCGACAAGTGTTTCTCAACCTTTGTGCTTTTATTCACGCCGTTTCCTTTGTGCTTCTCAGTGTTTCTCAACCATTTTGCTTTCATTCACTACGTTTCCTTTGTGTTTCTCAGCGTTTCTCAACCTTTGTACTTTCATTCACGATATTTCCCTTGTGCTTTTCAGTGTTTCTTAATCTTTGTGCTTTAATTTACGACTTTTCCTTTGTGCTTTTCAGTGTTTATCAATCTTTGTGTTTCATTCACGACGTTCCCATTTTGCTTTTCAGTGTTTCTCAACTTTTGTGCTTCCACTCACGACGTATTTCTCAGGCTTTGTGCTTTTCAGTTTTTCTCAACCGTTGCAAGATCACGGGCTGATAAATACTTTTTATATAAGAAGGGAGCCCGGTCCCAACAAATTGACTTGTAAATACCTTATCAATTTATTTTTTAAATTTATACATAAACTAACATAAGTATTGATAATTAATCATGGTATAATCATAGAGCATTAGTACATTTGTGTATACGGTGTGGCATGCTGACAAATATAAAATTACTTTTAAATAAGTTATCCATCACTGGACTCTTGAAATCTTGTAACATAATGTAATTTTCTGAGGCCAACATAATTCTTTCAACATAATGGAATTCTTTAAAAAACAATGGCATTTATAATATTATAGGAATTTTCACATGATTGTCAATTTTAAGTTAATATTATATACTCCGTACGTAGAATGGGTATGCTGCTAGTCAATAATATGACTAGGGTTAGCAGCATGAGCAGTAGAGTAAAGGCAAATTGGGAAACAGACATCAACTCTTAAAAGTCATATGCGTAGTATGTCTGCTACTGAGTCTTGCTAAAGCAGTCTGACACTGTCTAGGACTCTTAAACTTTAGTGCTAGATCAGGGTGTCTCTCTTGGATCTAGTTCGTCCCATTCACGAGAGAATTGTTGCTGTTGAGACCCAGACCGTCCGACCTACCAGAAAGGTGTAAGGCAACTGTTTGGACGGCCGGGAAGTGCCACCCAATTTGGACCGGAACCCAGTGGGGGAGGCATCCACAAGGACCATACCCTCCTTCCCCTACCACCAACCTCTCGGACGGACTTACGGACCCACATGTTTAACGTGATCGTACTCCGCATGAACACGGCGGTAGTTGTGGTAGCGTACAAATCCAACGCGCAAACCACCGGGCTACCGCGCCCGAAATGTTCCAACAGCACGCGGTGTTCCCAGGTGGTCACCCACCCAAGTACTAACCGCGCCCGATGCTGTTTGACTTCGGTGATCTAACGAGAACCGGTGTTATCAGCACGGTACCGCCGTTGGCCCCCAGAGAGAAGAATTGTTGTTGTTGTTGAAACCCAGACCGTCCGACCTACCAGAAAGGTGTAAGGTAACCGTTTGGACGGTCGGGAAGTGCCACCCAATTTAGACCGGAACCCAGTGGGGGACAGAGAAGAATTGTTGTAATAGTTTTGAATTTTGAGAGAAGAATTGTTGTAATAGTTTTGAATTTTAACCCCCAAAGAGAGGCGTTAAAATTCATCAATCGTTCTTTATTTCATGACAGATTATTATTCAATAAATGCCCAATGGATCTGATAAAGATTTTGCACCTAAGTATGAATACGCCATTCTTTTGGACTCAAACCTTGCCAAAGGCGCCAAATTTCATCTTAAGTTATGTAAGTTCTGAACCGACAACATTGTGACCTGAATAGTGCAGACCATTATTTCTTTATGAAAAAAAGTAAAGTCATTGTATTATATTGGGAAAGTCATGTACTGCCCACATCTATTTTTTTTTATGTTTCTTATGATAGAAGTATGGAGTATAAATGTATTAGAAAGAAGATTGTTAACCCACACTCCCTTTAAAACTTACATTATTCCTCTAGATATATATTGGATATTCCATGGAATATCTATAGAAGCAACCTCAAGGATAATGTATCGAATGCGTTCGATTTCACGATAAGCGAATCAATTACGGCGATAAGAAAATCGAAACCGACCACCACACGGGATAAAAAAAAACGAGTTAATAACGACCATTTAACTCGAGTAGAAGCAGAGAAAAACGAATAAATAGATGGTGGTAGTTGAATATAAAAGCTTTATAGATTTGACAGGTGAATTATGGTGATAAAAAGACTCGTTTTGAGATGATATCGGAGGTTCATGTTTCGACTCAAACTACCATTGGAGATCTTTTTTTTTTGTCGAGTTTTACTTTTTAGCTATTTTCTTGGTTGTTTTCTTGTTCAATGATGTAAACTCTTAAACTTGGCAATTCACTCTTAAACTTGACGATTATTCAATAATTTCATTGTTTTCCATCTCAGCAAGATGTATCCAGTAATATTAAGTAGCTAAATACAGTTACTAATTTAGTAATATTAAGTAACTAAATACAGTTACTTATCTAGTAATATTAAGTAACTGCTTCCAGTTACTTATGTAGTAATATTAAATAAATAAGTGCAGTTACTTATACAGTAACATCAAGTAACTAAATACAGTTACTTATCCAGTAATATTAAAGGCCTAAACGCGTGTCCATTAACAGTTTATCTAACGCTTTCTTTTGATGTGAATACCATCTAAGCTTGGGGGCTGTCTTTGGATAAAATTGGAGAGTCGCGAAATATGTAAACAGTTTGTAAGTTTATATCGCCTAAAGAACTGTCAACTCTCCGATAACGCGATTAATTCGTACCGCAGTATACGGAAACCGCGTTATAAGATACTCAGATTAGTGCAAATCTGATTAATTCGTACCGTGCTATATGGAAACCGCATACAGTGTTGTATGGAAACCGCGTTATAAGAAACTCAAAATTAGTACAAAACAGAACAATTCGTATCGTGTTATATTGAGACCGCGTTGAGTGAAACTCAGAACATATAAATCAGGCTAATTTGTTCTACGTTATATAATACTGCAGTTTTAGAGCTTCATGCTATGATGAATACGGTTATAAAATATTAGTTCGGCGGTGCTATTGGATAAAGAAAGTCACGTGAGCACGGTACAGGCAAAAATATCGTCGAGCTGCCGCAGAATGCTGTATATTTATGCATTTACAGGGGATTTTTCTGATAAATGAAATTGAAAAATGGTGATGTACGTAGATGAAAAAAAGGGGAATTCCCCATTAATTTCAATCGTAATAGTGTAATAGAAAAATGCATGCTATAGGGAGACTGCTTAAGCTAATTGAGTTGTATTTTAGAGAAATCGCATTATAAGACTATGGAAACCGCGTTTTATGAGGAGTACCGCGTTATGGGAGGGTTGAGTGTAATTAATAAAAATATAAACAAATTTTGCTTGTTTTGTCGGAAATAGAATAACATTTATGAATATATAGAAATAATTTCAATATTTTAATATTTAGAATTGTGTTTCTCGAAAAGAATAAAACATTTTTGCTCCAGCCATTTTCTGCTTCGAAATATTTTCTTCTAGACCTTTTTTGCTGCCTTACCTCCCCTGGGAAAGATCTTACGACTCTCGCCTACCATGTTTCTGGCTTAGGCAGATTCAGAGAAACCGAAAGTTCCCACCTAGCCATACTTGTGCCTTGAATATGTCTTGATTTCGTAATTTGCCTACACCACTTCATGCATATATTTCGTGCACGTAAAATCATCGTTATGTTGAATTTCAAGGAAACTTCATAAAAATTCGACCAAAATGCTTGTGAGACGGTATCCCAATTACAATCTCGTAGGCGAATTTGGGTCAGCCAGGCTAATGGTGTATTTCATCTTGACAGTCCATCTTACCATTTTTATGACTGTACGTGACTTGGAGTTTCAAGAAGAATGGACGGGGTGCGACAGCCCAGTGGTTAAGACACGGGGACTGCATTCGGAAGACCCGAGTTCGATTCCTGGCTCTGCCCAAACTGTGACTGCAGTCACGCGGAGTGCGGAAGTTTGTGGGTCTGAAAGTCCTTCCCAGAGGTTGATTGTAGCGAAGGAGAGTGCGGCCCTTGTGGATGTCACTCCCACTGGATTCCAATCTAAATTGGGTGGAACTGTCCCGGCCGTCCAAACCTTACACATTCCAGTAGGTCGGACGATCTGGACCGAAAGAAAGTAGAATAAAGTAAAAGAGAAAATTTATTCCCACTACCATAATTCCATTACCTTTATTATGAACCTGCAATACAACGTCCATTCTGTCTTCCAAAATATTGCCGATAGAAAAAGTTGGGAAGGTTTTTATTCCAGAAAATTGATGCTAATTATGGGAAAAGTGGTTTCCACAATCATAGGGGCGTGTTAAAAATATTATCTGGAATTGGGATTTTTGTTTCTACCGGCCAGCACGCATAAACGGAAAATACAGTAAGTGTTCTCATAAAATAAATTTTCTTGTTTGTGTTTAAATAACAATATATATATATATATCCTTACTTTCCTTATATACATAGTATAATGTATAAGGAAAGTATTGTAAGTGACAGGGTCGACAATTCGAATTCGAGTTTCGACGAAAGAGGACGTTTCAAGAATCCCGGAACACGAATCAGACGTTTTTGAAGTGGTATCTGTGTGTGTGTGTGTGTGTGTGTGTGTGCGTGTGTGTGTGTGTGCGTGCGTGTGTGTGTGTGTGTGTGTGTCAGTGAGTCTGGAGAGATTGGAGACATTATTTCACAAACGAATGAAACGATTCGAACAAAATTTGGTACAAAAATCACAATCAGTGAAAACTAAAAGTCTATTGTTTTTGCACGCAATCGAATGTTCAGAAAATATGAATACCTAAATTTTGAAATGAAATTTTGAAAAAATCATCTAAACATAAAAATATTCAATAAAATTACATAAATAATCATTTCTTACATATTTTTTTAGCAAAAGATTGGCATAAACTTTAGAACGCTAGTATGAACCGTTCTCGAGATATTGCTTATTTCTCAAATAAATTTATCAAAAAATCACATAAAATTCATAAAAGTTACTAAATATCGTGACATCTGTTCACTTTCTTATGTAATCTATCTATATATACTAATTGCCAAGTGTCCGTCTGTCTGTCATGCTTTATTTAGGCATTTCCCAAATAGATAGAGACTTGCAATTTGGTACACGGCTGGATCGTTCGATAAAACCCCCTGGAAAAATCGAATTTCTCGAAAACGTTTCCTAGAGGGAGTGCTCCACACCAAAACGTTCGAAAAGTGAAGTGATAGGAAAGCATACTTTGCCATTAGATAGGGACTTCAAATTTGATGTATGGGTAAATCGTTTGAAGGGAAGAAAGTGTGTAATTTTAGATTTCCAATATTTTCTACTTCAGGGGTGCCGCACACCAAAATGTTCGATTTGCCGAATAAATGAGAAACGGCTCCTTTAAAATTTGATAAAGGCTTGAAATTTGGTATATAGACTACTCATTTGATGAAAATACCCAAGATTAATACAGTTTCTCAAAAATGTTCGTTTAAGAGGGTGTTCCAGAGGATAGCGTTCGGAAGGTGAATTGATAAAAAAAGAACATGCTTCGGGATGAGAGAGATATTTGAAATTTGGTGTGCGGATAGATTGTTTAGAAGAAAAAAAAAAGTGTACAATTTTATTTCTCCAATAATTTCTACTTTAGGGGGTATCGCGCACAAAATTGTTCGATTTTCGGAATGAAGTAGAAACATCCCTTCTAGAATGGGTTAGAGACTTGATATTTGGTATATGGGCGAATTATTTAATAGAAAACCCAAGAAGAATGGTGTTTATCAAAAATGTATATTTAAGGGGTGTCGGTATTCCACAGAAAAACATCCAATAGGTGAAATGATAGAAAGAGCATGCTACGCGATGAGTTAGAGACTTTACATTTGGTATACAGGTAGATAGTTGGAAAGGAAGAAAGTGTGCAATTTCAGTTTTCCAAGTTTTGCTATTGTGGGGGGGGGGGGGGGGGAGAAGAGGGATGCCGCACACTAAAATGTTCGATTTGACAAGCAAATGAAAACCCCCTCCTTTACAATGTGATAGAGGCTTGAAATTTAGTATGTGGGCATTTGATAAAAAACCCAAGATCATTTTTGAAATATTCCTTTCTCCATATAGTAATATTTGAAGACCTTCTTCACAGACAAGGATGTAGAGTCATTAAATGTACCGCTGACCACATAAGATTACTTAAAGACCCCAGTCCCTGCTACTCAGCCAAGGATTTAAAGTAATTAAATGTACGGACTGCCACATAGGAAGTTTTGACCGACTCCCTCATTGCATCACTGCATTTTAGACACGACTAGTTCCACGTTTAAAAATGTTAACGAAATTCCCCCATCAATCGAGGCGATAATAAGTCCTTTTTGCTCTCAAGAAACTTCAAACGGTTAATTAATTTCTACAAAAAATATGGAATCGGCGAGGCAGAAAATTGTACTCGACGCAAAATAAAACATTCTTGAAGCTTATGACATAATTACGGATCTTGGAGAAGAAATAGATTTCTTTGTAAAAGAAGCTACTTTGTCTCTAAACTAAAGTAAAAAAAAATGTTAATAACAGTTGTGGTTCGTATCCAGGACGCATAATGATTTATGATACATTAAAACTTTATACATCATAAACGTAAGTTAATTCCTAAACAGAAGTTAAAATAATGAAAATGCAGGGTGATGAAAATGTAGTCGGAGAGAAATTGGAAGATTATTAATTTATGATACATTAGAAAATGTATTGCTCGAAAGTCGTGGCGTAGCGAACCTATGCAGCAGTTTATTCATTCATTTTTCTTTTTTTTTTTGCTTTCTCTGCAGTACATGGTAATGTATAGGGAAAGTATTGGAATAATGCCGAAAATCACAACTCGAATTTTCGACTGATCTACTCGTTTTGGGACCTCTAGATTACGAAAAAACTATTTTGAGTGTGTGTCTATGTGTGTGTGTGTCTGTCTGTCTGTGTGTCTGTTTGTGCAATGTATGTATCCACTCTAACTCAAAAGCTAATGAATCGGATTTCAGAAAATTTAGTAGGTAAGCCACTTGACTGTGACCGTGGCGCTGATTAGTTTTTGGTACTATTCGGGAAAAAAGAACCCGCCTTTTTTTGCGAAATGACCCTAAAAAATCTCATGTATCCACTCTACCTGAAATACTGATTACCAAATTTTACAAAATTTGGTAGATAAGTTACTTGTGGGCCACTCTGGTGCTCAGTAGATTTTAATGCGATTCGGAAAAGTATAACCTGCCTTTTTTCACGAAATATCCCGCAAGAATAGCCAAAATCTGAAAAAAAAAAGACTACGTATGTTCAAATGTATCAATCAAATGCTTGCTTTATACGTAATTTTTGACGAGGAAAATAATAAGAATAACTCTATTACTCTAGGACGAACCATTCTCGAGATATTTTTGAGATTTTTCGCATTATTTTTATGCAGCCTTTGGGAAAATGTCCAATTACCAAATAAAAACAGAAATTTAATTAAAAATGCAAATTTAGTGTTATTTTGCGCAATTAAACTCAATTTAATGAATTATTAAATAAATTAAGAGAAAATGAATTTGAGTCTGCAGGGAAAGTCATGTACTGCTCACATCAGATATTTCCCTTTATATCTAACAGAAAGCGGGATAGCTAGCTCCCTGTACACTTCCTAAAAATAGTTATTGCCCTATAAAGTTGTCTCTTCGTGTGGCGCCAATGTTGTTTTTCTATGCACATGCATAAAAAATCTGATGTGGGCAGCACTTTCCTTCTATAATGCAGTGAATCCACTGCGCAATATTATTAATGTTGAGTTGTTAATTTGGCGTTTTTTTGAATGACAACATGTAAAGCTATTTCGAAGTAACCAACTTATATTTCGCGTAAATCAAAATTGACAATAATTAATATGGATAGCACCCACAATAAGCAACAGAGTCCATACATTAATCATATTTTATATACATTATTTATCAATTTGGAGTCATTTTTATTAACTTAGAGTTAATTTTTATAATTTTGATCATATTGTCGTTAATCTCGGACTAAATATCACCAAGTTATCCAAATTTATCGTCAATTGTTTCGGACAAATGCATAGAAGCGATTTTCTTATATATAAATGACTATTGAATTGTTGGGCGTCAAAATAAAGAACTGTTACGCAAAGTATCTTTTCTAGTGATTAGAATGAACTAGATCCACGAAAATCATGGTAACGCATTTATCGCATAATGTTACTGATGAAAACTGAAAATATTTCACAGTAGTTAAAACTTTGCAATTTTAATTTATTTTTCTTATAAAATGTGAAATATTTCTAGAACGTTTCACGATTTCTAGCGTTCTATAGTGTGTGTGATGCATTTTCTAATGAAAAATTACACAAGAAATGATCAATTGCGTAGCATTACTGATGGTTATGATTATCTGATGATTTCTTCAAAATGTCGTTTAAAAATTTAGCGGGTCTGCCAATTGCGTTTAAAATCAATAAGATTCCAGTATTCATTGACTGTTATATTAGTACTAGATTTCGTTAAAAACGATCTTGTTTGTCAAATATCGCATTCACAGATTCATTAATACACACACACACATCACCTCATAAAACAATCTATTCGAGTTCAGGAATGCTTGAAAGATGTTCTACCGTCGCAAACTGGAATTCAAATTTTTGATCCTGTCCCAATACTTTCCGTACACACTATACTATCAATACATGGACAAAAGTATCCCGACTTCTATCGTTGTGGAATCAGAGAGGCATACTTGCACATATTAATAGAACGTCGGCCCACCTTTTGCATCAATCACAGCCTGCACTCTTCTGGGAAGACTTTCTATCGGTTTTTAAATTTCAGCAGGAATTGGCTTCCATTCGCCAATGAGAGCTGAACTGAGTCCTGCTATGGAAGATGGACGATTTGACCTGACGCGTATTCTGCGTTCCAATTCATCTCAGAGGTGTTCAATGGGATTCAGATTGATCTTGCTGATGTTGGGCTTATAAATAGCTGCACGACAGTGGAAACCTATTTTCTTTCAGCTTCCGACGAACAGTCCTGGCGCTACAGATGCCAGATGCATTTAGAAACTCACCAGTGACTGTTGCCACTGAGGCCTTGCGATTCTAAAGCACCACCCTTATCTGGGCTCGACGGCTGAGATCTGTGAGTTTCTGCGCCCTACCACTTCGTTTTCCTGCAGTTGTAGATCCCAGTAGGTCAGTGTCATTTTTCAACACCCATCTCTGCAAACGACGTCGGCACAGTCTTCGCTGTGTGGACAAAGCTGTTATCATGTTGATACAGAAACGGTCATTCTCCGAACTGTTGACAGAGTTGGAAGTGAAGAGTTGTCAAGAATGTCAACATACATCGTAGTGTTCATGTTTTCCGCTACAGGAACTAAGGGGCCAAAGCGAAACCACGCAAAACAGCCCCAAAGCATGAAGGTGTGGCCACCAAATTTAACATTTGACACAATACATTCGGGCAGGGAGCGTTCTCTTGGCATCCGCTAAGCCCAAATGCGTCCGACGGACTGCCAAATAGTGTAGCGGTATTCATAACTCCAAAGTACTTGTTTCCACTGATCCACAGACCAATGGCGGTAAGCTTAGTACCGTTGCAATTGACGTTTCGCATTGATCTTGCTGATGTTGGGCTTATAAATAGCTGCACGACTGTGGAAAGCTATTTTCTTTCAGCTTCCGACGAACAGTCCTGGCGCTACAGACGCATTTAGGAACTCACCAGTGACTGTTGCCACTGAGGCCTTGCGATTCTAAAGCGCCACCCTTATCTGGGCTCGACGGCTGCGATCTGTGAGTTTCTGCGCCCCACCACTTCGTTTTCCTGCAGTTGCAGATCCCAGACGTGTCCATCTTGCATTGACGTCACTTAAAGTTGATCGAGGCACCTGCACCAATGCCGATATGTCACGAACCGATCTGTTGCAACAATGGCATGCAATTATCATGCCACGTGCAAACTCTCTCAGCTCTGACGACTTAATCATTGTCTTTCTAACGCACGTTTATAACCGCCAGAGGCTGCGGTGCACACTTTTATCTCGTTCTGTGACGTACATAGCCACATCCACTTCACCGGAGGAATGTCCGGATACTTTTGGACATATAGTGTATATAAGTAAAGTAATATGCGATAACCTTAATACTTTATGGAGTTATTGGCTTTGACTTTTCTTGACACACTTTATAGATAGAAAATATTAAAAAAAAATCTGATGTGGGCAATACATGACTTTCCTTATATAATGATATAAATTTACTACTTTTACAGTAAAGGAAAAACGTTTTTCTTATAGTAGATACTTATATTCTTTCCAAGATATTGAATTTTCGACAATTACTCGTCATTTTCATTGATTTAGCGCCATTTTTATCCATCTGGCGAGATTTTCGTTAATTTGGCAACATTTCAAAGAGTTGCCAAGTTGGCGATATTCCGCCAAATACGTCGCCAAAATCCCGCCAAGCGTTATCGACAGAAAAATAAATTATTCTTATAGCAGATAAATGACTATTGACGTTCAAATACAAAAGTATTACTCAAAGTATCTTTTCTCATGAATGGAACGAGGTAGATCCACCAGAATGGTGTCAACAAATTTATCGCATGATATTACATATGAAAAGTTATCACGTTTCTCAACAGTTAATACTGTTTTTAATTTATGGGATTTTTTGATAAATTCATTTGAAAAATGCACAATATCTCGAGAACGGTTCATGTTAGCGTTCTGAAGTTTATGTCAATCGTTTCCTAAGGAAAAATGACATAAGAAATGTTTATTTGCGTAACTTTATTAAAGGTTTTGATTTTTTGATGATTTTTTCAAAATTTCACTCGAATATTCAGGGGAGTTCTGAACATTCGATTACGTTTAAAAACAATAGACTTCCAATATTCACGGATTGTGATTTTTGTACCAAATTTCATTCGAATCGCTCCATTCGTTCGTGAGATATCATCTCCACAGTCTCATACACACACACATACTTTTACACACGCACGCACACACACACACACACACATACATCACCCCAAAAATGTTTGATTCGTGATCAGGGATGCTTGAAACGTGATCTCCGTCGAAAACTCGAATATCTCCCGTTGAAAACTCGAATTCGAATTTTCGACCCCGTCACAATACTTTCCTTATACATTATGTATATAAGGAAAGTAAAATTGTTTAAAAATTAAACTTCAGTTAAAAAGTTAAACTTAAGTTAAAAAGTTAAACTTAAGTTAAGAAGTTAAACTTAAGTTTAAAATTTAAACTTAAGTTAAAAAGTGAAACTTAAACTCAAGTTAAAAAGTTAATCTTAAAGAGTTAGTTAAATTTAAAGATATATAAAGTCGTAAATTCTAACAAGCTTGAAAGAACACACAATCTTCTAAGACATCTTTAAGTTATTAAATCCAAGCTCTCATTTCTCTTCGATGTTCCTTTTTCATTCAATCCGCGTTTAAAAGGGATGTTGAAATTCCTCCTTCAATTCACACGATAATAACTTATTTTTGTGCTCGCGAGTTTTCGAAGAGTTAATTATTTTGCGTAAAAAGAAAGAAAAAACTTGTAATCAGCGAGGCAGAAAATTGTACGCGACGCAACATAAAACATATTCTCAAAACTTATGGCATAATTACTGAGCTCGGTGCAAAAAATGGGAGTTTCTTTGAGAAAGACTCAAGTCTTCGAATTTCATTACTGCGATAATAGAAGGGTTTGTGTTTAAATATTGGGTGCGATATCTCATTAGAATCCTTTTTTGCATATCTGCCGGTATAATTGATTTATTTTTATACCTTTTCTTTATAAATCGCATTATTTTTTCGTGAAATATAAACTTTATAGATTTAAGGGCAGACCGTCAAAATTATGAAAGACATACTTGGGTACTAAAAATACGCTCGCTCGTAACCATTCCAATTATGCAAAGCGATTTAACAGCGCTTATATAATGCGTCACTGTTCCTCATAGCAACTGACACTTCCCAGTTGTAACATGATGAAGACAGGGGACACACATGTGCTGTCTTGTAGGGTTGAAAGAGTGTCAATAGACGGTTTTTTTCGTCTCAATTGTGAATGTCAACTGTCATAGACACATTTAAAAAAAATTAAGAAAAAATTAGGTATACAATACATGATTTTTATTAGAACGCGAAAACAACCAGAAATTAAAATCGTGTGACTCTTTAATTATCCAATGGGAGAACCTAAGCATGAAATAGCTTAAAATATGCAAATTTCGATGTTTTATTTATTAATTTAAATATTATGAGGTAATTACGGATTTCGTTCAAAGCTCGTTAGGAAGAACATTTTTTGTCTTTCTTTGGTGTCAAGATGAAAACTCTGTACTAGTATTTTTAATTGCTAAGAAACAGTTTTATTTGAAAATCACTCAAAATTGCGCTTCTATGCAAATTAACTAAAGAAATTATTCGAATTTAAAAAAAATCTCTTTGAGGTGTCTCTAGACCTGACACATAAAATATGTTTCAAGTCAGTGTTGTGCAAGTTTCGTAGCTGTGGGTAGCTTAGATTGTCTACTAAGCGATTAATATACTGATAGATATAGACTGACATTCTTTTATTATTATAGTTAAATTCTAAAACAGTGTTTATATACCAAATTACTGGTTTATGTTTTTCAAGATATATTGTGAGTAAACTTAATACAATCTCCAGTACTACCGGAGTAGAAGAATGGCATGGTGGTGCTTCAGTTTAACTCGCATCGTTGCTTCAGCCACTTAACTGGCTAAAGCAACAATACGAGTTAAACTGAAGCACCATTATACCATTCTTCTACTTGGGTAGTACTGGAGATTGTATTAATTTTATTCACAAGAGACATTGTCGTCCATGGACGCCAATGTCTGCAAAGGAGGATCGAACCATTTGGGATAGAGTATGTAGAATACCTGTCTTTCTGAGAGGGTCTTCGTTGGGGATTGCCCCTGTCCCACCTGTACGCAAAAGGTTAAATGAAAAATTTTGACTTTTTTGGTTGAACAAAAAAAAAAAAAAAAAACAGTTACAAATTGATAAATTACTCAATTACTAAATTTAAGCACTGAAAATGGACGTAGCCAAAATTCTATATTTCAAGTATTGAACGAGATATATTGTTTTGTCTTGTTTTTAAAATGCCTATTTAAACTGAGCTAAGTTGCAATAGATTATCTTGTACGCAATAAAATATAAAAATTTCGAAAACAGAATCATTACGTGCGGTTGGCGTAAGCAACAAGTGCATACGGGTATATAGTACAAACGCTGCAGATCAAACATTTACATTTTTTACAGTTTTCTACCAGAATTGTTTTACAATATAGCTTTAAGAGCATATAGAATAATCAAAAGAAAAGTACATATCGGGTTCTGTAATAAATTCGGCAGATTCTTTCACTCGTATCACGTCAACAGAACGACGACGTGCTTATATTCATTTTGTGGAAAGTTCTGGATAAAGTACGTAACCCTTTAAGATTTTAGTCAATCCATAAAACTTGAGAGGTTTCTAGAACTCGCCAACAGTTACGAAGTTAGCAATATTTTTCGAAATTTGCCGCCAAAGTCAAGCAACCCGAACCTCCAAATTATAACAATGGTTTCCTGCTCGGTATTCATAACAACATGTTGCCACTTCTGTTACATATTTACGGTTCTATATCACGAAACATTTTGTCAAATGAAAAAAGAACATGAATATTTAGTGAACACGAAGACAGAGTGAAACCATAACAATGGGCCCTTTTATACAATAAAAATAATTAATTTCTTAACTTGAGCTCTGTTCAAACTCAAAAGTATTGATCAGCAGCTTTTAAATGCATTATTTACAGCGTAAAATCGTAATTTCTTTATCTTATTCTTTTAAGTCGTATCCCTCCAATACCAATTCTAGATCAGATTTGTCAGAAAAACCAAACAGCCTCCAGCTCTGACAGTGAGAACAGCTGAAAATTCGCTAATGGCACTTTGAGTAGCAACATCGACCGAAATTTGATTCCGATACAAAAGGATGCTTTTTCATAGTTTTTTCCCCCTCCTTTACTCGGCCGAAAAAGTCTTTTTATTTTCATCTTTCACCGTCTACTTTCGCCATCAGTAGAACTAAATAGAGATTTGCTGCGATTTCTCTCCTTTCTCTTTGGGAGTCGTTTGCAATTTTTTTATCACTCTAATCGATCCTCTTATCGATAAATGGATCGGAATCGATACGTAATCGGGTAAGGTTTCTACGTTCCTGGAAACTTGATTTTTGTTGGACTTATATTGATTGAATATCTGTCTTCGCTTGAAGTATTTGTAAAAGGAAAATAGCAATTGAATTTAATTAAATGAAAGAGAAGTAATGCATTTGTTTCTCTCTTCAGTTTTTACCAAATAACCTACGAAATTCCCTTTAAAATATTTGTAATTACTAGGAGGCTCCATTTCCTACTTGACACACATCGCCAATCCCCTCGGAACACCGCGTGCTGTTGGCCATCTCGGGTGCGGTATCCCGGTGGTTTGCGCGCTAGATTTGCACGCTACCACAAATGCCGCCGTGTTCATGCGGAGTACGATCACGTTAAACATGTGGGTCCGTAAGTCCTTCCGAGAGGTTGGTGGTAGGGGAAGGAGGGTACGGTCCCTGTGGATGCCTCCCCCACTGGGTTCCTGTCTAAATTGGGTGGCACTTCCCGGCCGTCCATACGGTTACCTTACACCTTTCTGGTAGGTCGGACGGTCTGGGTCTCAACAACAACAACAACATCGCCAATCCCCATAACTCGTTTCGTTTCCTGCTCGCTGCTGCTCACACGACCTAACTACAATTTAAATCTAAAAATCTGATGTGGGCAACACATGACTTTCCTTATATAATGTAATGAATTTACTACTTTTACAGTAAAAAAAATAGGTTTTTCTTATAGTAGATACTAATATTCCTTCCAAGATATTGAATTTTCGACAATTAGTCGTCATGTTCATTGATTTAGCGTCATTTTTATCCATTTGGCGAGATTTTCGTTAATTTGGCAACATTTCAAAAAGTCGCCAAGTTGGCGACATTCTGCCAAATTCGTCGCCAAAATCTCGCCAAGCGTTATGGATGAAGAAATAAGTTAATCTTGCAGCAGATATACGACTATTGGCGTTCAAATACAAAAGTATTACTTAAAGTATCTTTTCATGAATGGAACGAGCTAGATCCACGAGAATGTTGTCACCCAATTTATCGCCTGGTATTACATATGAAAAGTGAACATGTTTCTCAATAGGAAATATTTTTATTTTATGACTTTTTGATAATTTTTTTGAAAAATTGTACAATATCTCAAGAACGGTTTATGTTAGCGTTCTAAAATTTATGTCAATCGATTTCTAATGAAAAATTACATAAGAAATGTCTATTTGCGTAACTTTATTAGTGGTTTTGATTTTTTGACGATTTTTTCAATATTTCATTCGAAAATTAAGGAGGGTTCTGAACATTCGATTGCGTATAAAAACAATAGGCTTTCAGTGTTTATGGATTGTGATTTTTGTACCAAATTTTGTTCGAATCGGTCCATTCGTTCGTCAGTTATCGTCTCCACAGACTCACTGACACACACACACACACACACATACTTTCACACACACACACACACACACACACACAGACATCACTCCAAAAATGTTACTTTCCTTATATACATAATGTATAAGGAAAGTATTGTGACGGGGTCGAAAATTCGAATTCGAGTTTTCGACGGGAGAGCACGTTTCAAGCATCCCTGTTCACGAATCAAACATTTTTGAAGTGATGTCTGTGTGTGTGTGTGTGTGTGTGTGTGTGTGTGTGTGTGTGTGTGTGTGTGTGAAAGTATGTGTGTGTGTGTCAGTGAGTCTGTGGAGACGATAACTGACGAACGAATGGACCGATTCGAAACAAATTTGGTACAAAAATCACAATCCGTAAACACTGGAAGCCTATTGTTTTTATACGTAATCGAATGTTCAGAATCCCCCTAAATTTTCGAATAAAATTTTAAAAAATCGTCAAAAAATCAAAACCGCTAATAAAGTTACGGAAATAGACATTTCTTATGTAATTTTTCATTAGAAAACGATTGGCATAAATTTTAGAACGCTAACATGAACCGTTCTCGAGATATTGTACATTTTTCAAAATAATTATGAAAAAGTCACATAAAAAAAAAATTCCTATTGAGAAACATGTTCACTTTTCATATGTAATACCATGCGATAAATTGAGTGACATCATTCTCGTGGATCTAGCTTGTTCCATTCATGAAAAAAATATACTTTGGATAATACTCTTGTATTTAAACGCCAATAGTCATTTATCTGCTGTAAGAATAACTTTTTTCTTAGTGCATAACGCTTGGCGAGATTTTGGCGACGAATTTGGCGGAATGTCGCCAACTTGGCGACTTTTTTGAAATGTTGCCAAATTAATGAAAATCTCGCCAAATGGATAAAAATGATGCTAAATCAATGAAAATGACGACTAATTGTCGAAAATTCAATGTCTTGGAAAGAATATTAGTATCTACTATAAGAAAAACCTATTTTTTTACTGTAAAAGTAGTAAATTCATTACATTATATAAGGAAAGTCATGTGTTGCCCACATCAGATTTTTTGATTCGTGATCAGGGATGCTTGAAACGTGCTCTTCCGTCGAAAACTCGAATTCGAATTTTCGACCCCGTCCTAATACTTTCCTTATACATTATGTATATAAGGAAAGTAAAAACGGTTTATTTTACCGTATTTCCCTATTATTTTTCTACAAATGTACCAAATTTCATATTTTTGCATGCTATAGATTTTGCAGTACGAGAAAGATAAATTCGAACGACGTACTCATACGGAAGCCCATTTTTCACTTCAAAGGTGCTTAAAAAATAGAATAACTTGTAAACTACATCGAAATTAAAAAAGACCCCCCGTCATGCAAAAATTCAAATATGTAGGTACATGCTTGAAGAAATTAGTCTTGTTATTGTTAGTCTGTCCAAGACGCAAAAAATATTTCGGAGCTCAAATACTTTGTCTATGATTTTGATATTAAATATTACGTCAAACTAAAGTTTAAATCGAAAACCGCTTTATTTCAGTTTGTTCCCCAAACATATCTCTATATGTGTGCCAAATTTTATATTTTTATTTGCTATAGATTTTTGCAATATAAAGCAGAGAATTTCAAAAATCGAAAAATTTGCCAAACAGCAGCGTTGGCTACATTTTACTTTCCCTGCAATACATGGTAATGTATAGGGAAAGTATTGGAATCATGTCGAAAATCGCAACTCGAGTTTTCCACGGATTTACCCGATTTGGGACCTCTAGAACACGAAAACACTATTTTTAGCATGATGTCTATGTGTGTATCTATCTGTGTGTGTCTGTCTGTGCAGTATATGAATCCATTCTGACTCAAAAACTAATGAACTGAATTTCGTAAAATTCCGTAGGTATGTTATTTGTGTGTGACCCTGGAACTAATTAGATTTTGGTACGATTCGGGATAAAACAACCCGCTTTATTTTGCAAAATGGCCCGCAAAATTCAATTTCCTGTATCTACTCTAGATGAAAAACTAATGGATCAAATTTTACAAAATTTGTTAGATAAGTCACGTGTGGGTCACGCTGGGACTGATTAGATTTTGGTAAGATTCGGAAAAAAATAACTTGCCTTTTTTGCGAAATGGCCCTCAAAAATCGTCAATATCTAAAATAAAAACTACATATGCTCAAATATATGACTTGAATGCTTGTTTTATACGTAATTTTTGATGATGAAATGAATAAAATAAATAAGACCAACCCCATTACATCGTTATCGAGTTTTTTAGGTTTTTGTGTTTTCGCTAGGTTTTCGCTAGGTGTTTTCGCTAGGTGTAGCCAGGCTAAAAAGAAAAAGGCTGGCATGCTTTGGTTTCAACCGCATGTAAAATACCTGTTTTAGAAATAGACAAAATACTAGCCGAATACCCGTTGAAAATCAACGGTCTCACAATAAGCAACTCCTGAATAATGTAAATTTTTTAATAATTCGCGTTTCACATTTATTCGACAAATCGAATATTTTGGTGTGCAGAACCCCCCTAAAGAAGAAAATATTGGGAAACTAAATTTGAGCATTTCTTCCTTTCGAATTATCTGCCCTTACACCACATTAAAGTCTATCTCATCCCGAAGCACCACTATATTATTATTTCTCCTTTGGAACTTTTTTCTGTGAAGCACATCCATAAATGAACATTTTTGAAAAACTCTGTTTGTCTTGTGTTTTTTATCAGATGATTGGCCGAAATACCAAATATCAAGCCTCTATCATATTTAAAAGGAAGCGTGCCTCATTTATTCGAAAAATCGAACATATTTGTGTGCGCACCCCTTAAAGTAGCAACTATTGGAAATCTGAAATTTCACACTCTCTTCCTTTCAAACTATCTACCCGTTCACCAAATTTGAAGTCGCTATCCTATCGAGAAGCATGTTTTTCTATCACTTCACATTTTGAACGTTTTTCTGTGTATCACCTCGTTAAAGAAAGTTTTTGTCAAACTGTATTCATCTTTGTTTTTTTTGTCAAATGGTTAGCCCATGTACTAAATTTCAAGTATCTATCACATTGTAAAGGAGGCGTTTTTCATTTGTTCGGTAAATCGAACATTTTAGTGAGCGGCACCCTCTACAATAGCAAATGTTGGAAAACTGAAATTGCACACTTTCTACCTTTCCAACTGTTTACTCCTACACAATATTTGAAGTCTCTATCTCATTGCAAAGCATGCTTTTTCTATCAAATCACCTTTCGAATGTTTTTGTGTACAGTACCCACCCCCTTAAATATGCATTTTTGAAAAAATCAATTTCATTGGGTTTATTATCACATTATTCGCCCTTATACCAAATATCAAGCCTCTATCAAATTTTAATGTAGTCGTTTCTCATTTATTCGGTAAATCGAACATTTTGGTGTGCGGCACCCCGTAAAGTAGAAAATATTCGAAATCGGAAATTGCACACTTTCTTGCTTTCAAACGGTTTACCCATACACCAAATTTGAAGTCTCTATCTTATCGCAAAGCATACTTTCCTATCATTTCACTTTTTGAACGTTTCGGTGTGGAGCACCCCCAAACGAACATTTTAGAAAACTATATTCGTTTTGGGTGTTTTTTTCAAATTATTAGCCCATATACCAAATATCAAGCGACTATCAAATTTTGAAGTAGCCGTTTCTTATTTATTCGGTAAATCGAACATTTTGGTGTACGGCACCCCCTTAAGTAGAAAATATTCGAAATCTGAAATTGTACACTTTTTTCCTTTCAAACGGTTTACCCATACACCAAATTTGAAGTCTCTATCTCATCGCAAAGCATGCTTTCCCATTATTTCACTTTTCGAACGTTTTGGTGTGGGGCACCCCCCCCTGTATAGAATGTTTTCGAAAAATTCGATTTTTCCAGGGGTTTTTATCGAACGACCGAGTCGTGTACCAAATTGCAAGTCTCTATCTATTCGGGAAGTGCTTAAGAAAAGCGTGACAGACAGACGGACAGACAGACAGACGGACACTTGGCAATTAGTATATACTAGCCGAATACCCGTTGAAAATCAACGGTCTCACACAATAAGCAACCCCTGAATAATGCAAATTTTTTAATAATTCGCGTTTCACATTTATTCGACAAATCGAATATTTTGGTGTGCAGAACCCCCTAAAGAAGGAAATATTGGGAAACTAAATTTGAGCATTTCTTCCTTTCGAATTATCTACCCTTACACCACATTAAAGTCTATCTCATCCCGAAGCACCCCTATATTATTATTTCTCCTTTGGAACTTTTTTCTGTGAAGCGCATCCATAAATGAGCATTTTTGAAAAACTATGTTTGTCTTGTGTTTTTTATCAGATGATTGGCCCAAATACCAAATATCAATCCTCTATCATATTTAAAAGGAAGCGTGCCTCCTTTATTCGGAAAATCGAACATATTTGTGTGAGCACCCCTTAAAGTAGCAAATATTGGAAATCTGAAATTTCACACTCTCTTCCTTCCAAACTATCTACCCATAGACCAAATTTGAAGTCGCTATCCTATCGAGAAGCATGTTTTTCTATCACTTCACCTTTTGAACGTTTTTCAGTGTAGCACCCCGTTAAAGAAAATTTTTGTCAAACTGTATTCATCTTTGGTTTTTTTGTCAAATGGTTAGCCCATATACTAAATTTCAAGTCTCTATCACATTGTAAAGGAAGCGTTTCTCATTTGTTCGGCAAATCGAACATTTTAGTGAGCGGCACCCCCTACAATAGCAAATGTTGGAAAACTGAAATTGCACACTTTCTACGTTTCCAACTATTTACCCCTACACCATATTTGAAGTCTCTATTTCATTGCAGAGCATGTTTTTTCTATCAATTCACCTTTTGAATGTTATTGCGTACAGAACCCACTCCCTTAAATATGCATTTCTAAAAAAATCCATTTTCATTGGGTTTACTATCACATTATTTCCCCATATGTCAAATATCAAGCCTCTATCAAATTTTAATGTAGTCGTTTCTCATGTATTCGGTAAATCGAACATTTTGGTGTGCAGCACCCTCTTAAGTAGAAAATATTCGAAATCTCAAATTGTACACTTTCTTCCTTTCAAACGGTTTACCCATACACCAAATTTGAAGTCTCAATCTTATTGCAAAGCATACTTTCCTATCATTTCACTTTTCGGACGTTTTGGTGTGGAACACCCCCTAAACGAACATTTCAGAAAACTATATTCGTTTTGGGTGTTTTCTTCAAATGATTAGCCCATATATCAAATTTCAAGACTGTATCAAATTTTAAAGTAGCCTTTTCTCATTTATTCGGTAAATCGAATATTTTGGTGTGCGGCACCCCCCTTAAGTAGAAAATATTCGAAATCTGAAATTGTACACTTTTTTCCTTTCAAACGGTTTACCCATACACCTCATCTCATCGCAAAGCATGCTTTCCCATCATCTCACCTTTCGAACGTTTTGGTGTTGGGCACCCCCTCTATAGAATGTTTTCAAAAAATTCGATTTTTCCAGGGGGTTTTATCGAACGACCGAGCCGTGTACCCAATTGCAAGTCTATCTATTCGGGAAGTACCTAAATAAAGCGTGACAGACAGACGGACAGACAGACAGACGGACACTTGGCAATTAGTATACATAGATAATAATATATGGCTTTATTTCAAATTAAAAAGCACGATTAAAACAAAGTGATTAAAATACGGTTTAGATAAATTGACTTTTAATGAATATCTTAAAGTTTTTCTTAAATATTTTAGTGAACAACTTAAAAAATTGCTAAATTTTACATTTAATAAATATTAAATAATTATAGATGAGCATTTTGTGTACTAGTAGCTGTAGTAATATACTATGACACCTGTCAATTACAATTGGCTGCAGATATCTATATTGAGAAAAAATATATAAACTTAATGATAATTACATAAAAGTAGTCATTAACAGAGCAGTTGAAAGGCATCTATATTGAACTATGAGATAAGCTAGTGTTTAGAGAAAATAGTCGCAGAGTTCACTTCGACGATAAAAGCTTGCAATTTCGATCCAGTAGCTCAAGAGCGGTAAAAATCCAATAGCGGTAGAGCGTTGGCTGGCCAGTTTGGAGATCTAGGGTTCGATTCCCGGTTGGGGTAGAAAGGTTCTTTACCATGGCGCCCGAACGAATTAATCCTATAGGTTAGTACAAAGGTGTTGAATGTCTGAAGACCCCGGGCTATGCGACTCACATAGTGGGTTTAAAGTAGCTAGCTGCACGGCCGGGAAAGGATACCTCCTGCACTCAGGAGGCACTCAAGTTCTACCATTCCGCTAAACGAACATTTATTTAGATCTAAAGAGATAACAATTGATGAGAAATAGTGTGATTAAACAGACAGTTTTACATTATATTTGAACTTGACAAGTATGTCCATTTTTGAAAAATGGGAAAAGGGTTACTGCGAATATAGATAAAAAGATCATTGAAAAATAACATTTAGAGTGAGGTATAATAACATAAAGAAAAATAGATTACAATTAAAGAAAATAATAAAATTTTAAAAGTAAAATTTAGAAAACATATAAAAAGAAAATATATGAAAAGGAAAAAAAAATAGGCACATGAAAAACAGAAAGAGAAATTCAGAATAAAATGTAGAAAAGAAAAATTAGAAAAAATACAAATGAAAAGGATCAAAAGAAAGAGAAAGTACCGAGAAAATAAGAACAGTTAACATAGCTTTTTCTTTTTTTTAAAACAGAAAATATGGAGGCAACACAATAAGTTCATATAAGTTAATAAGAATGAAATAAAAGGATTCATTGATCAAAGTTAATTGAGAACAGAATCTACTTATAAGCTTAGAACACTTTATTATAAATTTCCATGGCAACAAGAATACAGTTTTTAATTTTATCTACTGAAGACTGTCGAAGGTCTGAAAATGACCCTAATACGACTAGTATGAATTCAGTGGACTCTGGAAGATAGAGCGTCGATTTCAAATTGAGAGGATAACGACCACGCAGGATACTAACCTCGGTAACAATAGTAGTAGCAGGACGCTAACCTGAGGTAAAAATAGAAGGAGGTGGTCAGTCAGATGGTCAGTTGCCCGTCACTCTGACATTAGAGGATGGAGAATGCAGAGTACGCTTCGACGATAAGAGCTTGAAATTTTGTCTCAATAGCTCAACGGTAGAGTGATCCAAAAATTACAATCTATGAATACTTGAAGCCTATTGTTTTTAAACACAATCAAATGTTCAGAACCCCCTTAAATTTTCGAAGGAAATTTTGAAAAAAATCATCAAAAAATGAAAACCTTTAATAAAGTTACACAAACAGATATTTCTCATGTGATTTTTCCTTAGAAAACGATTGACATAAATTTTAAAACGCTAGCAAGAACCGTTCTCGAGATATCGCCTATTTCTCAATTAAATTTATAAAAAATTTCATAAATTAAAAAAAATATTACCTGTTGAAAAATATGTTTACTTTTCATATGTAATATAATGCCATAAATATGGTGACATCATTCTCATGGATCTAACTCGTTCCATTGATGAGAAAAAATACTTTGAGTAATACTTTTGCATTTGAGCATCATCATTTATCTGAATTCTCTAACTATATTTCTCCATCCAAAATGCTTGGCCTGATTTTAGCGATAAATTTGGCTGAATGTCGCTAACTTGGCGACTTTTTTAAATGTTGCCAAATTAACAAAAATTTCGCAAAATAGATAAAAATGACGCTAAATCAATGAAAATGACTACTAATTGATGAAAAGTCAATATCTTGGAAGAATATAAGCATCTACTAAAAGAAAAACCTATTTTTACTTTCCTTATATACATAGTATAATGTATAAGGAAAGCATTGTGATGTGGTCGAAAATTCGAATTTGAGTTTTCGACGGGAGAGAACGTTTCAAGCATCCCTGATCATGAATCGAACATTTTTAAGGTGATGTCTGTGTGTGTGTCAGAGAGTCTGTGGACACGATACTCAGGAACGAATGGAGCGATTCGAATGAAATTCTGTACAAAAACTGCTATCCGTGAATAGTGGAAGCCTATTGTTTTTAAACACAATAGACAGTCCAGAACCCTCCTAAATTTTCGAGTGGAATTTTGAAAATCTTCAAAAAATCAATACCTTTAATAAAGTTACACAAATAGACATATCTTATGTAAATTTTCCTTAAAAACGATTGATATAAACATTAGAACGCTAGCATGAATCGTTCTTGAGATATTGCACATTTTTCAAATAACTTTATCAAAAAATCCCATAAATTAAAAAGATACTAACTGTCAAAAAACATGTTCACGTCAATAAATTTGGTGACATTATTTTCGTAGATCTAGCTCGTTCCATTCATGAGGAAAGCTACTTTGGGTAATACTTTTGCATTTGAACGCCAATAGCTATGTATATGCTATAAGAATAACTTATTTCTCCATCCATAACCCTTCGCGAGATTTTGGCGACGAATTTGGCTGAATGTCGCCAACTTAGAGACTTTGTAATGTTGCTAAATTTACGAAAATCTCGCTAAATGGATAAAAATGACGTTAAACCAATGAAAATGACGACTAATTGACGAAAATTCAATATCTTGGAAGTAACATAAGTATCTACTATAAGAATAACCTATTTTGTTTTTACTGTAAAAGTAGTAAATTCATTGCATTATATAAGGAAAGTCATGTGCTGCCCACATCAGATTTTTTTAAACTCTAGACAAATCTTAATATTTCATTTATTAAAGATTGGACTGCAGACCTGAAGCAGTTTTTTACAAAAATGTTTACAGTAACTTCATAATCAAAAATTTTTACAATAACTTCATTACTGTTTGAACGATGATTGAAAATGAAAATTTATATTTTGTGATAATATAATTTCTTGAAAATTTGTCAGCAAATAACATAGTGAAAAGAAATCTCCCTCTCTATATATTTTTTCAGTAAGAACTAAGAATCTAATTTTATTTGTATCTTAATCAAATTATAATGGTTTTGCCAGAAAAGAAATATTTTGGAAAAGTGAAGAGTAAATAGGAAATATGCATTAAAACAAAATAAACACGACGTGCTTAATAGAGTACTTCACGAAGTGCGAAATTTTCCTGTACACATTAAGGTTTTTTCAAGTGGATCCCATAAAAACTGTAACATGTGTAAACGACAAAACGAAAAACGTCAACTTCAATTACAATGAGTTTACATATAATGAATTTGTTCAGCGAAGCATAGAAAAACTCGATTCACTTAGAGGTCGTACAAAAAATATTTGTTTTCCCACTTGAAAATTTAGGAGAAAAATAAAATAGAAATGAAACGAAATAATTGAATGCACTCGGCATTGCTTGATTTTAATGAACAATATTTTCTTAATAAATTGTTTTATTAAAAAAAAAGTTTATCAGGTTTGGAATTGAAGATTAGGGAATCACTTTACATGTACGTAAAAATAGACACAGGAGAACTAATTATAAAATACAATTTAAATATTTTATTAGATTTGTGTTAGAGTAAGAAAGTTTGTGTTAGAGTGCACAAAGCACTAAATACAGATATAATATGTTTTGAATAATAGTCTTGCACTTCATCTCTTCTCATACATACCCTATTGTACACTCCTCTCTATATCTCTACACCCCATCCACATCTGTACACACTCTTGCTCCCTCTTCTACTCCTGCATTTTCAACTCTACACCTTTGTACACATCTCATACATATCTGTACCCCTTTTCATATCGGTACATCCTTCTTCATACCTCTATATGCCTCTCCTTATTCAAATTGATGTATACATCTCACCCTTGCTTAACCATTTCACGCCTCTTCCAAATTTATTCCTCTTCATTTCTCAAGACCTCGTTTCTAATGTACAAGGTGTCCCAAAAACATTGACCTCGGCTTTTATTTCATAAATATTGATCTTAGACATATATAATAAATTACAAAGTTGGGTAGAAAAAGGTACAGAATTTTATAAAATCGATAAAAATTTTCAGGGGATTAAATTTGAAGAAATACAAAATTTAAAATTTTATACGGCCCCCGTACAAAAACATGTCCAATGAGTAAAATGTGCCCCATGCACTAATAAGGTGATGTACAAAATTTCAGCATTTTACCAGAAAAAGTCCCAGATATATGTTTAAACGAAGTTGGTGAGGGATTAATCACACATTAAAATGTAAATGTTTACAGCAAGAGTGCAAATGACGCAACGCAGAAATGCATCATAGGCAAATAATATCTGCCCCTTATTTTTAGATTTATTTACAGTTTTTCAAAAATATGCTGCCTGAAAATTATCTTAAAATTTTACATGATTAATTACAGAATAAATCTTGGACATGACACAATCAAAATGAACATTAAATGCTTAGAAATGTATGCATATGTAAATATCTGCCTCTGATCGGTGCGTCACATATTCCCAACAGACCCATCATCACATGAGAAAGTTGTTTTGGATCTGCCAATGATCAATCGCTTCGCTTATGCAAGCGTAGCGCGCGCAGCCCGGCAGTTTGAGCGACCCTTAAGTATTTCACATTTCTGCCACATTTTGAGAGTGTAGTTAGCCTGTACCGACAGTATGTCGCACTACAGCAACGAAGAACTTTTTGAAATGCTTATGCTGTACAGTTTATGCAATCGCAAGGCTAACGAAACTTCACGGGAATATCAACGTACTTTTCCAAATTCTCGACATCATTCTGGGAGATTATTTCCCGATTGGTGCAACGAGTGCGTTAAAGAGGAGAAGCATACATCGTATAGGTGGATAATGTAGGCCAAGATCACTCAACTGATGTAGAAATTGATATGTTGACTTACTTTTGCAGTCATGCACATAGTAGCGTTCGTACATCTGCTTCAGAAATGAAAGTACCCCTTGCAACAGTGTGGAGAATACTGAGACTGAATAAATGGCATCTGCTTAACATTCATGGTGTGCAAGGACAGGAGACAACAGATTATCAACGTCTAGATTTTTGCAATAGGTCACTAAATCAGGAAGATGCAAATCCCTCTTTCCTGAAAAACGTAATTTGGACTTACAAATGCTGTTTTAAAAAGATGGATGCATAAATCCTCAAAATGAGGACTTCTGGTCTGACACAAATCCATTCATAGTACTTGATATTCATCATCAGAAGCAATTTTCTGTGAGTATATGGTGTAGTCTTTTCAGAAACCGTTTTTTTTTTACTCATACTGTATGATGGTACGTTGATGGGTGACAGATATGTTAATGAAATTCTGAATGCGGTTATTCCTGATTTTATGAATGAACTGCCCCTAACATTATTTCCACATCTATGGTTTCAACAGAACGGATATCCAATTCATCACACTACAGTTGTGAAACACTGGTTAAATAACGACTTAACAGACAAGTGGATTGGCTTGCATGGCCCAGTCGAATTTCCCCCTAGATTGCCTGATCTAACGCCTATGGATTTTTATTGGGATTAGCAAATGAAATTTGGTGTTATGATTTACGCAATTTTTAAATTCTTTATATACATAGTGTAATGTATAAGGTAAGTATTAACGCAATATATAAGGTAAGTATTAAGAAAATTCGAATTAGAGTTTAAGGGAAGAGTTCGGTAGAGCCCGTCTCAAGCATTCCTGAACACGAATCAAACGTTTTTGCGGTGATCTCTCGGTGTGTGTTCAGGCATCCGTGATGACGACTCGAACATTTTTGAAGTGATGTTTGTGTGTGTATGCGTGATCTTGTGTCAGTGGGTCTGTGGAGACGATATCTCACGACCGCATGGAGTGATTCGAAAGCTATTTGGTACAAAAATTTCAATCCGTGAGTACTGGAAGCCAACTGTTTTTAAACGCAGTCGAATATCCAGACCTCGCCCCCCCTCTAAATTTTCAAGTGAAATTTTGTAAAAATCATCGAAAAATAAAAATCTGTAAGGTTGTGCAAAGAGTCATTTCTTTTGTAATTTTTCATTAGAAACCGATTGAAATAAAATTCAGAACGTTAGCTTCAATAGTTCTCGAGATATTGCACATATTTCAAATAAATTTATCTAAAAATCACATAAAATAAAAAATATATATATTAATTCTTATGAAATATGTTCACTTTCATGTGTAATATCATGCGATAAATTTGGTGACATCATTTTCATAGATCTAGCACATTTCATTGACGAGAAAAGATATCTTGTGAAATACATTTTTATTTGAACACCAATAGTTATTTATTTACTATAAGAATAACTTATTTTTCCGTCCATAACGCTTGGCAAGATTTTGGGGACGAAGTTGGCGGAATGGCGTTAGCTTGGCGACTTTTCTAAATGTTGCAATATTGACAAAAATGTCACCAAATTAATAAACATAACGCTAAATCAATGAAAATGACGACTAATTGACGAAAATTCAGTATCTTGAAAGAATATAAGCGTCTACTAACCTACTATAAGAAAAACCTATTTTTCCGTTCGTAACATTTGGCAAAATTTTGGCGACGAATTTGTCAGAATATCTCCAATTTGCTGACTTTTTAAATGTTGCCGAATGGACGAAAATATCGGCAAAATTGCAAAAATGACGCTAAATTAAAGAAAATGACGGCTAATGGATATATTAATTACCAAAATATTTTTATATATGGATTATATCGCTTATTGAGGATCCTATCAATATTGATAATTGTTTATATAAAGTTGCGTTAAATATAAGTAAAAAAGAAACAAAGAAAAACAATGTTTATGTGGCCCCTTATTTATTCGTGAGAGATAGAAATTGAAATGAAGTATTTTGCAACTCAACAGGGGAATTTACCCTCCAGAGACCCCACATTTTTCATCAATGAGACCAAATGTTTCATCCCCCATTTAATGAAGCATTTTAATTAATACCATAATTTGAGCAACATAGCCTCAACCCAGAATTACAGCCATTTTGTCTAGGTGCTCCGTTAAACCATACAAAGAAAACTTGAAATAGTTTTACATGTTGTCATTCGAATAATCGCCAGATGTACAATTCAGCAGTCAAAACAGAGTAACCTGAATCTTATACATTATTTTTTTACTGTAAAATAAGTAAATTCATTGCATTATATAAGGAAAGTCATGTGCTGTTCACATAAGATTTTTTAAGGTGATATTGTACGACTAAAATCGGAATGTTCTGATATAGGAATGCTGTACACGTACAGACTATTTAAAATCCAAAAGTAAAGTATTTGACGAAATTCCAATATGGTTCTTTTACATATACATTGCATGTGGAATTGCATGTGGATTAAATTCCATTTAATTGCAAAATTAAATGGAATTTTGTAATTTTTTTTCGAACACAACATATTTATCATAGACAAAATAAATATGTCATCCAGCATGGTATGCGTACTTCTGAAGAGCTTCACTTAATAGAAAGCTATTTTTTAAGTTGGCGCTACAGAATTTTCTTTTCAAGAGGTTTTGGTAAAGGGAGAAAAACTCTTCAAAATGGTATTTGAAAACACAAAATATGAACTTTAATTACGATATATTTTCTTCGTTCATAATGAATTTGTTAAGTGTAACACAAAAAAGCGGATTCAACAAGAGGGGGAGGAGGGAGGTACAAGAGAACGTGTTTCAATTTTTGAAAAGATCGTGAGAAAAAAAATGCTTCACTTGACAAAGAAAGAAGTTGGTCAAATATAATTGAATTGTTGGTTTAAAAGAACCTTTGGTTGGTTCAAAAATAAAACAGGTTATTAATTACTTATGTAAAGTGTGAAAAATTGGTTTCCGATAAATTGTCCACTGAAGAAGAATTTCAGGAAATGGGTTTGTAGTTAGTATACAAGCGAATACTTGAGGTATTGAATTTAAAGTAATGCAGATATTTCAGGAATTTTACATGTACATTAAAGAGGGGAGCTGATAACTCCTATATTTTCTCGTTTTAGAGGAGGAATATAAATCAAGTATAAATAAGCGGAATAAATTATTTTCATATATAATCTACTTGTATATTGTTATAATCTGTAGATTACAATCTACGTTATAATCTCCAGATATTTTGTGGTGTCTTCTATAGATGTAACGGTTCATCCAATTGACCAGCTATCTTTTGGCACACAACTGACCTTAATAGGTATATTCCTATTCAATATTAGAATAGCTACGTTAAGCCTAACGTCATATCAAATATATCTATAAAATTGTAGGTGTACTTTTATTTTATTATATTTTTTTCCTTTCAAAGGGGTTGTGAGGTATTTAGAATATATGTAAAGAACTTTGCCGCTCTTACTGGGAATTGAACCACGGATCTTTGAACCACGGATTGAACCACGGATCTTGAACAGCCAATGCTGTACCGTTGAGCTACTGGGACAGAAGTGTAACCTCTTATTGTCACAATGGGCCCTGCATTCTAAAACCTCTAATGTCAGATTGGCGTGCAACTGATAATGTGGCTGACAGCCTCCTGCTATTTTTACCTCGGGTTAGATTCTTGCTGCCAATTTTGTCCTCCATATTGGCTTCTTGCGTGTCGGTTATCTCCTGATTTGAAATAGAAAGCTCTATATAACAGAGTCCGATGAATTCGAGTTAGTCGTATTCGAGTCGGTTTCAGATTTACGACATCTCTGACTTACGACTAACCTACGGGGTTGATTCGCTTGGGCGCCATTGTACCTCGCTACCCTAACCGGGAATCGAAACAGAGATATTTCTAGTGAACAGCTGACGATCCACCTTTGAAGTACTGATGCTAAATTGCAAGCTTTTACCGTTGTATTGGATTCTGTATACATATCTTATTATCTAAAATACATAACTAAAGAATATGTATATTATTCCAACTAGTACAATAATACACCTAGTGCATTAAATAAGGAATATGCGTTAAAGCAATGTAAAAATACATCCACTGTGTTGAGTAAGGCTTTTCACCTTATTCAATACAGCGGGTATTTCTATATCAGAGAGCTTAACTCATCTAACTACGAAAATGTGAATTTGCTCACGATTAAAAAGCATCTTCTGAAATGCAAAGCATATAAGTTTCAATGTAAATGCATTTGCTTTGTATCAAGGTTTTCATTGAAATATTTTTCGATGATGGCTATTATATTTTTCTTTCAGCATAATAGTCTTTTCACGTTATTAACGCTTTGACAAAAATGTGCTATATATTTAAAGTGTTATATTTTTTTTACAACTTTGCCTTCACGAACTGTTTTGTGTAATTAAAAGAAAAATTTTCTTTGTAGGTCATGGAATTGGAAATCAGAAGCTAAATTTGTGTAGATGGTTTAGAAATGTGGAGAAAATCTAATAATTCTGTATTTTCGAACATATATTTGTTATATAGTTCAGCCAGGAAATACAGGTCCATTGTAGATCGCTTTCCTGATTCCATTTCTATCAATCATTTCTGCGTTTGTTCTTCCTATGCTTCTTGGTTCCCCAGAATTCTTTGTCTGTGTAGCTGGATGTGTTGATTCGGTATTCAGCCACTTTATTTTCTATACATGGTTCTTTTAGCCTTTATTGGATTTTCATTATATATATATATATATAATTCAGCTGCAGCCGCAAAACTCTGTATGTATGTATCATTTGAGGAGATATGCAAATGTTCAGGATTTAGGGGCAAATAAACGTTTTAGTAAAATATGGCGGCAACAAGAAGATTGTATTTTAGTTAGTAGTAAAACATCCCCTGGTAGATATGCAAGACGATATTCGGTGCTGCATAGAGTCGATTATGTTAACCACGTTTCTCTGCGGAAGATTCTGACATAAATGTTGCAATCGGTCAGGTCATTCATTGGTATTTTGGGAAGGCTGCTGTAAGGTCCTGCTGTAAGGTATTGCTGTAAGGTCTGGGAACCGGGATGGTCATTGGAGGGTATTAAATCCCCAAAGACATAGTTGAGAAAGTCGTGCAGTATGGTTCCAGCGTTGTCTTATTGGCATATGGAACCTGGAGAGCTTGACAGAATAGGCACAAAAACAGCTGTAGGATATTGTCAACGTATAAGCGAGCCATCAGATAGGCTAGAAGCAATACCAGAGGAGATCAGCTGTTCCACGAAATGGTTCTCCAGGCTGTCTCACGTCGTGTGATGACTGTGTGTCTCTCGACAACAAATCGGGGTTGAAACGATGGCCAGACTTCCTCCACACACGTATGCGTCGGTCATCTGCGCGGGATTTGTCGTTAAAGCAACATGACTCCAATCGGAGATTGTTTAGGCTGACTAAGCCCATAATTAATCCAGATAAATCTGCCTATGCTGATATGTCAGTGGTAGACACCTTAATGAAGGAGGTCGACACTTATTTCCATCTTCTTCCTGTCGTCTTTGAATAGTATCCCTTGATACAGTATGCATTGAGGACGGCAAATGCCTTCGAATGCTTGGTATCGGCGCCATTAGTGTGGATGTGGCTTCTCTCCTGACTTCACAATCCTCTCGAAGAGTTGTCTATTTGCATTATCCTGAGCCTTTGCAGTGATTTCATGTCCCTTTTCCAATCTACTGTTACTAACTCTGAGCAACTACCATATCGCTCCGACCAAGATGGCGACTGATACGTCTGCTGGACCAGCCAGCCACCCTTAGGCTTAGGATGCGACCTCTCTCTAAATCTGTCAATTATGAGTACCGTTAAGTACGCCTCAAATTATCTTTGTACACAATTTCCAGTATCGAAAGAGAAAATGTAGTTCCAATTGCCCGTAAGTGAGAAACTAGTCTTTTTAAATGCTGTACGATGCGTCGTTCTCATGGGCGTTGCATGAGCCCTATTACATTATTGGAACTGCCAGTTTGTTTATTTGCATAACTCCTAAAATGATATTTGCATGTCCTGTTTCGCGACTGTAATTCAATTTTTTTATAGGTACATAATTTTTTTGCAACAGAGTATGTATATATTCATATTAAATACTAATTCCAGAAATTGCCTCTGAAAAGAAGAAATAGTACATTAAAAATAATATGCTAAATCTGCATCTGCTACAGAGGATCAATTTGTTTTATATCTTCATGTATGAAAAAATATTATGTGGGCAGCACATGACTTTCCTTAAATAATGCAATGAATTTACTACTTTTACAGTAAAAATAGATTATTTTTATAGTAGTTATTTATATTCTTTCCAAGATATTGGATTTTCGCCAATGAGTCGTCATTTTCTATGTCGTCATTGATTTAGCGTCATTTTTATCCACTTGGCGAGTTTTTCGTTAATTTAGCAACATTTAAAAAAGTCGCCAAGTTGGCAATATTCCACCAAATTCGTCGCCAAAATCTCGCTATGAGCTATGGACGAAGAAATAAGTTATTCTTACAGCAGTTAAATGACTATTGGCGTTCAAATACAAAAGTAGTACTCAAAGTATCTCTTCTCATGAATAGAACAGGCTAGATCCACGAAAATGATGTCACCCAATTTATCGCAAAGTATTACATATGAAAAGTTAACATGTTTCTCAATAGGAGATATTTTTTTTTTATTTTATATGACTTTTTGATAATTTTTTTTAAAACTGTGCAATATCTCGAGAAAGGTTCATGTTAGCGTTCGAAAATTTATGTCAATCGTTTTCAAATGAAAAATTACAAAGATACGCAAATAGAAGAAACGTCTATTTGCGTAACTTTATTAGCGGTTTTGATTTTTTGAAGATTTTTCAAAATTTCACTCGAAAATGTAGGGGGTTCTGAACATTCGATTGCGTATAAAAACAATAGGCTTACAGTGTTTAAGAATTGTGATTTTAGTACCAAATTTCGTTCGAATCGGTCCATTCGTTCATCAGTTACCGTCTTCACAGACTCACTGACACACGCACACACATACTTTCACACACACACACACACATACTTTCACACACGCACACACATACTTTCACACATTCACACACATACTTTCACACACACACACATTCACACACATACTTTCATACACACACACACATACTTTCACACACACACAGACATCACTTCATAAATGTTTGATTTGTGATCAGGGATACTTGAAACGTGCTCTTCCGTTCAAAACTCGAATTCGAATTTTCGACCCCGTCACAATACTTTCCTTATACATTATGTTTATAAGGAAAGTAATAAACAATTTATTTTCTATAATAAGAACTATATCCTGATATACGTCCTAATCAAAATACATTTGCTTTGCTATAAAATAGAATTGTTCTGTAAAACAAATGCACATAATTGTGTGAAACATAATTATATAAAATATACATAATTGTGTAAAACAAACTCAGGATATGCATTAAAATAATGCAAAATGAACACATCGTGCCTAATGAGGTACTTCACAAAGTGGAAAACTTTTTGACACCCATGCGTGGTGCGAGTACTCATTCAAGTGTATCTGATAAAAAATATTGTTTACACAAATGAACAAAAGAAAGTTGAATTTAAATAGAAATTAGTTCCATTTGAGTATAATCAATTTACTCAACGGAGCATAAAAAGATGGATTCAATTAAACGTTAGACCGTAAAACATCTGTTTGAAAAAAAAATTATTATTTAAAAAATAGTTTTAATTAAATCTCTTCTGCATTGCTTGATACGAAATGAAACATTTTCACCGACGTTTACACTGTGACAATTTTGCTCCCATTATGGCAATGATTTTAAGAAAAACCTGAAAAACGCGTAAATGCACAAATAATATAATACAATAATGCAGCATATATCTGCTTCGAGGATACGCTGGATCTCCTTCGTCAGTGCAAGAGAAGCAACGAACCAGAAGTCCAAAAGAGGAATGGGCGCAAACGGAAGAAGCAGGGTGGATTATATACCCAAGACCTGGATTAAAAGAGAGCCAATCAGAAGGCAGCGTGATGAAACGCCTAGCCAATCCAAAACGGTAAGTAACTAACAAGATTGGTGTGCGCCAAAACACAATAGGAATATCTCAACAAGACAAGTCAAGTCAGAAACCAAAGACACAAAAAATATTAAAAGGACACATTAAAACCCCAAAAGAATAGAACGAAGAAATGACATTGGGGGGGAGGGGGGTCCTGAGTGTTCTGTTAGACTGGTCTGGCAGAAATTATTGTATTATTTGTGATTTTATGCATTGCTCAAGGCCTTCTTATCCTTTGCATACAGAGTATTGTACTTATTGAAGCAATGCTTTTGTTGTAAAGAAATCTGTGGGCAGAATTTGAATTTTATTGAAATAGTTTACCCAGAACAAAAAACAGTAAATTTTGTATCGAAAATATGAAATGCTAAATAACATAAATTAAAGTACAAAAATATAATTAAAATTTTTGAGAACGGATTATCCTAATCCACCCAGAGTAACTAACTGTATTCCAAACTGTTTTTTTTAAAAATTAAATAAATTGGAATTATTTCAATATGGTTAAGTATATGTAATACTTTTAATTCTGTTATTTTATATATCTGGACTAGTTATATATATTTTTTTTAATTGCAGGACATTTCATTCATGATCAAAACAACGCATATGTCACAATTCTCAAAATATGATTAGATAATTTAAGTTACATGCACTGAATACAGACACTTAAGCTAACATACGTTAAACTAAAAATAATTTATTTATGTTCTAGAGTTCCAAAAGTTTGTAAATCCACCGAAAATGTAAATTCGAATTCACGATATCACAACAATACTTCTATAACGTAATGCAAATATAAACCTGTTCTATGATCCAAGGGGGACGGGAGAGCATGTTTCAAGCATCCCTGATCACGAATCGAACATTTTTGAAGTGATGTCTGTGTGTGTGTGTGTGTGTGTCAGTGAGTCTGTGGAGACGATATCTAACGAACGAATGGACCGATTCGAACGAAATTTGGTACAAAATTCACAATCCGTAAACACTGGAATCCTGTTGTTTTTATACGCAATCGAATGTTCAGAACCCCCCCTAAATTTTCGACTAAAAATTTGAAAATATCGTCAAAAAATCAAAACCGCTAATAAAATTACATAAATAAACATTTCTTATGTAATTTTTCATTAGAAAACGATTGACATAAATTTTAGAAGGCTAACATAAACCGTTCTCGCGATATTGCACATTTTTCAAAAAAATTATCAAAAAGTCATATAAAATAAAAAAAAAATCCTATTGAGAAACATGTTCACTTTTCGTATGTAATACCATGCGATAAATTGGGTAACATCATTTTCGTGGATCCAGCTCGTTCCATTCATGAAAAAAGATACTTTGAATAATACTTTTGTATTTGAACGCCAATAGTCATTTATCTGCTGTAAGAATAACTTATTTCTTCGTACATAACGCTTGGCGAGATTTTGGTGACGAATTTGTTTTTGAAATGTTGCCGAATTAGCGAAAATCTCGCCAAATGGATAAAAATGACACTAAATCAATGAAAATGACGACTAATTGTCGAAAATTCAATATCTTGGAAAGAATATACTCGTATCTACTATAAGAAAAACCTATTTTTTTACTGTAAAAGTAGTAAATTCATTACATTATATAAGGAAAGTTATATGTTGCCCACATCAGATTTTTATTGTTTGCGTTTGAGACTCTTATTAAAAATTTATTTTGCTGGGAAATCATCGTGTCTTATCAGTAAAGAAGTCGAAATGAAATATTTGGCAGTGTAAGGGAAAGGGTTCATAAGCGGAATGTTTGTTAAAACAAGAAATTCGGAAGCAGTTAAATTGAACGTTATTTGCGTAGCGCCCCTAAGACGTCGAAGGATCTGGAGACGAAGAAAATGACCTATAAAATACCGAAATGACTCCTCCGAGGGTCATCGTCAAGGTGATAAAATCGTTTGAATACAAGATTTTCCATGATTGATGGTAAGGGTTTTCTGCAACTCGAGTTTCGAAGAAAAGTGCAAAAGAATGTTTACTCTGTTCTTGTTATTTGCAGAACATTTTCAAGCGTATTTTATAAAGTTTGTCAACAACCCAAAGAAACAGAAACAATTTTATTTCAGTGACTGATTTATCGATTAGGAAATTACAATCTAGTCGAATTTCCTAAAAAATTATAAATCTCAGCAGTTTATCGAAAACGATTGGCATATGTATGATAATATTTTCATAATTATCTCTTTTAATAAACATTTGCTGTAGAACATCAAAAGGCTTACAAATTAGTTTGTGAAGGTAACGGAATGAACACGCAGGCATCTTTTGATAAAACAGCAAGTGTATTCTTAAAAATCATAAAACAAACACCCATTAACGCAATTTACAAATTATAAATCAGAATGCACATAGTCTACCCTTTCCACCGTTGGCTTCAACCACATACGCCACGGTCCAACTTGTGCTTCGCATTTGAAGAACCTGGTTGCCAGCTCCCTCTGCCGTCCGCAATCTGCGCGGCTGTTATTTAAATTTAGACTCCTCTTTCCCTGGGGAAGACACTGCTTGAAAAATAAGAAATAGAAAATAGAAACTGTTAATTCTTACAAATTTACTTTCGTCTGTTTAGGGATCTTTTTATCTGTAGAAGCAAATATATGTTAAAAGATATAATTATGTACAAGTTAACCTTCATATATCATTTTGCTTTGAAAATTTCAAATATTAAACATGCTGAAATGTGTGGCGGCTAAGCGAATGATGGAAATGAGTTCTGTGCCGGCACCGATCAAAGTATAAGAGGGCTTTCTTGCTAAGTTAACTGTTTTGTAGAATGTCGGCTTGGTAATGTAATCCGACTTATCATGTATGTGTGCCAAGTTGACATGGAGATGTTTTGTAGTTCTTTACAATTTCCTTTGCTTTAGTACTTACGCTGACATAAAAATAAAGTATACGTCCTGATTTGTGTGTTGCATGAGTACAAAGCTTCTGTTAAAGTAAATTACTTCCCAGGGGTAATTTAGATCCAAGAGGTAGAGTTAGTATATAGCTACTGAGTAGAATTTGTTTAAACGTTGAGTCTCTTCTAACTATGGGAATTATACCATTACGAGCTGAACTGCAATACGGCCACCAGTACAATTGTTAGCCATGCTAAAATGTTATAATCCATAAATATATATATTGGAATTGGTGTAATAACATTGCTATACCAGACAACATTGTAAAATGATAAAAAAAAATAGAAAGGAAATATAATAAATATGTGCATAAATAATAAGTAAATGCAATCTTTATTCATAAAGCTTGATACCATGTTTTATAAAACTATTCTAACTAAATGAAAGGTTTATTTTCGAGTATTTTCCAATCCAAACTATTGGAATTTTTATTTCTTCTGTATATATATATATATATATATATAACAGTATTATATATATAACATAATTATATGATATTATTATATGTAAATAGTTCTCGAATTTTTATTTTTTTAATTTGGTGATATGGAGTCAATTTACGTTGCGTCTAGACGTTAAATGAGACTAACTTATTAAAATATTTTAAAACTGAGAATAAAATATACTTTTAAAAAACTATTTATTTCATGTGCTATTTTGTGAAATGAAACAGATTATACGAAAAACAAGAAATCATAGATAAAGCATTGATTATGAAACACTTTCCAATGGAAATGCTATCCGCTGAATGTATCGCATCTCTAAAATGCGATAGATTCATCAGTGAAGCTTTTTTAATTATCACAGAACTAGAATAATGTATTTTACTTGAAAACTTAAAACTCGAAAGAAAAGAACTTTATTCAAATGACGTCATCGAAATATAAATTGTCTGGCTCTCTATGTAAAAGCAATAAATATTTTATTCATACACTTTTATTACAGACTCCAGAGTTAAATAATTTTACGTGAAAAAATTCAGCAATTCTTTTACAACGCATATATAATCACTTGTTTACATTCTGCTTCAATTAAAATTGGGCTTCGTTGTAGATATAATCAAAGTTTGATGATCATTTAAACTAAAAATTATTGTAATTGTGTTGGCGCAGAATGTAGATGCACAGAAAATACGCAAAAATAAAGTGGTTTTAGAAAGGATGCAACACTACATATATATTTAAAAAATTTTTAAAAATTGCGATTTTTACTCTGGGAAAAATATGGATGCCCTATTTTATTTTGAAGTGAGTCAAGTGACAATCAGATTATATGGGTGTCATTATTATTTTAATTTTATTTAAAAAAACTACCGAACCTATTTTGCTGAATTTTTCTTTTATATATATTATGGGATAATTTGAATATTTCATAAAATTTTCGAAGCAATTTGTGAATTTTTAACATCGCTTAAAAAATGTTTGAAAAATTAGATCCCATAGGGTTCAATGTAATTCATTCTATCAACCCAGATTCAATCAAAAACTGATTGGGTGATATTATTTATTTACATTCCCGTATATCACACTGACCGTCTCAACATAATTTCATTTTAATAAAGTCATTTTTACGGCTGTTATCGTGCAAACGGTCAGACAGACAGAATGACCAAAGTCATAAACACTTTTCACTATGTTGTAAAGTATTAAAAAACGAAGTTTCGTGAGTTCTAATAGCCGTTATTAGCCCACGTCAAATTTTAACAACAATCGAAAGTTTAGAAATATTAAGATCGCATTCCAAAGATCCGCTGCAGCGCTCCTAGTGCTGCCAGCTAAATACGTTGAATGTCTTTCCGTCGGAGGATATGTCCAATAAAATACCAGAAATACTCCTAAGAGAGTCATCGACAAGGTGATAAAATTAACTCAAGACACGGATTTGTACGATTAATCGACAGGATTTCGGACGTGTCACCTTTTCACAAATTGTGCGTAAAAATGTTTACTGTGTTCTTGACACTTCGTAAATAGACCTACTAGAACATTGCATACTGTTATAAATATGCTCAGAAACAGTCAAAATTCTAATATTTTTGATCGGAATAAACTGAAAGATCTTTAACCTACTAATAGTGAATGCATTTCAATTTTTATGTTTAGTTTTACATAAATCAAATACATGCAATTTTTAGAGAACGTTACAAACTAGTAAATAGATTTCACTATTAAATGAAAAATCTGAACACTTCGTAAATAAACCTACTAGAACATTGCATACCATTATAAATATGCACAGAAACAGTAAAAATTCTAATATTTTTGATCCGAATAAACTGAAAGATCTTTAACCTACTAATAGTGAATGCATTTCAATTTTTATATTTAGTTTTACATAAATCAAAAACATGCAATGTTTAGAGAACGTTATAAACTAGTAAATGGATTTCACTATTAAATGAAAAATCTGATTGTGTAGTATTAAAATATAAGAGAACGTTGGAGCTTCTTTTTAAATATAATAATATCTTGGATTGAATTATCATTCTTAATTATTAAAAGATTAGTGATCGTGAATCATATATTCGTACATTGCATATCTTGGCCGCAATAACCAAACATTATTTCTTTTGCACGAGTTCCTAAAAAATACAATCATTAATTACAACACTACACATTAAATTCCACATTTTAAATTTTAAAATAACTATTATTTATTGACATATATTATGATTACGATTAAACTTACATTAATTTTATATACACTCTTGAGGAGGAGAAAATGTAAGTACGAGACCAGGCTTTATAATATTACTCCAAAATCATATATTCGCTATATTGTGTAATGCAGATTAGCATATACTTCTGTTTCTTATGGACACTGAAACGCACTCGAGGACATCTTTGCTGTTTGTCATGGACACTGAAATGCACTCTTGAACATTCATTGCTCCTATTGACTACGAAACGCATGCTTCGCTCCTTTAACTCTAATTGTCGAATTGTCACCACTCCTGGGCGGCCATAGACTGCATATTGACTTAACACAATACTCTCAGACTGGTCATTGCCTCTCAATTTTATTTAATTAACTACATTTTTGTCCATCCCAAATCTCCAACTGACTGAATATATCGTGAATTCTGTCCTTGTTACTACATCATTTCGCCTGAGGTCCAGATATGCCCTCCGTATCTCTATTGGTTGCTCCTCAGGACGATGTAGCAACACTTCTTCATTGGCCACCTTATTATCCAGTGCTGCTTGGTTTAAGCTTTGGCGCCAAGGAAATTTCTTTGCCCCAACCGCACCTGCAATTTATGAGAACTGAATTTAATGGAGTCATGACCACCCGGGCCAAGACTGTCGTAAACTGACGTCTACGAGTCTATGCTTTGTTTCGTTGTCCATATCGTATAAATCTCAAAACTGCAGAAATGTCTGCTGATTTCACACTGATATAAAACTATTTTCGTAGTGTTTTGTAATAAAATTCCTTCTTAATGAAATTTTACGTTAACCATAGAAGTAAAATGCGTCTCACGTTCATAAGAAAAGTAATCTTGAGAATGGTTCATGATGAGCACTCGATTTGGAGTTCATTTATTTCTGGTTAAAAGTACTCTCATAATGTTCACTTATTTGATAATAGTACAGTCAGTGTTAAAATTTTAAACACTCAAGGAATTTCTAACTCGAATATAAAAAATCTGATGTGGGCAACACATGACTTTCCTTATATAATGCAATGAATTTACTATTTTTACAATAAAAAATTTGTTTTTTTTACAGTAGCTATTTATATTCTTTCCAAGAAATTGAATTTTCGTCAATTAGTCGTCATTTTCACTGATTTAGTGTCATTTCTATCCATTTGGCGAGATTTCTGTTAATTTGGCAACATTTAAAAAGTCGCCAAGTTGGCGACATTCCGCCAAATTCGGCGCCAAAATCTCGCCAAGCGTTAAGGACGGAGAAATAAGTTATTCTTATAGCAGATAAATAACTAATGGCTTTCAAATACAAAAGTATTACTCAAAGTATTTTTTCTCATGAATGGAACGAGCTAGATCTCCAAGAATGATGTCACCCAATTTATCGCATGATATTACATATGAAAAGTGAACATGTTTCTCAACAGTTAATATATTTTTTTTAATTTATGGGGTTTTTTGATATATTTATTTAAAAAATGTGCAATATCTTTATATATTTAAAAATATATATTTAAAAAATTACAATATATTTAAAAAATGTGAAATATAAGTTCTTTTTAATTCATATTGAGTGTTGTATCCGTCCTAAAACTACTTTATTTTTGCTTAAATTCTGTGCATCTACATACTAAAACAACGCGACAATATATTTGAGTTTAAATTCTCATTCAAATTTGATTATTTCTACAACTAAGCCTATTTTTCACCTATGTAAAATGTAAACAGCAAAATATGTAGAATGAGTTGTATATTAGAATTACTGTATTTCTTTAACACAAAATACTTCAGTCTAATTCTAAAACTATTACCGAGGAATGTATAACATTTTAGAGATGTTTAAACCAGGCAATTTTTATTTCAATGCCGTCATTTGAATGAAGTTCATTTTTTTCAATGAAGGTTTAAGTTTTCAAATATAATAAATCAATGTAGTATTGTGATAAGTTTAAAAATATTACCGAGGAATGTATTGCATTTTCGACTTTTTTAAATAAAATTGCATTGAAGTTGGAAAGTGTTTCATAATCAATGCTTTAAGCATGATTGATCTTTCTTGTTATCTCTGAATTTAGTCATAAGATTATCTTTATAAGTGTTTATGATGTCTCTATGTATGAACTTTTTAAAGGATTCAGGTGGGAAAAGTATTTGATTAATGTTTACATTATTTCCAGTTTTGGCAAGCAGATCAGCCAATCGTTTTCTAAGGAAAAATTACATTAGAAATATCTATTTGCGTAACATTATTAAAGGTTTTGCTTTTATGATGATTTTTTCAAAATTTTACTCTACAATTTAGGGGGTTTTGAGCAACCTCAAAAATGTTTGATTCGTGATCAGGGATGTTTGAAACGTGCTCTCTCGTCAAAAACTCGAATTCGAAATTTCGACCCCGTCACGATACTTTCTTTATACATTATGTACGTATATAAGGAAAGTAAATTGCGCAATTATTCTTTTGAAATGTGCGTATATAATGAAAGAGGATATTAGATATTATAGTATAAATGAAAGTAAACCATATGAATAAAATAAAATTGAAAGTCGGTTTGTGGGCGTATTTGTTTGTTTGTCTGTCTCATCATCACTGGAGAACACCTGCATCAAATTTTATGAAATGTTGTAAGTAGACTTGCAATAACCTCATTTAAAATGTAGTCTATGTTTCTAGTTTTTTGGAACAGGGGTTGTTGATATATTAAGAAAAAACGCACAGTTACACCTTCAATAGACATAGCATAAGGCAGACGATATTTTTTGATGAAATCTCAGCTGTTTTGATGATGAATGCTAACTAAATGCTTCGTACAATAAAATAAATCCCTTTTAGTTGTTGTGGTTGTTACATTTCTTTTAAAAACACAATTTCGTGTCTGTGTCTAAACTTTGGACATTGACAGCATTTTCTCAAATACCTAAAATACTTTCAAAGCCTGGTGCTTTGGCTACACTTTTGGAGATATATCGTCGATTTGGTGACTTTTGGCGTTTTCTGGAAATTTCTTGAATTTTATTGATTGGTTAAAAATTATATGAGTTAAACGTTTTTTTCACCAGAACTTTCCATAGATTGTATGTACGCTAGTCATAATTCAGTTGATGTGATACGAGAAAAAGAAGATTGTGGATACACCAGTTTCTTAAGAATTAGTTGGGCATTTAATTGTTATTTCGTGTACTTGAGTGTTTTGTGACCTTGTTAGATAGCTAAAGAGTTATTGGCTTAGACTTTAGGATTTTTCCCCATAGTTTTATGCCAAGCATACCAATAGTGAATCCTGGTCTAGAAAGCCGGTCATGCGGAAATGCAGCTTCTTTCCCACCTTCAATCGCACCACAATACGCAAGGTATTTGATGATAATAGTAGTTCAGATACCTAATAGTGTTACTGCTACTGTGTAATATATTGTAATTAGAAGAACAGGGATTTTGTCTAGAATTTGGTCTAGACGCACTACACCAACCATACTGCAGCATTTGCCACTGAAGATACCTAATAGTGTTACTGCTACTGTGTAATATATTGTAATTAGAAGAACAGGGATTTTGTCTAGAATTTGGTCTGGACGCACCACACCAGCCATACTGCAGCATTTGCCACTGAAGATACCTAACAGTGTTACTGCTACTGTGTAATATATTGTAATTAGAAGAACAGGGATTTTGTCTAGAATTTGGTCTGGACGCACCACACCAGCCAAACTGCAGCATTTGCCACTGAAGATACCTAATAGTGTTACTGCTACTGTGTAATATATTGTAATTAGAAGAACAGGGATTTTGTCTAGAATTTGGTCTGGACGCACCACACCAGCCATAGTGCAGCATTTGCCACTGAAGATACCTAATAGTGTTACTGCTACTGTGTAATATATTGTAATTAGAAGAACAGGGATTTTGTCTAGAATTTGGTCTGGACGCACCACACCAGCCAAACTGCTGCATTTGCCACTGAAGATACCTAATAGTGTTACTGCTACTGTGTAATATATTGTAATTAGAAGAATAGGGATTTTGTCTAGAATTTGGTCTGGACGCACCACACCAGCCAAACTGCAGCATTTGCCACTGAAGATACCTAATAGTGTTACTGCTACTGTGTAATATATTGTAATTATAAGAACAGGGATTTTGTCTAGAATTTGGTCTGGACGCACCACACCAGCTATACTGCAGCATTTGCCACTGAAGATACCTAATAGTGTTACTGCTACTGTGTAATATATTGTAATTAGAAGAACAGGGATTTTGTCTAGAATTTGGTCTGGACGCACCACACCAGCCATACTGCAGCATTTGCCACTGAAGATACCTAATAGTGTTACTGCTACTGTGTAATATATTGTAATTAGAAGAACAGGGATTTTGTCTAGAATTTGGTCTGGACGCACCACACCAGCCATACTGCAGCATTTGCCACTGAAGATACCTAATAGTGTTACTGCTACTGTGTAATATATTGTAATTAGAAGAACAGGGATTTTGTCTAGAATTTGGTCTGGACGCACCACACCAGCCAAACTGCAGCATTTGCCACTGAAGATACCTAATAGTGTTACTGCTACTGTGTAATATATTGTAATTAGAAGAACAGGGATTTTGTCTAGAATTTGGTCTGGACGCACCACACCAGCCATACTGCAGCATTTGCCACTGAAGATACCTAATAGTGTTACTGCTACTGTGTAATATATTGTAATTTGAAGAACAGGGATTTTGTCTAGAATTTGGTCTGGACGCACCACACCAGCCATACTGCAGCATTTGCCACTGAAGATACCTAATAGTGTTACTGCTACTGTGTAATATATTGTAATTAGAAGAACAGGGATTTTGTCTAGAATTTGGTCTGGACGCACCACACCAGCCATACTGCAGCATTTGCCACTGAAGCATGTACGCAGAAAATAGAAACCGTTATAGTTTACATAGAAAGATCAATCATGCATAAAGCATTGATTATGAAACATTTTCCAACTGAACTGCAATTTTATTTAAACATTTCTAAAATGCGATTCATTCAGCGCTGATATATTTTTCATTATCACAGAACTACTATAATTTATTTTATTTAGAAACTTAAAACTTCATCGAAAAAATAGCTTTATTCAAATGACGTCATCGATATATAAATCGTCTGGCTCTCTATGTAAGAGCAGTGAATATTTCGTTCACACACTTTTATTCCAAACTCCTGAGTTAAAACATTTTGCGTGAAATAAATTCAGCAATTCTTATATAACTCATCTGACAATCAATTGTTTACATTCTGCATCCATTAAAATTAGGCTTCGTTGTAGAAATAATCAAAATGTGATGATCGTTTAAACCATCACATAAAAATATTGTAATTGCGTTGACGCAGAATATATATGCACAGAAAATACGCCAAAATGAAACGGTTTTAGGACGCATGCAACACTAAATAACAATTTAAAAGAGCTTCAAAAATCACGATTTTTACTCTGACAAAAAAAAGATGGATGCCATATTTTATTTTGAAGCGGGTCGAGGGGTTGTTGTTGTCGAGATTCAGACCGTCCGACCTACCAGAAAATGTGTAAGGTAACTGTTTGGACGGCCGTGAAGTGCCACCCATTTTGGACCAGAACTTAGTGGGGGAGGCATCCACAGGGACCGTACTCTCCTTTCCCTACCACCAAACCTCTCGGAAGGACCTACGGACCCTCATGTTTAACGTGACTGTAGTCCGCGTGAATACGGCGGCAGTTCTGGCAGTGGCGGGAATCGAACCCGTGCCTACCGAGTGCAAGTCCCGCGCGCTAACCACTGGGCTACCGCGCTCTGTGGGTCGCGGGGTTGTTGTTGTTGTTGAGACGCAGACCTTCCGACTTACCAGAAAGGTGTAAGATAACCGTTTGAACGGCCGGGAAGTGCCACCCAATTTAGACTGGAACCCAGTGGGGGAGGCAACCACAGGGACCCTACCCTCCTTCCCCTACCACCAACCTCTCGGAAGGATTTATGAACCCACATGCTTAACGTGATCGTACTCCGCATGAACACGGCGGCAGTTGTGGCAGCGTGCAAATCCAACGCGCAAACCACCGGGCTAACGCGCCCGAAATTTGCCAACAGCACGCGGTGTTCCCAGGTGGTCACCCACCCAAGTACTAACCAAGTGGGTCGAGGGGTGTAATTGTTGTTTAAACTTTTATTTAAAAACTGCCGAACATATTTTGCTGAAATTATTTTTATATATTTTATGGGATAATTGGAATATCTCCTAAAATTTTCGAAGCAAATTGTGAATTTTAACTTCGCTTAAAAAATGTCTGAAAAATTAGGCCCCATAAAGTTAAATTTTTTTCATTGATTCAACCCGGCATCAATCCAAAATTTCCTTTTGATAAAGTCATTTTTACGGCAGTTATCGTGCGAACGGGCTGACAGAATGAGCAAAACCATAAACACTTTTCCACTATGTTGTAAAGTGTTAAAAATGACAATGAAATTAGAAAAACTTTCTACTATTTTTGTAACATGACTGCACTTCTTTTATATAAATATTAAAAATAATTTTAATTACTTTCATGATTTTTAAAGAGTTCAGACACATTCTATGCTTGGTAGAAAATAGACCGTAAAACATAACTGGTACCGCTGAAAAGTAAACGATCTGGATGGCATAGACTCTTTCCCGTAAGTTAACATGATAAAACAGATACAAGCGGCAGGAGTGAAATATCCTCTCAACATACAAAAAAATCTGATGTGGGCAACACATGACTTTCCATATATAACGTAATGAATTTACCACTTTTACAGTAAAATAAATAGGTTTTTCTTATAGTAGATACAGATATTCTTTCCAAGATATTGAATTTTCGACAATTAGTCGTCATTTCACTGATTTAGCGTCATTTTTATCCATTTGGCGAGATTTTCGTTAATTTGTCAACATTTCAAAAAGTTGCCAAGTTGGCGACATTCCGCCAAAATTTGTCGCCAAAATCTTGCCAAGTATAATGGACAAAAAATAAGTTATTCTTACAGCAGATAAATGAATATTGGCGTTCAAATACAAAAGTATTACTCAAAGTATCTTTTTTCATGAATGGAACGAGCTAGGTCCACGAGAATGATGTCATCCAATATATCGCATGGTATTACTGAAAAGTGAACATGTCTCTCAAGAGGAAATATTTTTATTTTATTTTATATGACTTTCTGATAATTTTTTTGAAAAATGTGCAATATCTCGAGAACGGTTCATGTTAGCGTTCTAAAATTTATGTCAATCGTTTTCTAATGAAAAATTACATAAGAAATGTCTATATGCGTAGCTTTATTAGTGGTTTTGATTTTTTGACTATTTTTTCCAAATTTCATTTGAAAATTTAGGGATGATCTTAACATTCGATTGTGTATAAAAACAATAGGATTCCAGTGTTTACGGATTGTGATTTTTGTACCAAATTTGGATCGAATCAGTCCATTCGTTTGTCATTTATCGTCTTCACAGGCTCTCTCACACACACACACACAGACATCACTTCAAAAATGTTTGATTCGTGATCAGGGATGTTTGAAACGTGCTCTCCCGTCGAAAACTCGATTTCGAATTTTCGACCCCGTCACAATACTTTCCTTGTACATTATGTATATAAGGAAAGTAATAGGATTTTCTTATAGTAGATACAAATATTCTTTCCAAGATATTGAATTTTCGACAATTAGTCGTCATTTTCATTGATTTAGCATCATTTTTAACCATTTGGCGAGATTTTCATTAATTTAGCAACATTTCAAAAAAGTCGCCAAGTTGGCGACATTCCGCCAAATTCGTCGCCAAAATCTCCCCAAGAGTTATGCACTAAGAAAAAAGTTATTCGTACAGCAGATAAATGACTGTCGTGGGACAGTATTGGAATTTTCCTGTCGCCACTTCACTTCTAGAAAGTATTACCCCCCCCCCCCCTCTCTCTCTTTGGAAACGGTTGACATTCCATGGCTATGAGTAAGAGACCAGCTGCAGTGGTGAGAAAATGGCAAAGGACGCTATCTTATTTTTAAATAAAATGGACACCTGCAAGAGGGCTAGAGCCCCCCAATTTTTAGCCAACCCTTTGGAAGGGGCCAAATCCAGTGATTCGAGGGAGCCCGGCCGCGTCACTGAATTTATGGGTTTTCGAACCTATAGCGGCCAAGCGTCAGCTATGGAGCCCGGCCAGGGGGCTGTCCGAGGTCCCGACGAGGAGAAGAAGAGCGGAGAGAGAACTCAGTTGGTAATTTTAAAGGTTAAGTGCTGGTCGTCTAATAACCGACGGATGAGTGTCACCTCGATGCCGTCCTAAAAGGGGTAAGTCCTAAAAGGGGTAAGTCCTTTTGTCCTCTCCCACTGCAGACTGAGTATCAGAGAATATAATTAGAATTTAATAAGGAAGTTAACTGCCTAACTTGAGGGCTATTATGATATTTAATTTAACTAGAGAGGGGGAAATGATCAGATCGATCATTATCCAATACCTACTTAGCGAATGTAAATATGTTCTATGTAATTAAGATGACATTTTGTGGTTTTTAAATTTTAAGTAACATGTTTTGAATATAAGTATTTTAAAATAAAAGCTTTATTAACTTTTAATTAGTATTTATTGTGTGTTCTCGTGATGCATTTTCTAATTAATCAGAACCTGGAGATATGCTCGGTAATCGAGCAAGTGGCGTGCAGAAATACGATTAACGGCCAATGTGTAATTGTAAGATTTCAGCGGAGCCACGCCACAATGACTATTGGCGTTCTAATACAAAAGTATTATTCAAAGTATATTTTTTCATGAATGGAACGAGCTAGATCCACGAGAATGATGTCACTCAATTTATGGCATGGTATTACATATGAAAAGTGAACATGTTTCTCAATAGGAATTTTTTTTTTTTATGTGACTTTTTCATAATTTTTTTTAAAAATGTACAATATCTCGAGAACGGTTCATGTTAGCGTTCTAAAATTTATGCCAATCGTTTTCTAATGAAAAATTACATAAGAAATGTCTATTTGCGTAAATTTATTAGCGGTTTTGATTTTTTAAGGATTTTTTCAAAATTTCATTCAAAAATTTAGGGGGGTTCTGAACATTTGATCACGTATAAAAACAATAGGCTTCCAGTGTTTACGGATTGTGATTTTTGACACACACACACACACATACACATAGACATCACTTCAAAAATGCTCGATTCGTGATCAGGGATGCTTGAAACGTGCTCTCCCGTCGAAAACTCGAATTCGAATTTTCGACCCCGTCACAATACTTTCCTTATACATTATGTATATAAGGAAAGTAAAAATCTGATGTGGGCAACACATGATTTTCCTTATATGCAATGGATATGCTACTTTTACATTAAAAAATATGTTTTTCTTATAGTAGATATTTTTATTCTTTCCAAGATATTGAATTTTTGACGATTAGTCGCCATTTTCATTTATTTAGCGCCATTTTCATTTATTTAGCGCCATTTTTATCCATTTGGGGAGATTTTCGTTAATTTGGCAACATTTAAAAAAGCGCCAAATTCGTCGCCAAAATTTCGTCAAGCGTTATGGATGGAGAAATAAGTTATTCTTATAGCAGATGGCTATTGACGTTCTATGGCAGACGGCTATTGGCGTGGAAATGGCTATTGACGTTCAAATGCAAAATTATTACTAAAAGTATCTTTTCTCATGAATGAAACGAGCTAAATTCATGAGAATCATGTCACCCAAATTATCGAATGATATTACATATGAAAAATGAAAATGTTCCTCAACAGTTAATATACTTTTTTTTATTTATGGGATTTTTTGATAAATTTATTTGAAAAATGCGCAATATCTCGAGAACGATTCATGCTAGCGTTCTAAAGTTTGTGTAAATCGTATTCTAAGGAAAAATTACATAAGAAATGTCTGTTTCCGTAACAATATTAAAGGTTTTGATTTTTTTATGTGTTTTTCAAAAGTTCACTCGAAAATTTAGGGAGAGTTCTGAACATTCGATTGCGTATAGAAACAATAGGCTTCTAGTATTCACGGATTGTGATTTTCGTACCAAATTTCATTTGAATCGCTCCATTCGTTCGTGAGATATCGTCTCCACAGACTCACTGACACACACACACAAAGACACACACACAGACATCACCTCAAAAATGTTTGATTCGTGACCAGGGATGCTTTAAACGTGCTCTCCTGTCGAAAACTCGAATTTTCGACCCCACCACAATACTTTCCTTATACATTATGTATATAAGGAAAGTAAAAATGGTCGTAGCCATTACCTAAAATTGTGTATACGTAAAAACAGCGGAACACTGATACACAAATGACTAATGGTAAGATGCATACAACAAGAAAGATTAAACATGTATAAAGCACTGATTATGAAAGACATTCCAACTGAAATGCAATTCTATTTAAACATCTCTAAAATGCGATGCATTCAGCGCTGATATATTTTGAATTATCACAGTAATACAATAATTCATTTTTGAAATCTTGAATCTTCATAGAAAAAAAAAAATGAACATTGTTCAAATCACGTTATCGAAATATAAATCGTCTGATTCTCTATGTAAAAGCAATGAATATTTCATTCCTATCACTTTCATTAAAGGTTCCAGAGCTAAATACTTTTGCGTGAAAAAAATTCAGCAATTCTTATACAGCTCATTTTACAATCACTTGTTTTAATCTGCTTGATATTAGGCTTCGTTGTAGAAATAATCAAAGTTTGATGATCATTTAAACTCAAAAATATTGTAATTGCGTTTGCTCAGAATATAGATGCACAGAAAATATGCAAAAATAAGGCTGTTTTAGGACGGGTGCAACACTAAATATGAAATTAAAAGGAAATTTAAAAATTACGATTTTTGCACTGGGAAAAAAGATGGATGCATATTTTATTTTGAAGTAGGTCACATGATCTCTTCATATAATATGGGTCGAAAGCCCAGATCTTTTGGCTCGTCTGAAGACATGCAGCAGCCATATAATATGTGTTGTTGTTGAGACCCAGACCGTCCGACCTACCAGAAAGGCGTAAGGTAACTGTATGGACGGCCGGGAAGTGCCACCCAATTTAGACCAGAACCCAGTGGGGGAGGCAATCACAGGGACCGTACCCTCCTTCCCCTACCACCAACCTCTCGGAAGGACTTACGGATCCACATGTTTAACGTGACATATAATATGTGTGGAAAACCCAGGCCGTCCGACTCATCCAGAGGACTTGGGCAACTATTTGGACGACCGGAAATGTGTAATTATTACTTTAATTTTTATTTAAAACTACTAAACATATTCTGCTGAAATTGTTTTATATATTTTACGGGATAACTTGAATATTTTTAAAATTTTTCAAAGCAATTTGTGAATTTTAACTTTACTTAAAAAATGTTTGAAAAACTAGATCCCATAGGGTTTGATGTATCTCACTTTTTTAACCCGGGTTCAATCCAGAACTAATTGCGTTCTATTATTCATTTAAATTCCCATGTGCCCCACACACCGTCTCAACAGCATACTAAAATTTCATTTTGATAAAGTTACTTTTACGGCAGTTATTGTGCGAACGGACAGACAGACAGAGCAAACAATAAAGTCATCAACACTTTTCAACTTTGTTGGACAGTGTTAATAAAGCGTTGGATTAGCAAGAATGTGCAAATGAGTCCTACAAAAATATGACAAAGAGGCTCAATAAAAACAACACACACATTTTGAGACCCTCTGCGAACATGAGGCCCCAAGGGGTCACTTGGATTGTTGGCCCTTGTGAAGTCCCTAACGTATGCCCTATTACAATATTCACTATCATGTACAGAATTATTACTTTCCTTATATACAATAATGTATAAGGGAAGTATTGTGACGGGATCGAAAATTCGAATTCGAGTTTTCGACCTGAGAGCACGTTTCAAGCATCCCTGATCACGAATCGAACATTTTTGAAGTGATGTGTGTGTGTGTGTGTCAGTGAGTCTGTGGAGACGATAACTGACGAAAGAATAGACCGATACGAACGAAATTTGATACAAAAATTACAATCCGTAAACACTGGAAGCCTACTGCTTTTATACGCAATCGAATGTTCAGAATCCCCCTAAATTTTCGAGTGAAATTTTGACAAAAATCGTAAAAAAATTAAAACCTCTAAAAAAATTACGCAAATAGACATTTCTTATGTTATTTTTCATTAGAAAACGATTGACATAAATTTTAGAACGCTAACATCAACCGTTCTCGAGATATTTCACATTTTTCAAAAAAATTATCAAAAAGTCATATAAAATAAAAAAAATATATGTTTACTGTTGTGAAACATGTTCACTTTTCATATGTAATACCATGCGATAAATTGAGGGGCATCATTCTTGTGGATCTAGCTCGTTCCATTTATGAAAAAGTATATTTTGAGTAATACTTTTGTATTTGAACGCCAATAGTCATTTATCTGCTGTAAGAATAACTTATTTCTCCGTCCATAACGTTTGGCGAGAATAACGACGATTCGGTGGAATGCCGCCAACTTGGCGACTTTCTTAAATGCTGTTAAATTAACAAAAAACTCGCCAAATGGATAAAAATGATGCTAAATTTTTTTATTGAAGAAAATTCAATATCTTGGAAAGAGTATAATTATCTACAATAAAAATAATCTATTTTTTCTTTACTATAAAAGTAGTAAATTCATTGCATTATATAAGGAAAGTCATGTGTTGCCTACATTAGATTTCTTCCACTATATATCCCAGTCATATTGGTATCAAAAATGTCTGGACCCGAAAGAAAAAGGCAATAAAAATCGTAATTTCACGCGTTAGTCTCCAGTTTTATGGCTCTCAACAAATTGGAATGAGGGTAAAAAAATGGTTTTAGAGGCCACAAATTATCCTGACAGCAGGACCAGAATGAACCATATTAAACAAGAAATTTATGGATCTCACACTTAAAAGAAGAGGTGACTTAAAATAATTTTCATTAAGGTCGTATGATTAAATTATAACCCGTCATACTTAAAGGCTCTTGAGTGTATTCTTTATATTTATGGGGTGTTTATGCGTGTGGGGATGTCCTGTTTTTAAGGCATACTTATGTTTTTATGCAATTTGCATACACATTTCGAAATAAGAGAATTTCTGTCATTAAGTATTTTTATTTTTTTAGCATGGAGAAAATATCTTTATTTCGGACATTTTTGAATTTCTACAAGGATAAGAACGTTTTGGATAAAGACATTTTTGAAGGATCTTGTTTTTTGAAGGATGAGTTCGGTTTTGGATAAGCAAATTCATGAAGGATATTATTTCCTGAAGGATAAGCGCGTTTTGGAAATGTAAATTCTTGAAGGATATAATTTCTTGAAGGATAAGCGTGTTAATTTCTCGAAGGATAAGCGCGTTTTGGATATGCAAATTCTTGAAGAATAAGCGCGTTTTAGATATGCACATTCTTAAAGGAAATTATTTCTTGAAGGATAAGCGCGTTTTGAATATGCAAATCCTTGAATGATATTATTTCCTGAAGGATAAGCGCGTTTTGGAAATGTAAATTCTTGAAGGGTATAAGTTCTTGAAGGATAAGCGCGTTAATTTCTTGAAGGATAAGCGCGTTTTGGATATGCAAATTCTTGAAGGATAAGCAAGCTTTGGATATGCAAATTCTTGAAGGATATTATTTCCTGAAGGATAAGCGCGTTTTGGATATGCAAATTCTTGAAGGATAAGCGCGTTTTGGATGTGCAAATTCTTGAAGGATATAATTTCTTGATGGATAAGCGCGTTTTGGATATGCAAATTTTTAAAGGATATTATTTCTTGAAGGATAAGCGCGTTTTGGATGTGCAAATGCTTGAAGGATAAGCGCGTATTGGATAACAAATACTTGAATGATATTATTTCCTTAAGGATAAGCACTCTTCATTTAAGTACATTCTGGAGGGATATTATTTCTTAAAGGAAAAACACGTTTTGGATAAACAAATTCTTAAAGAATATTATTTCTTGAATGCACATTTTGGATAAGCAAATTCTTGAAAGATATTATTTTTTGAGGATAAGCACGAAGGAAAGCGCACGTCTTGAAGGATAAGCACGGACGGTTTGGAAAGATTTCTTGGAATAAAACCATTTTCTCGGCGTCCGGAAGGGACATTGAAAATCCGTATCCGTTATGTTCTATTTCGTAATCGATAATATAAGTTCACACAGATTAAGTCTTTCAAGTCACCTGTGGAAATTATGAAACGTCTGGAATCCCGAAATCATTCTATACAATTATTATATAAATTCCTCGAGAAGTTAACTTCACACATGCCGAGAACAAAATAAATATTAAGTTCTTTTTATCGAGGCTCCACGTGTGAGGAAATCCCGTCCATTCATCACAAAAATCCGTGTCTTGAGTTAATTTTATCACCTCGTCGATGACCCTCTTAGGAGTACTTCTGCTATTTTATTGGGCATTTACCCCAAACTGAAGGTCCTTCGACATGGTTTAATGATGTAACGATGCAGTTAACGCAAGAATAAAGACGCTTTCGGAATCTACGGATTTCACTTTCGATTACAATAATTAAATGATTGAAGCGCGACTTTCCACTCGACTTTCTCATACATGTATTATTGTGGACCGTTTAGTTCCTATTTATATCACAATTGTTATCAAAGATCTAATCGAAAGAAAAACATGTTATCGTTTTGAGATTTGACATCCGGGATATTCTTTAGAAATATTTTGAAAACATTCTTTAAAAGTTTCTTTATCTTGAGATTTGGCACCCGGGTTATTCTTTAAAAATATTTTGGAAAATTTCTTTAAAAGTTTCTTCATCTAGAGATTTGGCACCCGGGTTATTCATTAAAAATATTTTTGAATGTTTTTAAAAGTTTCTTTATCTTGAGATTTGAGACCCGGGTTATTCATTAAAAATATTTTGAAACATTTCTTTAAAAGTTTCTTTATCTTGAGATTTGGCACCAGGGTTATTAATAATTAATTGGCACCAGCTTAAAAATATTTTGAAAAAAATCTTTAAAAGTTTCAATATCTAGAGATTTGGCACCCGGGTTATTCTTTAAAAATATTTTGGAATTTTTTTAAAAACTTATCTATCTTGAGATTTGAGACCCGGGTTATTCATTAAAAATATTTTGAAACATTTCTTTAAAAGTTTCTTCATCTTGAGATTTGGCACCAGGGTTTTTGTTTAAAAATATTTTGAAAAAAATCTTTAAAATTTTCTTTATCTAGAGATTTGGCACTCGGGTTATTCTTTAACATATTTTGGAAAATTTCTTTAAAAGTTTCTTTTTATCTTGAAATTTGGTAGCCGGGTTTTTCTTTTAAAGAGTTTCTCCAAAATATTTTCTTTTTACATATCGGTTGTAGTTTCAGAACGGCTATGATAACTACTTTAATACCGTTAACGTATATATATATATATATATATATATATATATATATATATATATATATATATATATATATATATATATATATATATATATATATATATATATATATATATATATATATATATATATATATATATATATATATTGTAGTTCAAATTGTCAGTTCCCCTTTATATTGTATACAACCATCATAGTTTTTGTGAATTATCGTTACATTTCATAAAAAATAATGATACAAAGATCTTAATATTCGAATTGTACGAGTTCTAGTCGTGGAAACAATTTAAGATTATATATTTTTCTTATTTTTACACGATACACATATACAGATCGTTATATAGCAGAAGGCGCATTTCTATCGCATCTACACCTCACATAAACGTACACACAATTGTTCTCACTTCCAGATGCCCAGAATGGGTTCAGGGGGTCTCTAAACGTACTCATACACCAATTCTCTATGAATTTAAAAGTAGAAATTGAAATATCCTATAATATATGATAATGTATAGGGAAAGTCTGTATTATAAGTAATGTCGGTATAAGAAAGTCTGTAATGTATAGGTAGTTTGTCTTCGTGTCGAAAATCCCAACTTGAGTTTTCGAAGTATTTATACGTTCTAAGCACTCTAGAAGACGAAAAAATATTTTTAGCATGACGTGAGTATGTATGTATCTATCTATCTGTGCAATGTATATATTCCCTCTTCAATCTATATGAAAAACTAATTGACTAAACTTCCCAAAATTTGGTTTGATCAGTCACATGTGGGTTATCCTCTGATTAAATTTTGGTACGATTCGAAAAAAGAAAAACTACCTTTTTAGTGAAATGGTGCACGAAAATCGCATGTATTTACTCTAGCTAAAATGTTAAAATACCCCCCTCCCCCCAAAAAAAAATCAGAATTTAAAATAAAATACTACATGTGTTCAAATGTAGCAATTAAATGATTGTTTTATGCGTAATACTTGCCAGCGAAAATAATAAGACCAACCCTATAAATCTAAGACCAACCGTTTTCGAGATATTTTAGTTTTTAGTATTTTTGCCACGTTGCCTTTGAAAATACGTGCAGTTGTTAAACGGAAATGAAAAATGAATTAAAACTTATAATTTAGTTTAATTCCAAATAATTATCCATGCTATTTCGTGAAATGAAACTATTTATTATTTAGTAAATTGTGGAAGAAAGAAATGATTGAAGTACTTATAGTCTGCAGGCAAAGTCATATGCTGCTCACATCAGACATTAATATTTAACACTTTCCTATGTAGTTGAAAAGTGTTTATGACTTTGTTCATCTTCTCTGTTCTGTCCATCTGTCCGTTCGCACGATGACTGCAGTAAACATTATTTTATCAAAATTAAATTTCAGTATGTTTTTGAGACAGTCTGTGGGACATATGGGAATGTAAATGAATAATATCACCCAATCAGTTTTGGATTGAACCCGTATTGAAAAATCTGATGTGGGCAACACATGACTTTCCTTATATAATGTAATGAATTTACTACTTTTACAGTAAAAAAATAGGTTTTTCTTATAGTAGATACTAATATTCTTTCCAAGATATTGAATTTTCGATAATTAGACGTCATTTTCATTGATTTAGCATCATTTGTATCCATTTGGCGAGATTTTCATTAATTTGGCAACATTTAAAAAAAGCCGCCAAGTCGGCGACATTCCGCCAAATTCGTCGCCAAAATCTCGCCTAGCGTTATGCACTAAGAAAAAAGTTATTCTTACAGCAGATAAATGACTATTGGCGTTCAAATACAAAAGTATTATTCAAAGTATATTTTTTCATGAATGGAACGAGCTAGATCCACGAGAATGATGTCACTCAATTTATCGCTTGGTATTACATATGAAAAGTGAACATGTTTCTCAATAGGAATTTTTTTTTTATGTGACTTTTTCATAATTTTTTTGAAAAATGTACAATATCTCGAGAACGGTTCATGTTAGCGTTATAAAATTTATTCCAATCGTTTTCTAATGAAAAATTACATAAGAAATGTCTATTTGCGTAACTTTATTAGCGGTTTTGATTTTTTGAAGATTTTTTCAAAATTTCATTCGAAAATTTAGGGGGGTTCTGAACATTCGATTACGTATGAAAACAATAGGCTTCCAGTGTTTACGGATTGTGATTTTTGTACCAAATTTGGTTCGAATCGGCCCATTCGTTCGTCAGTTATCGTCTCCACAGGCTCACTGACACACACACACACACAGACATTACTTCAAAAATGTTTGATTCGTGATCAGGGATGCTTGAAACGTGCTCTCCCGTCGAAAACTCGAATTCGAATTTTCGACCCCGTCACAATACTTACCTTATATATTATGTATATAAGGAAAGTAAAAAGTGAGATACATTTAACCCTATGGGACTTTATTTTTCAAATATTTTTAAAGCGAAGTTAAAACTGCCTCGAAAATTTAAAAAAATATTCAAATTATCCCATAAATTATGTTTAAAAGAATTCGTCAAAATATATTCGGTATATTTTAAATAAAAACTAAAATAATAATTACCCCTATGATATATGGAGAGATCACGTGACTCATTGAAAAATAAAACGTGGCATCTATCTTTTTTCCCGATCTTTCAAGATCGTAATTTTTAAGGATCTTTTAAGTTCATATTGAGTGTTGCGTCCGTCCTAAAACCGCTTTATTTTTGAGTATTTTCTGTACATCTATATTCTGTGAATGCAATTACAATATTTTTTAGTTAAAATGATCATCAAATTTTGGTTATTTCTACAACGAAGCTTAATTTTAATGAATGCAGAATGTAAACAAATCAAGTGATTGCAAGATGAGTTGTATAAGAATTGCTGAATTTTTTAACGCAAAATTATTTATCACTGGAGTCTGAAATATAGGTGATATGAATAAAATATTTATTGATTTTACGTAGAGAAACGGACAATTTTATAGCATGGCCCTTTCCTATGAAGTTTCCAAGTCAAATAAATTATTGTAGCATCGTGATAATTAAAAAAATATCACCGCCGAAAATATAGAATTTAGAGATGTTTAAATAATATTACATTGCAGTTGGAAAGTGATTCATAAACAATGCTTTATGTATAACTGATCTTTCTTGTTGTGAGACCAGAAATAGATCTCACATGTGCTTTAGTGAGACAGTTTTATGCCAATTATTTATTGATCTGAAACTTCGGACAATACTTCCAGTCTGAATGACTCCAAGGTTTACGATACGTGAACCCGGAGATCAGAAAACCATAAATTTAGCGGCGTCCAGACAGAGGGGGCCGAACGAACTCTTACGAAAATGTCAAGTAACGCGGCATTGGGTGGAAAGGCAAGCCAATGGACAAGGTGCTTGTTGCGTCACTTTGAATACTGCAAATCAAGGAAAAAGGGGAGGGACACCCCCGAGGAAAAAAAGCCACAACCTAAGACAGACAGAGGCATGAAAAATAAGAGTTCGATATCCTGACAATAAGAACGATGACTTCAAAAATATACTTGTGCGACATGGTGATATAATGATGATGATACTCAGTTAAAGATATATACGTATGACTTGGCGAGTACAGATATGACTACGAGAATGACATAAGTACGAGTGTTTGAGTCAGCAGTACAATATGATCGACGAGTTTACGTGGCGATGCATTACACTACGGGTTAATGCTAGTAATAAGGACGACATCAAGTACGTGCTGCTAACAAAGTTAAAGACAGACTTGAAGGTATGTGTTCCTCAAATAGGATATCTGGTCCTAACCACATATCAGGCATTTTCATACTGGTCTCACGTGGTCCCTCCGCCGATATAATTAATAAGAATAATTGTTGTAATTAAATAATTAAGTATTTTATGTTGTTAATAAATGTTTTATTGTTAAAGTTAAAATGGTGTGATCTATTTAGTATTATATTAATTAATAATTCCTTTACAGAACTCGCGCGATTGGTAAAACAATTGGGTAATAGCAGCACATAATGCAGTGTACTACAATAATAATGAGTTCCACTATGTACTATTTTACGGCCATGTTAAGATATATATTATATGTTAAAAATAGTTAAGCTAAAAGCCCAACTTTAACTTTGGTTTGCCACACTTGTTATTTTCTATTTTCAATTTTGTTGATCCGTTTCGTAAATCTTCGTAGCTCTTTCTGTCTTCTTTCCCTCCCTGCAAATTTAGCTCCTGGCAACCGGGTGCGTACCGGACTTTCTTATTTTCGATTCTATAGTTTGTATTTAAGCGATCTCGATGTTTACAGTCCGTGACCTGTCTACTTAATGTATGTTCCCGTTGCCTCTTCTAGGTGTATTAAAAAAAAGTGTTAGTTATCCTGAAATTTGGACTCTTTCTTGTATCCCGCGAATATGTCAAAGAGTCCGAAAAATATATCTTAACGATATGTTTTATGAAAGTCATGTGCAGGCCCCCTCAATGTATCTATTTTTTTTTCTTTTAAATACGCACATATTTTTCACTTTATTACAGACGAAATCGCCGTATGCACCGGTACGAAAGATGCTTTAAACCTGCATTTTGAAACAATAACAATTATTTGTTCCGAGGCAAGAATTTTAACCAGTCAAATTTGTACTCTGTTACGAATTTCGACGATATTTTAAATCTCCTTATCTCTTGAAACCTCTCGGACGCACTGACAATTTCTCTGCCTGTCATATTTATACTGCACTTCTCTAGCACGGTAAGGTAAAGGAAGGAATCAATTCTTGGAAGGCGGTGACGGGGGAAACTACTGAAATCAAGTTGTTGGCTGATATTCGGGGATTAAAAGAAGTTCCGAAGATAAAATTTACAGAATGACCGCTTTGCAATTATGAAATTTTGATTGATTTTAGTTTTCATCTGCGGTAATCTTATAAAAGCGCACCTTCACTACAAAAGTATTGTTTTTTCTCTTTCGGTATGCATTAGTTTTATCATAATGTATATGAAATGGAAATTTATCGAATTTTCATTTAAAAAGAAATGTTTTAACGGTAGATTTTGCAAGGTAACAGAAACTAGGTGGTAGAAAATTTAACCAAATTGTGATTAGGTTTCCGTTCATGCTATTCCTCCTCCTCATATACATTAGTTCGGAATACGAATATTTTTCCTTAGTGTTTACTTGGGATCAAGATAAAACACCCCAATAAACTGATCAAACTCCTTGAGCGCTTGCGGCAATATAATGATCATGACGGCCAGTCATTTGACTCATATCACATTTTTAGAAGAAGCTATAGCAATATAGTTCCATGGAGCTAATATATCACCTTTGAGGAATGTTCTTGTAAAATATCGTGTTCCTGGATCGACTGGTTGTGGTGACGCGCGAATCCCGTCCCCCGGCAATCCCATCTTTTTTTATTGCTTAGAGGCGAGTTGGTGAAAAATATATTTCATATCGTCATTTTTGATGAAGAGCACCGGAGATATGCTACGTATTCAGTTCTGAGGTTAAAGGTCTGGTCCAACTGTATGGAGAAATTGTTATTTTAACGGTACTAAATGTCCTATTTGAAATATCGCTTTGGAATTCTGATCCAGCGGGAGATTTTCCTGACTGCTGATGGACATGACTCTCCTATACCGTGTTCTGCCCTTCATGGGTGTGTTCTATAAGAACTTTAGTGACTTTTCCCTGTGAAGTTCTCTCCTGCAGATCTCTGATGCTTATTTTGGAGCCCTTGGTGAAATAATTCTTTTTCCTTCAAATTCAAATTATTTTACTTTTGCAGTATTTAAAGTTTAATTGAGTTGGTATGGAATAGGACCTCTCTTTACTTATATATTTTAAGTTCCTAATCCTGGATTATTGAAATGTAATTTTTTTTTTTGGTTTTTAAACTTTTTGTTGAAATTTTTATTGTGTTCTAAATTTCAATTCTGGCTAACTGATGTTCTTTTCATTCTAAATTGTAGTTTGGCAAATAATTGTATAATTTTAATATTGCTAACTTTAAATTTGATACTGGCCACTGCATAAATTCAATTTATTTATGATGTTAATTCAATTTGTGTAGTTAATGAGATGTTTTAAAAAGTTGTAAAATGTTTGAAAATTCTTTAAAAGTGAAGTAAAATTTTAATAAACGTTAGATTTTTGAAAACTTTCACTTTGTGTTCTTTCTTTTTACTTTAATGTATTTTTATTTTTAGGAAAGTGCCATTTTAATATTTTACAGGTTAGCATATTTTTATGCACTTAGGGCAACTGGTCAGTCAGCACACTTTCAGTTTATTTCTGAATGTTTTTAGAATTTAGGAACTTCAGAACCTCTGAAAGATTTATAGGTACTTCACATGTTTAGAGTGAAGTTTTTAGAAAGTTTTCATTATTAGGAACATTTGGAATGTTTGAATGATTTAGATTATTTTTTGTATATCATAACATAAAAATTTACCGGCACAAATGATGAACACGCAAGAAAAATGCTCGATTCTTTGCTCAGGGGGTTGGAAAAATATGATACTCATTCTTCTCGGTCATATACAATGTTTCTTGCAGGCATACATCCAGAAGGGGGGGGGGCTAGATCCCCTCGGATACATTTTATGTTAACCTATAGGTCTTATTTACGCAACGGCATTTAGATATATTTTTATACTACAAATAGTAAACTCCCCCCCCCCTAAAGTTTCATTCGCTCCACCAGGCCAAAGAGTTCTGAGATAATCATCACCATTCCTTCCTATATACCCATAAAATCACAGAAATATCCTTCTTTATGTTTATATGCGCATCATAGGGGAAATACCTGAAAAAAATAACATTTCTACCTCGATAGTGGTTTGCGAAACCCAGAGATCACACCTTTTGATCACCCCCACTCTTGTTTCATTTCAATGACAGTTTAAGGAAATATATTTTATACGCTTTTTTATGACTTTATGGTTTTTTATGAAATTTTATAGAAACGTATCTATAAAATTTCAGGTTTCTAGCTAAGGAGATTGCAAAGATACGATCATCATGTCCCTCGTTCATTTCACTCCCTTCCACTCGAAGTTGGTTACGAAAATATCACTTCTTAGTGCACTCCTACGCCCCATGATGAATTTCCATGAAAAAACAATATTCTAGAAAAAATAAGTTGGAAAGAAATGGTAATGAGTCTGTGAGTGTATCGTCTTTTATATACAAATATTCCATTAAACGTTATCTAGCTAAAGAACCGGATTTTGTTTCGAATTTTGCCTTAGCGTCATTCAGTCATATATTATATGATACTATTCTAAAAAAATATCAAGATAATAACTGTTATTACTTTCCTTATAAACATAATTTATAACGAAAGTATTGTGACGGGGTCGAAAATTCGAATTCGAGTTTTCGATGGGAGAGCCCGTTCCAAGCATCTTTGGTCACGAATCGAACATTTTTTAAGTGATGTCTGTGTGTGTGTGTGTGTGTGTGTGTGTGTCAGTGAGTCTGTGGAGAGGATATCTCATGAACGAATGGAGCGATTCGAATGAAATTCCGTACACAAAGCTCAATCCTTGAAGCACAATCCGTGAAAAGCACAATCCGTGCCCTGGAAGCCTATTGTTTTAAAACACAATCGAATGTTCAGAACCCCCCTAAATTTTCGAGCGAAATTTTGAAAAAATCATCAAAAAATCAAAACCATTAATAAAGTTACGCAAATAGACATTTCTAATGTAATTTTTCATTAGAAAACTATTGACATCAACTTTAGAACGCAATGTATGAATCATTCTCGAGATATTGCACATTTTTCAAATAAATCTATCAAAAAATCCCATAAAATAAAAAAATATTAACTGCTAAGAAACATGTTTACTTTTCATATGTAACATCATGCGATGAATTGGGTGACATCATTCTCGTGGATCTAACTCGTTCCATTCACGTGAAAAGATACTTTGAGTAATACTTTTGTATTTGAACGCCAATAGTCATTAATTCGCTGTAAGAATAACTTATTTCTCCGTCCATAACGCTTGAAGAGATTTTGGCGACGAATTTAGCGGAATGTTGCCAACTTGGCGACATTTTTAAATGTTACCAAGTTAACGAAAATCTCGCTAAATGGATAAAAATGACGCTCAATCAATGAAAATGACTACTAATTGACGAAAATTCAATATCTTGGAAATAATATAAGTATCTACTATAAGAATAACCTATTTTGTTTACTGTAAAAGTAGTAAATTCATTGAATTATATAAGGAAAGTCATGTGCCGCCCGCATCAGATTTTCGAGTTAAACAACGGGATATTTGTTTCAAATTTTGCATTAGCGTCATGCAGTCATGCATTATACAATATCGATTTTTGGAAGCCATCAAGATATTAACCGTTATCTTGTTAAACAACCGGATTTTGTTTCGAATTTTGTCCTGTATTATACGATATAAATTTTGGGAAGATATCAAGAAGCTTCGCTATAGCAGCCTCCCCACTAAGCTTCATTAAACGAATTGAAATAATTTTACGACGCGTCCTAATGTGATTCATTCCCAGCGCATGAAGAGATACGGAAGCAGAATGAATTCTGGGAGAGGGGAGTGTGGTTGGCGTAAGTAACTGGTTTCGTGCTTCTACCTGACATTCTAAGTTTTAATGAAATTGATAGATACAATTTAAGATAAATTACATAACTTCAAGTCATTTCGATTCAGCTTTAAATTTTTAATTAAACGACAACACGGACAATTTAAATATAATCGAAAAGGTTGTTTAAAATTAAATAATCTTTCTTTTTATCACAAAGTTATGTTTTTACAAGACGTTATATGAAATGGAGCGCAATTTTATACTTTTTTCAATACACAGTATGAAGATCCACTGCAAAGCTTCAAAAATTAAAAAAAATCTGATGCGAGCAAAAGATGATTTTCCTTATATAATGCGATGAATTTACTACATTTACAGTAAAAAAAAATCGGTTATTCTTATAGTAGATACTTATATTCTTCCCAAGATACTGAATTTTCGACAATTAGTCGTCATTTTTATTGATTTAGTGTTATTTTTATTCATTTGGCGAGATTTTCATTAATTTGGCAACGTTTAAAAAAATCGCCAAGTTGGCGACATTCCACTACATTCGTCGCCAAAATCTCGCCAAGCGTTATGGACGGAGAAATAAGTTATTCTTATAGAAGGTAAATGACTATTGGCGTTCAAATACAAAATTATTACTCAAAGTATCTTTTCTCATGAATGGAACGAGCTAGATCCACGAGAATGATGTCACCCAATTTATCGCATGATATTACATATGAAAAGTGAACATGTTTCTCAACAGTTAATTTTTTGTTTTAATTTATGGGATTTGTTGATAAATTTATTTGAAAAATGTGCAATATTTCGAGAACGGTTCGTGTCAGCGTTCTAAAGTTTATGCCAATCGTTTTCAAAGGAAAAATTACATAAGAAATGTCTATTTGCGTAACTTTATTAAAGGCTTTGATTTTTTGATGATTTTTTCAAAATTTCACTCGAAAATTTAGGGGGGTTCTGGACATTCGATTACGTTTAAAAACATTAGGCTTCCAGTATTCACGGATTGTGATTTTTGTACTGTCATGTCGCCATTCTGTGCGTCATGAACTTTGTGTGTTTGAGAGAAAAGCTCTCTCTTTTCCTTCGTGCCTGTTCGGAGCTGTGCTAGGACTTGTTCGTATTGCTTTTGCATTAAAATCTCGGTTTCGTCGAGGAGAAACGTTTTTGCGAAAAGCGCTTGTCTCCGGCTGTGTGACGTGGATGTCTGGCTTGGTTGTTGCGCCTCTCTCCGCCAATCAGAGTCGGCATTGAGGAGAGCTTGAAGTTCGCTTTTTCTTTTTCGTTCTCTTTGGACTTCGATCGCCGAGAGGAAGGATGGACAAAATTTTGTCTTAAGTTAAGACAAAGGTTTAGTCGAAATGGCTTGTTTCTGACGGAAGGAATATTGGTTTCTTTTAGAAACTTTTTCCAAGAAGACCTAGGAAGATGAATCTAAAATCCGAGCTAATTTTATCTGCCAAATTTTTAATTATTTTTATTTTATTTTAGGAACAATTCCATACCAGGCTTGAGAACCCATAGTTCGTGCATTGTTCGTGACCTCTGCGCCATGATGACAAAAGTGTCGGAATTGAACGGTTTTTGATTTTAATCCTTGAGTCCAGCAATAGAGAGGGATTCCCATTTTTCCTTGATGAAAAATAATGCAATACAGAACATTGGCATGATTCTAAAATTTTGGAATGAAGGTAAATTTGGTGATTCATTTTTATCTCTGATGGAAAATGCCAGAGAAAGAATTTATTTAAATAAAGAAATGGCAGGCACGTAGTGAAAATTTAAGAATTGATATTGTTGATAAGTGTTAATTAAAGATTATGATTATTAATATCAATTAGTGAAATTATAAGAAATTTGTGAAAATCATAAAATATTGGTTTTAGTTTACGCTGTTGGAAATTCAGTTATAATGATAATGTTTTGTGAATGTTGAATAATACTAAGTTAAAGAATGATAATATTTAATAAATAATTTTTGGTTGATTTAAATTTGTCGATTTATTTTCATGTATTCCACCTGTGTGTATTTACTTCACGGCTACCATCTGGAATCTAATTCTTCCAGACAGAAAACCAGTTATTGCATACAACTTGAAATTTTTCAATGTACTAAACTTGAAAGCCACTTTAACCTCACAGATCGTGCTATCTTTATTTCGTGTGCCGATCGGTTTGCTAGATCTTTATCACGGTGTACCAAGTCATCTCTTTCACACTTAAAACTTAATGCTGGTGTCGCTTGACTTTGGGCGCCGTGACAGTACCAAATTTCATTCAAATCGATCCATTCGTTCGTGAGATATCGTCTCCACAGACTCACTGACACACAGACAGCACCTCAAAAATGTTTGATTCGTGATCAGGGATGCTTGAAACGTGCTCTCCCGCCGAATTCACAGTACTTTCCTTATACATTTTGTAGATAAGGAAAGTAAAAGAAGTTGTCTATATTATTAAAAATAAAGCATTTCGAATTATTTGACGGAAAAATAATTAAAAAATTGCGATTAGTACGGATGTTAGTCATAAAATAATAAAACAACGTATACAGTGTTTATTGAAAATTTTGAAATTTATACTGATTTTTCTCAAAACACTTTTTTCACTTTGCGCTCACTTTGGTTCATTAAGTAATGAAGACAGAAGACCTAACATTCTGTTAGATATTGTACCAAGCATATATGTATAATACCTACTAAATTTGGTGTAAGGTTTTGACGTTCAGGACAGAGCACCAGTTACGAAGCGCTTTAATCTCCGATCTCAATTTCTGGTAGTTATCAATATACTAGCAGCGATTAACCGGCGTTGCTCGGTATTTACCATGCAAAACTATGATAAAAATTACACCGGAACATATAGTGCCGAATGAGATATATTACCTCTGAATGTATCGCATGTTAGAGATGTTTAAATAAAATTAAAGTTGGAAAGTGTTTTATAATCAATGCTTTATGCATGATTGATCTTTCTTGTGATTTCTTAATACTTTTCGTTGTTGAGTAAGCCTGTGAGAAATAAACCATGGTGATAGTTTCCATTTAAATTCATATCTCAAACCTGCGATTTTCAAAAGTGTCTAATACATTCAATAAACTCCCACAAAACTCAGAGATTTAATTGATTTTCAAGTTTTAAACCAACAATGTCCAACTTTTTTCGTTGTGAATCATGGAGTTAGAGAGTAGAACTCCTAGGAAAAAGTGTTGTTTTTCACTACTATCTCGAGAACCACTGGTCGTAGAAACTAGAAACATGGCCTATGTTTTTTGTGGGGTGATTTCAAGACCACTAAGACAAATTTAATGAAATTCGGTTCAACCGTTCTCCAGTTATGGTGGATCATGCATACACACTTTTCTTCTTTATATATATATAGATAGTGACATTATTTCAGTGACCCATTATATTAGAATAATCGTTGTTTTTATTTTTGACTAGCTTTATTTTGACTTGGCTTCTAACGTGGCTGTTTGTTGCACATTTGAGTTTAATCAGTTTGTGGGGGTTGGTACAGAGCTGGGTATTACTTATCATTTTGGCGGTTTTAGGGATATGGTTTAGAATATTTTAAATGTTTAAATTATCCTGGTTTGCGGGTTATATTTAGTTTGGGTTGTCAGAAAAAGGGGTATACCTAATTATCAGTTATTCTAAGTTTAGAACTGCGCGGGGTCTCTTACGAGATTTGGTCTTTCGATGATCCTATCCTAATCATGTAGGTTGAATAATAGTTCATTGGAGACGGATGGCAAGTTGTTGAAAAAGTTCAGCGCCTGCATTTTGATTTGAGCTCTCACGGTTTTGATTTTCAAGTCTTTCCTAATCACTGAGCCCTTTAAATATCTAGGGGCTTTCCTAATACACCTTAGGGTTTTATTTCATATTTTTTCTAGGCAGTCTATGCTAGATTTACAGGCATAACCCCATACCGACGCTGCGTACAGCATTTCGAGGCGGATGACCGATTTATGAATTAGAAGTTTGTTTTGGTAGTTGAAATGTCCGTTTCCAATGAGTGGGTATAAGACTCCTGTGGTCATATGTGCTTTTCTAATGATATTCGTTATGTGTAATTTCCAGGTTAGATGGAAATCTACCATTACACCTAGGTATTTGGTTGATTTTTCTGCGTACAGTGCTTGATTATTTATATACAGATGCCTGGAAAAGTACAGGGTGAGTTCAAAGTCGAGCACATCAAACTTTAACTGCCCGTGAAAGTACCAGTATGAGAATTTAAATGAAAGTAAAGTATTATAGAGATTAGTTAAAATGTTACCTTTTACTTTTAACCGACAAACTTTAGGTGTTACCATAAATCTTGGAAATGACGTCCTGTTTCGCGAATGCAAAAGCGTGTTCGGTTTACCAGATTTCGTGCGACTCTGCGGAACACGGCAGTATTGATATTGAAATGACTGTTGTGATGTTCGTTTTCAGCTCATCAATCGTGTGTGGATTATTCACTTAAACCACATTTTTCAGATACCCCCATAGGAAGAAATCAGGGGGTGATAAATCTGGGGTACGAGGGGGGCCACAATCCCCGGGAAATTATGCGCTCACCAACAAAATCAGTTAAAATATGGATAGTGCTATTTGATGTGTGACCAGTCGCCCCGTCCTGCTGGGACCAGCAGTAACGTTCATTAACTTACAGCAGTGAAATTAACTTTGATGTGCGTGACTTTAAACTCAATTAATGGTTGAATTTTATTCGGCATTTTTCCAGCCATGTTTGGAGTATGTCTAAGTGGTGTTGTAACTATCTGTGCATTACTGAGAAATAAGTGTTTTTGCAAGTATCGCACTTTCGTCTGCATAGAGTGCCAGCTTAGTGTGTTCAGACCTGGGGATGACGTTTAAATATATGTTGAAAAGTGTCGGGCCAAGGATGGATCCTTGAGGTACACTTTTTTCGATGAGCTTGGGTGTAGATAACTTGCCTTTTACTCTGACTTGAAAGTGTCTGTTATTTAAGTATGATATTAAAAGTTTGACTAGAGCGTCAGGGACTTTTAGAGTGATAAATTTGTACGATAAACAGCAGTATCACACCTTATCAAAAGCTTTTAGGATGTCCAGAAAAATGACATTTGTGGGTGTCTTGTTTTGGATGTTTGTTTATGTACTCCACTACTCTCAGAAACTGATGGGTGGAGGAGTGTTTTGGTCGAAATCCAAACTGTTCTGGAATGATGATATCATTCTCACTTAGGTGTATGTTTAGTTTCTTAAGTATAATTTTCTCAGTAATTTTACTAAGTGTTGGTAGTAAACTAATTGGTATTCAGTTGGCAGGAATCGTATCGTCTTTTCCGAATTTACGGACAGTAAAGGTCTATAAATTATAAATTTGGCCACAGAAAACCATATTAATCTGTGAATTTGGCGTAAGCATAATTATTTTAAAGAATAAATAGTTTTAAAATTCTGGTAACTACTTTCAGTTATTTATAGTATAGATTTCAAAACAAACGCCGTTAGATGGCCGAGGAGTGAGTGGGTTTACCTACCTAAATTTTGGTGTACAATATAAACATAATTAAAAAAACAATATTTGTAAAACTCTGATAGTTATTAAATGTTTTTAAACTATAAATTTCAAAACATCATTTTCTTGTAGGAAAAAAAACTAAATTTAAGTTAAAACATACATTATTATAATTATGTATTTCTTTTATGCATATGTACTGTAGTTAAACCTGTGTGAGTGTGAAGACCCAGACCGTCCGACTCATCCAGAGGACTTGAGTATCTAATTGGACGGCCAGGAAGAGATCCGGCGACAGCACCAGAAAAAACACAACTAAACAAAACAGCAAACAAACAAAGCAGTAATCAAAAACAAAACACAACACCAAAACAACACAGCAAACCAAAATAAAAGGGAAGGCGACACCACCGGGGAGGAGCAAGCAAAAACCAAGGGGATCAACAACCAGAGAAAAAGTTAAAAGCAGCAATGGCTCTCAGGCTATTCAAGTGATTTTGTTGGATATTTCTCTCGCTATGAGAACACAGTTTTTAATTTTGTTGATTGAAGTTTTATTCGAGCAGACACTTGAGAACCAGGCCGCGGAATTAGCGGGGGAAGGTTTAGAAAGATGAAAAGGTTTAGAGTGGGGGCAAGCAAAGACGTAGTGGTCTGCATCTCCAAAGGAACCGCAGGAACAGCAAGAGGATGATTTAAATTAAAAAAAGTAAAGGTAATCCAAAAATGGGCCGTGGCCCATGATAAAATAAATAAGATATTTGTTCATTAAAAGGAAATTAAAGTTTACGTGGGGAAGAAAGTTTAAAATTCTGGCTGGGTCATGGGTGCGAGGGGAAATGTAGTTGTTTAGATAAAATTGCCAGGCGTTTAAGATATCTAGTTTACAATGCTTTTTTAACAGAGAGTAGGGAAAAGGTAAAGGAGATGGGGTACCTGAAGAGGTAGCAAGTTTTGCATTTTCATCGGCGGCCTCGTTGCCCGAGATGTCAGAATGGGCTTTAACCCAACAGAGGTTTATTAAATGTTTGTTTAAATTTGCATCTAGTTTAATTTTGGAAAGATAGTCAGATTTGTTTCTAATGGAGTTAAGGGCCGAAATGGAGGATTGACTATCTGAAAAAATATTTATTTTTAAATTATTTGTAGAAGCCCAGTTGATAGCAAAGTGTATTGCTGCTATTTCAGCTTGAAAAACTGTGTTCCCAAGGTTGAGTTTGAAAGTATATATGTTTTGAAGTTTATCCCCCCTGTATATGCAAATGGCGTAACCCACTTTGTCGTCAATGGCAGAGCCATCAGTGTAAATATTTATGTCTGAAAAAAGTGAGGGGTCGAAGGGAGCCAGATAGGCGATACGAAGGGAAGGGGGGATAGAAGAGGAAGGGCGGTTGAAGTCAAAGTTAGGGGGAGAGGGAAGAGACGGGTTGGTAAAATGATTTGTTCTGAGTTTCCAGAAGGCATATTTTTTAAATTGTGTATTAATGACAAAATGAATGGGGGGAATACCAGTTATAGAGTAAAGAGAAATGTTGGAAGTAGCCCGAAAACCAGAAGAGATTTTGAGAAGAAAAATCTTTTGCAAAGACAAAAGTTTTTTGACCTGAGCCCCTGTCAAATTCCTGCGCCGAAAATGATTATCTTTTCGATGACCGAAAGATACCAGATTTTTAAAAAGGATTTATCTATACCCCAGTTATTGCCAGACACCCTCCCAAAGGTGCTGGCGAACTTAAAACATTTCTCTCTAAGATTGAAAATGTGGGAGCTCCATTTTAAATTATCGTCGATAGTGATTCCAAGAAAGGTGCAAGACATGAATGTATTAATTTCCTTTTAAAAATCTGCATAAAATTTTACGCAAAAAATGTATGTATACGTACACATTTTTTAGAATGATTTTTACAAACGTGCAAGTACAGTTTCAAAGATTATAAAATATTCATTTAGTTTATATGATTATCAATGTATGTACACATTTCTGGACTTTGAAAAATTTATGAATTTTAGTTGACAGCGGTTGTCCTTCCTCCCCCCACTCCCCTTAATAGAAGCGAGGGACTCAAAAATTAGCATTCGAGTTTTAAAGATATTTCTACGTTATGGGCATGTAAGAGTAGAAAACTTGCATCTGATATACAACGCGCTGATAAGGGGCGTTTCAAAAATTAGGAATCAGGTTTCCAACACGCGGATCAGAATTGGTGGACTCATTCGGTGTAATGGTGTTATTACACAGAGCAATTTTTGTTGCTGGCCTTCGGCAATTCCGCCCGTCAATCATACTTTAGGTCCCTCTTCTGTAATAGGCCCCGCCTCTCTAATGTTGCTGATCTCATTCCAGGAAGCATTCTTTAATAGGGTTTTATTTCCGTATAATTGGGATCTTTTATATTGCTCAGGTGTCTGTAACTTAGTAGAAGTTCTACTACTATTTTTTCCATCTCCAGATTCCAACGCAGTTGAGCTACTTCCGACATAGTTGCCGTCGCCACCGTCATCTTTAATGTAAATGACGGAGCGGAGTGACGTCCAATCTTATCGTCCTCGGATGGGTTCGCGCTCAGAATTGAGCAATTTTTATTCTCAAGTTCGAAAAAAGTGCGGCACAATTTCTTCCCATTGAAATGTATGGCGTTGTTGAAAAATTGCTGGAAGGAATTGTTCCGTGTAATAACACCTTAAGTCTAGGTAAGCAATCGCTACCCAGTGTGTCGCTTATCGACAGTCTGTTAAGTGACAGGCAATGCTGACAAACGTTAACCTGCAGTAAAAATTGCTAAAAATAAAATATCCTATAAAAACACTCAATGCAACACATCAGTAAGGATACTCCTATCAACACAGGTTTGAGAGGAAAAATCTGATGTAGGCAACACATGACTTTCCTTATACAATGTAATGAATTTACTACTTTTACAGTAAAAAAAATCTGATGTGGGCAACACATGACTCTCCTTATATAATGCAATAAATTTACTACTTTTACAGTTAAAAAAATCTAATGTGGCAACACATGACTTTCCTTATATAATGTAATGAATTTACTACTTTTACAGGAAAAAAATAGGTTTTTCTTATAGTATATACTGATATTCTTTCCAAGATATTGAATTTTCGAAAATTAGTAGTCATTTTCATTGATTTAGCGTCATTTTTATCCATTTGGCGAGATTTTCGTTAATTTGGCAACATTTCAAAAAGTCACCAAGTTGGCGACATTCCACCAAATTCGTCGCCAAAATCTCGCCAAGCGTTATGGAAGAAGAAATAAGTTGTTCTTACAGCAGATAAATGACTATTGGCGTTCAAATACAAAAGTATTATTAAAAGTATCTTTTTTCATGAATGAAACGAGCTAGATCCACGAGAATGATGTCGCCCAATTTATCGCATGGCATTACATATGAAAAATAAACATGTTTATCAATAGGAAATATTTTTTTTCATTTTATATGACTTTTTGATAATTTTTTGCAGTATCTCAAGAACGGTTAATGTTAGCGTTCTAAAATTTATGTCAATCGTTTTCTGATGAAAAATTACATAAGAAATGTCTATTTGCGTAACTTCATTAGTGGTTTTAATTTTTTGACGATTTTTTCAAAATTTTATTCGAAAATTTAGGGGGGTTCTGAACATTCGATTACGTATAAAAACAATAGGCTTCCAGTGTTTGCGGATTGTGATATTTGTACCAATTTGGTTCGAGTCGGTCCATTCGTTCGTCAGTTATCGTCTCCACAGACTCACTGACACACACACACACACATACACACACACACACACAGACATCACTTCAAAAATGTTTGATTCGTGATCAGGGATGTTTGAAACGTGCTCTCCCGTCGAAAACTCGAATTCGAATTTTCGACCCCGTCACAATACTTTCCTTATACATTATGTATATAAGGAAAGTAAAAAAAGTATTTTATCATTAGTATTGTTTTTCAAGATATAAAGACATAGAAACCACAGCAATAAAGACAAGAAATTCAAGAATAAACCTTCATAGGTTGGTAAGTAGTGTGTACACTTAATTTTTGACAAAACTGTTAAGCATTTTTATACTATTGAGCACAGTTATTTCATACAAACGTACACATTTTTTGACAAACTGCAAATGCTATCACCAGGATTGAAATAGGAAATCATTGTAAGAAACCCTACTATATCTAAAATTCAATGCTGAATCCACATTATTCATCATCTAAGCTCTAGTTGACCCTGAGAAATAGATGTTGCAAGGAAAATGTTAATTTTTTATCAGACGTGATATATCAAAAACTGAATGTGTAAATTCTTAGTTGACCCTCTCCCTCTTTCGCTAGAATTTGATGCTGAATCCATATCAGTCAGCACTATAGCTAATCTTGAGAAATACACGTTTCAAGGAAAAATTTTAAATAAAAAGTGGAAAAGGAATCGGAAATGGAAATCCTTAATTAAATACCCCGCCTCCTTCAGGATTTGATGTTGAATCCACATCATTAGTTGTCATCAAAGCGCTATTAAAGATAATTTTGAAAAAACATATGACAAACAAATTGAAAATTTTTGAATCGGAAATGGAAAAATAACCAAAAGTGGAAATCCTTACTGAACTCCCCACACCCCTTACCGCCTACAAAATTTGTTGCTGAATCCATGTCATTCATCATCTAAGCTTTATCTATAGCAGATCTTGAGAAATAAATGATTTACCATCAAAATCATTTGGTATTGTTACTAATTTAATTTATGCTGCATTTGTAACAAATATTTTGTTCTTATAGTCAACAATGGCATTATACGAGTATGTTTACAAAATTAAAAAAAAAATAACAAGAGAATATTTTTCGATTTCTACATAATCGCATATAAACCAGCATAAATCATAAATTTTAACTTTGAAATGTGCCGTTTGAATAAATAATTTCGCGTTATCATGAGAATATTTTCGATTTCCACACAATCGCACATAAACTAGCATAAATCAAACATTTTGACTCTGAAATGCTCCGTTTGAATAAATAATTTCGCTTCAAATATCTTGCATTCGTATCAAAATGGACATTCTTTAACATTTTGTCAGTTTAACTTTCAGTTCGTACATTACCAATTAAAACCATTTCATATTTTAATCTCCATAATCGATTTTAGTTAGATTTAAAAGACTTATTTCTCTCCCTAAGCTACATAAACGGCTTAAAATAATTTCACCGTGTGTCATACTGTGCTCGATTTTCCCCAAATGAGATAAGCAGGCGGAATAAATCCTTGGGTCATGTTGGAGTTATTGATTTTGTGTTCCTATATAACATCACTTTAAAAAATCAATTTCAGGATGTATGGTACATTTTATTAAATAATTTAATAATTTAAATTTAATTGATTTCTATTTAATTTTGTTAATTTCATTTATCTTTATTTAAAACACTTTTAATATGATGCGTTTTTATCTTATAATAGGCTTTATTCAAATTGTATTTATCTTAATAAATGGAGACAGAGAGAGAGGGAGAGTGATCTGTATCGGGAAATCTAAACTGTGTACAACTCTGAAATTTGGTACACAGGTACTTTAGGACCCGAATTTTCGCACCTCGGCCTTATTTTTTCAGTTTTGAATTAGTTTTTTTTAGTTAATTTATGTTTTAGTCCGATTCACAACGATTATGGTCGATACTTGCACAAATCGATTCCTTAGCGACCTAAAAAATATTATCACAGAATTTCCAGCTTGACACTATCGTAAAGATCAAAAAAATATCTTTCAGACGACCTGTAAAATAAATCTATAAAATTATTAGACCATTGTTAGGGATTTCTTAAAAATACATATACTTTTCGTACGCTTTAAACCTCTCTGATGTGCTTTGAATCATGCACGTTGCTTCTTTTTTCTTTGCGTTTTCATGAGAATTCAGAATGAATTCTGGTGTACGTATTATTTATTAGTGGGGGCTCATTCAGGATCCGAGAAATAATTCTTTCTAACAAAAACTAATTTTTTCTTTATTGGTTTTTACTGTTCTTACTTCGTTCTATAACTTTTATTATATTTTGCTCAGTCCAAGATTATTATTTTTGAACATCCATTTTTTTTGTAAACCTATTATCTTTGTTCAACAAGTCATATTGAATTTTTGTTTTTTGTTTTTGGCGATAAAAATTATAATAAGGCTGCAACAAAAACTTAGATTACTGGATGTTGATTTTTCTAAAGAGTTTTATTTCAAGAAAACTGTATATTTTTGAAACACCCATCACCTTTACTTTGTGTAATATGATCACTCAACGGAAACTTTGGGATGTAATATATATATATATTTTTTATTTTATGAAAAAAAAAAGCGATTTGTTAAACGACGTGTGTAAAAAGACGATTTGTTTAGTAATCTGAACTTTACCAAATCACTTTCTTTAAAAGTAAATTATAATTTACGGGTATTCTTATTTTTTTCTAACGAAGTTTATATATTTGAAATACATTGTTTGACGTTTTTAAAACGTACATTACAACAATTTTGTTTCGGTAACTCGATGAAAACAAATATTTATTATAAACATACATTAAAATAGATGAAAAATTCATATCAACTTCAAAGACGAAAATTGCATTTAAATGAGCATAAGCGCTTTAGAGCGTTATACTCTCCTCCCCAGAGGCTCATCACAAGATACAAATGAGTTGTTGCTTTGATATGCATTGTTGCTTTGATATTCAGCCAATCCGACAACGACATATTATTAATAGCCGATTGCCAAAAACATACATGTAAAGTGTCAAAAACGTAAAATAGACATATTACACGGGAAAAATAAAATTACAAACTGCAAACTCTAAAAAAGGGCAATTTGGCACTTTGTAGTTTTATATTTGCTGTGTATTACGACTATTTTATGCTTTTTACTTTTCCTGCAATACATGGTAATGTATAAGGAAAGTATTGGAATCATGCCCAAAATCGCAACTCGAATGTTTGGCGGATTTACACGTTTTGAAACATGTAGAATATGATAAATCTATTTTTATCGTGGCGTCTGTGTGTCTGTCTGTGAAATGTATGTATCCAATCTAACTCAACAACTAATGAACCGTATTTCATGAAATTTAGTAGGTAAATCACTTAGATATGACGCTCGTGCTGATTAGTTTTGGATACGATTTGGGGAAACTGAACCTGCGTTTTGCGAAATGGTCTGTAACAGTTTCATGTATCCATTCTAGCTGAAAAACAAATCGACCAAATTTCACAAAATTTGGTAGATAAGTTACTTGTGGGAAACTTTGGTGCTGATTAGATTTCGGTACGATTCGGAAAAGTACAACCTGCCTTTAATACGAAATGGCCCCCAAAATCGCCAAAATTAAAAAAAGACTACGTATGCTCAAATGTATCAATTAAATTCTTCGTTTATATGCAATTTTTGACGATGAAAAGAATATAACCTACTCCATTACGTTAGAACTAACCGTTCACAAGATATTTGAGATTACTTACATTTTTGGTACGGAAAAATGTCCAATTACCATATAAAACTAAAAATTGAATTGAAAATGCAAATTTATTGTTATTTTGTGTAATTAAACTCAATCTTATGAATTATCAAAGAAATAAAGAAAAATCTGATGTGGGCAGCACATGACTTTACCTGCAGACTTATATCCACGTTCTCTTTATTTTAATTAGATTTATTTCACTTTTAATTCAATTTTCGTTCTCATTCGGTAACCGGACTTATTTTCAAAGGTGGCTTAGAGAAAAAACGAAAAAACGAAAATATCTCGAGAACGGCACGTCCTAGTGTAATAGGGTTGATCTCATTATTTTCTTCGTTAAAACAAGCATTTCATATGAAACAAGCATTTAATGGATATATTTCAGCATACGTAGTTTTTTATTTTAGATCTTGTCGATTTTTGCAGGTCATTTTGCAAAAAAGGCACGTTATTTTTTTCCGAATCATACCAAAATCTAATCAGCACTAGGGTGACCCACAAGCGACTTATCTACCAAATTTTGTTTAATTCGGTCCATTAAAATTTCAGCTAGAGTGGATACAAGCTTTTGCGGGCCATTTCGCAAAAAAAAAGCGGGTTCTTTTATCCCGAATCGTACCCAAAACTAATCAGCACCAGATTCGCCCACAAGTGACTTACCTACCAAATTTTATGAAATTTGGGTCCATCAGTTTTTTAGTTAGAGTGGATACAAAATCTGCACAGACAGACACACAGACACACGCGCAGACGTCACGCTAAAAATAGTTTTTTCGTATTCTAGAGGTTTCGAAACGTGTAGATCCGTCGAAAACTCGAGTTGCGATTTTCGGCATGATTCCAATACTTTCTCTATACATTACCAAGTACTGCAGGGAAAGTAAAAATCTGATGTGGGCAGCACATGACTTTCCCTGCAGACTTATATTCACGTTCTATTTATTTAAATTAAATTTAATTAATTTTTAATTCAATTTTCGTTCTCATTTGAAAACTGGACTTATTTTCAAAAATGGTGTAGGAAAGCTAAAATATCTCGAGAACGGCTAGTCCTAGTGTAATGGGGTTGGTCTTATTCTTTTCTTCGCTAAAAATTACGTATTAAACAAGCATTTAGTGGCTATATTTGAGCATACGTAGTTCTTAAGTTTAAATTTTGATGATTTTTGTGGGCCATTTTGCAAAAAAAGGCAGGTTATTTTTTTTCGAATTATACCAAAATCTAATCAGCAGCAGGGTGGCCTACAAGCGACTCATCTACCAAATTTTGTGAAATTCGGTCCATTAGTTTTTCAGTTGGAGTGGATACAAGCTTTTGCGGGCCATTTCGCAAAAAAAGGTTGGTTCTTTTAACCCGAGTCATACCCAAAACTAATCAGCACCAGATTCGTGCACAAGTGACTTACCTACCAAATTTTATGAAATTCGGTCAATTAGTTTTTTAGTTAGAGTGGATACAAAATCTGCACAGACAGACAGACACACAGACAGACAGACACACAGACAGACACGCAGACACACAGACACACAGACGTCACGCTAAAAATAGTTTTTTCGTATTCTAGAGGTCTCGAAACGTGTAGATCCGTCGAAAACTCGAGTTGCGATTTTCGACATGATTCCAATACTTTCCCTATACATTACCATGTGTTGCAGGAAAAGTAAAAATCTGATGTGAGCAGCACATGACTTTCCCTGCAGACTTATATTAACGTTATCTTTATTTTAATTAAATTTATTTCACGTTTAATTCAATTTTCGTTCTCATTCGGTAACCGGGCTTATTATCAAAGGTGGCGTAGGGAAAGTACGAAAAACTAAAATATCTCAAGAACGGCTAGTCCTAGTGTAATGGGGTTGGTCTTATTCTTTTCGTCGTTAAAAATTACGTATTAAATCAGCATTTAATGAATATATTTGAGTATACCCAGTTCTTTAGTTTAGATTTGGACGATTTTTGCGGGCCATTTTGCAAAAAAAGGCAGGTCATTTTTTTCCGAATCGTACCAAAATCTAATCAGTACCAGGGTAATCCACAAGTGACTCATCTACCGAATTTTGTGAAATTCGGACTATTAGTTTTTCAGTTAGAGTGGATACAAGCTTTTGCGGGCCATTTCGCAAAAAAAGGCGGGTTATTTTATCCCGAATCGTACCCAAAACTAATCAGCACCAGACTCGCTCACAAGTAACTTACCTACCAAATTTTGTGAAATTCGGTTCATTAGTTTTTTAGTTAGAGTGGATACAAAATCTGCACAGACAGACAGACACACAGACAGACAGACACACAGACAGACACACAGACACACATACAGACGTCACGCTAAAAATAGTTTTTTCGTAATCTAGAGGTCTCGAAACGTGTAGATTCGTCGAAAACTCGTTTTGCGATTTTCGGCATGATTCCAATACTTTCCCTATACATTACCATGTATTGCAGGGAAAGTAAAAATCTGATGTGGGCAGCACATGACTTTCCCTGCAGACTTATATCCACGTTCTCTTTATTTTAATTACATTTATTTCACTTTTATTCAATTTTCGTTCTCATTCGGTAACCGGGCTTATTTTCAAAGGTGGCGTAGGGAAAGTACGAAAAACTAAAATATCTCGAGAACGGCTAGTCCTAGTGTAATGGGGTTGGTCTTATTCTTTTCGTCGTTAAACATTACGTATTAAACGGGCATTTTATGGATATATCTGAGTATACCTAGTTCTTTAGTTTAGATTTTGAAGATTTTTGCGGGCCGTTTTGCAAAAAAAGGCAGGTTATTTTTTTCCGAATCGTACCAAAATCTAATCAGCACCAGAGTGACCTATACGTGACTCATCTACCGAATTTTGTGAAATTCGGTCTATTAGTTTTTTAGCTACAGTGGATACAAGCTTTTGCGGGCCATTTCACAAAAAAGGCGGGTTCTTTTATTCCGAATCGTACCCAAAACTAATCAGCACCAGCCCCGCCCACAAGTGACTGACTTACAAAATTTAGTGAAATTCGGTCCATTAGTTTTTTAGTTAGAGTGGATACAAAATCTGCACAGACAGACAGACAGACACACAGACAGACACACAGACACACAGACAGACACACACACAGACGTCACGCTAAAAATAGTTTTTTCGTATTCTAGAGGTCTCGAAACGTGTAGATCCGTCGAAAACTCGAGTTGTGATTTTCGGCTTGATTCCAATACTTTCCCTATACATTACCAGGTATTGCAGGGAAAGTAAAAATCTGATGTGGGCAGCACATGACTTTCCCTGCAGACTTATACCCATGTTCTCTTTATTTTAATTAAATTTATTTCACTTTTAATTCAATTTTCGTTCTCATTCGGTAACCGGACTTATTTTCAAAGGTGGCGTAGAGAAAATACGAAAAACTAAAATATCTCGAGAACGGCTAGTCCTAATGCAATGGGATTGGTTTTATTCTTTTCTTCGCTAAAAATTACGTATTAAACAAGCATTTAATGGATATATTTGAGCATACGTAGTTCTTTAGTTTAGATTTAGACGATTTTTGCGGGCCATTCTGCAAAAAAAGGCAGGTTATTTTTTCCCGAATCGTACCAAAATCTAATCAGCACCAGGTTGACCTATACGTGACTTATCTACCGAATTTTGTGAAATTCGGTCCATTAGTTTTTCAGCTACAGTGGATACAAGCTTTGGGGGCCATTTCACAAAAAAAGCGGGTTCTTTTATTCCGAATCGTACCCAAAACTAATCAGCACCAGCCCCGCCCACCAGTGACTTACCTACAAAATTTTGTGAAATTCGGTCCATTAGTTTTTTAGTTAGAGTGGATACAAAATCTGCACAGACAGACAGACAGACAGACACACAGACAGACACACAGACACACACACAGACGTCACGCTAAAAATGGTTTTTTCGTATTCTACAGGTCTCGAAACGTGTAGATCCGTCGAAAACTCGAGTTGTGATTTTCGGCATGATTCCAATACTTTCCCTATACATTACCATGTATTGCAGGGAAAGTAAAAATGCATTTGAGCCTGCTAGGAAAGTCATGTGCTGCCCACATCAGAATCACTTTGCATGTATGCTTTTGGTGATCGTGTAAATTTTATTGGCGAGTTGTCTGAATATAAAAGAACCAATGCATTTATATTTTGTGGTGAACCTCTGATGACAACTGGTTGGGGTCGCGTGGAAGAACTCAGGCTTATTTAAATGTAATTCGCGTTTCTTAATTTGATATAAACTATTTTAAAAGTTGTTTATATATATAAAATTTGGACGTGCAATTCTACTGCAATTAATGATACTTAAATCTTAAAAATGAGTATTTTAAAGGTTTTGAATATAAATTAATTGTATATTATAATTCATTTCATCTTTCCAACAAGCTAATTATTTTTTCCCATAAATAATTATTGATCATGAGCGTGGATTTATTGCAGATTTTCAAGAGTTAATACACAAGATTTTTTTCAGACATAAATATTTAATAATAGCAACAAAAATATGAAACACTAGCTAATTCAAATACGCTTCGCTCGTTCTCAATGGCTAGTGATCATTATATGTAACACCCACACACTTAAAGTGCGTGGTTAGACACTGGAACATCGAAGGTTGTTGATAAATAGTTTAAATTGTTGGAAGTGAAAGTATATCAAATTGTGTTTTATTTTTTGAGAGGCAAAATGGCGTAAGATTTTAGAAAATACTTTTGTAACGTCTCTCCTCACCTCATACGAATTTTCGAAATTTTCGTTAATTTGGAGGCTAAGACGAATCGAATGAGACCAAAGCTGAGTTTCTGACTCGAGTAAAAGTGCTCGATCCTTTTGAAAAATGAGCTTGCGTTTTTTTTTTATTATTATTCCTTTGCACCGTCACCACTAATTCAAATTTTTGAAAGTTCAGATTGATATCGAAGCTGAGATCGATCAAATGACACCAAACCCAAGATTCTAGTATATAAACATTACTTTCGATGTGATTTTCGAGTATGAACTTGCTTGGTAATCGTAAAATATTCCATTATCCGGTGAGCCATTGACGATATTTCATTTTCGGTACATTCCAGTAACTGATAATTTAAAAAAAGTGGATATTCGATTAACCGATGTTCTATTTTGTGTACTATTCCACCTAAGAGGATTATTGAATAGAGTAGTACATTTCATTTAGTGAAATATTCTATCAAGAGGATTCTATCATTTCTTTAATTTAATCAACCGATATTGTTACTGTGGACGTTTCATTAATCGGCAATTCGTAAAGCGATATTTGATTTCACGGTATATATTTCATTAACCAATATTGGTTAAGCATGATTTCCCATTAAATGGTATACATATTGTCGCATATAATACAAGATACATTCACTAATCGATATTTAATTAGGCGACATATTCCATTTCATTAAATATTCGAACAATATATATGTATATATGTATATTATATTTCACTTGATATTCCATCAAGCTGTACATCTCACAAACGGATATTTTTAACTGTTATATTTCGTAAACCGATATTATATTTCGTAAACCGATATTATATTTCGTTGAATAATCAAGATATATATTCCATTAACTGCTATTTAAGTTCAGGATGCTCTATTAAGCAGTATATATTACAAACCGATATTTTTATGCGTTATATGTCATAAACTGATATTATATTTTGTTGAATGTTCTATCAAGCGATATATTTTATTAACCGATATAGAATCTGTAAGTGCTGGATATTCTTTTAACCGATATTTACTTTCTCTTGATATTCCATAAAGTGGTACATTTCATCAACTGATATGTCTTTAAGCGGAACATTCCATTAACACATATTTCATTTCGATGGAAGCTGTATATCCGATCAACCAATATATATTTAAGCGGGATATTCCATTAACCGATATCTCATTTCGCTGAATATTCCATCAAGCGATATATCCCGTCAACTGATATATCTTTAAATGCGAGGTATTCTATTAACCGATATTCAATTCTTCTGATATTCCATGAAGTAGTACATTTCATCTACTGATATGTCTTTAAGCAGAATATTCCATTAACAGATATTTCATTTCGATGGAAGCTGTATATCCAATCAACCAATATATCTTTTAGCGGAATATTTCATTAACCGATATCCCATTCCGCTGGATATTCCATAGGCAGATTCCTTCAAACAATATTTCGCTCCGACTTATCTGCATCCAACTTCCAGTTCTCAAATCAATAATTAAAATCATTATTTTCGTTCTCTGCGATATCGATTGAACCGATATTTTAAAAGGCTTATTTCGCGCCCTTAAGCTCTTTAAATGAATTGAAATAATTTTACTATCTGTCATACAGTGCCTCATTTTCTACGCAAGATAAGCAGAAATAACTGCTTGGGACGAACGACGTGGAAGTTATTCAATTAATCTTCCCGAGATGATATTCTGACAATTAAGTCGCAAAATTCAATTTACAGATTGTAAATCATAAAATTAATCAACTTTAGCTGAATTTTAATTGCATTTTACTTTGTACTTACTGTGCAAGATGCAGAATATGCAATTTGAATGTATTTTGGGTTGATGGAATCACAAATCCGATTCTCGGATTTGTATAGGTTTATACATTTGGAGAATTCTCCAATTTGAAACAACCAATATATTTTTAGGATCGCGCTGCTATTGCAGATACTTTCAATGGACTCGCTTTGCATTTTATTATGCGCTCGTCAGTATGGAATAGCTTATACCTGCAATAACAGCAAAATTTGCTATATGTTGCAATTCTAGGAACTTTTATGGCAAACTGCAAGTTCTGGAAGAGCCCCTATATATGCGATTTGGGTATACATTTAGTCGCTGCAGCAGCATAATCTTAAAGAAACGTAAACATGGCTGCGTGGTAGGAATGAATTTGCCGGTCTCCAAAGGTTCGCAAACTTGTGGCATACAGGAAATTTTAGTGCTGCTACTGCAGGTACCAGTTACTTCTTTCTAACAAGCGCATAAAGAGCGTGAAATGTGCACCTGCATTTAATTAGATATAATGAAAATTGAACTTTATTAGATGCGAATGGCGGTCGCTTTTATAGACGGCTTATGCTAATATCAATATATTTTTAAGGTTATCTACGTGTTTGTCTGCAAGTCTGTGACTAAAGTATTTCGATAACGATTATTTCAAACAGTATATGCAAGCTTATTATCGATTATCAGAAAGATGCGGAGTGCAAAATGTACTCTAATTTTTAATATTTATTTCGAGAATTGGAAGAACACAAAAAAATCTGATGTGGGCAACACATGACTTTCCTTATATAATGCAATGAATTTGCTACTTTTACAGTTAGAAAAATGTTATTCTTACAGTAGATACTTATATTCTTTCTAAGATATTGAATTTTCTTCAATTAGTCGTCACTTTCATTGATTTAGCGTCATTTTTATCAATTTGGCGAGAATTTTGTTACTTTGGCAACAATTAAAAATGTCGCCAAGTTGGCGACATTCATCCAAATTTGTCGCCAAAATCTCGCCAAGCGTTATGGACGGAGAAATAAGTTATTCCTACAGCAGATAAGTGACTACTGGCGTTCAAATACAAAAGTATTACGCAAAGTATCTTTTTTTCTGATTGGAACGAGCTAGATCCACGAGAATGATCTCACCAAATTTATCGCATGGTATTACATTTGAAAAGTGAACATGTTTCTCAATAGGAAATATTTATTTTATTTTATATAACTTTTTGTTAATTTTTTCAAAAATGTGCAATATCTCGAGAACGGTTCATGTTAACGTTTTAAAATTTATGTCAAGCGTTTTCTAATGAAAAATTACATAAGATATGTCTATTCGCGTAACTTTATTAGCGGTTTTGATTTTTTGACGATTTTTCAATATTTCACTCGAAAATTTAGGGGGGTTCTGAACATTCGATTGCGTATAAAAACAACAGGCTTCCAGTGTTTACGGATTGTAATTTTTGTACCAAATTTCGTTCGAATCGGTATATTCGTTCGTCTGTTATCGTCTCCACAAACTCACTGAGACACAAAAACACACATACTTTCACACACACACACACACAGTCATCACTTTAAAAATGCTTGATTCGTGATCAGGGATGCTTGAAACGTGTTCTCCCGTCGAAAACTCGAATTCAAATTTTCGACCCCGTCACAATACTTTCCTTATACATTATGTATATAAGGAAAGTAATAATTATGTTAGAAATGTGCCAAGGAAATTTATTATTGGTAGTAATAATTTTGTAATAGAAATGTTTCTGTAATTTGTCTTTGAAGCCTATATTTTTCAAGAGCTTAGATAATGACTGATATAAATTAGTATCAAATTCTAAAGGGTTTATGAGTTCGCTAGGGATTTCCACTTCCGGTTCTTTTCTCAATTACGGTTCAAAAATTTCAATTCTTCTTGAAAACATTTTCTTAAAATCAGTAGAACTTCGATAATGACTAATATGGATCCATCATCCTTTTCTGGGTCACTTCTAATTGAAAAATGTACATTTTCTTTGAAACATTTATTTATATGGATTGGTAATCGGCAAAATTTAGATTGTGATTGATAGCGATTCGATATCGAATTTTGAAGGGGGAGGGGAGCGGAGGTAGAAATGTTCAGCAAGAATTTCCACTCCTAGTTCTTGAGTTGTAGATATAGTACCTAGTTCTTGAGTCATAGATTTACTGCCCAGTTCTTGTGTCACAGATTTACTACTTAGTTCTTGAGTCACAGATTTACTACCTAGTTCTTAAGTCACAAATAGATGTCACAGTTTTTCCGATTATTCGCTTGTCTGCACGAAATAAGTGTGCAAAGGAGCATAAATTATGCTTAACAGCCGGCATTCAGGTTACGATACTTATCAGCCCCCACATGGCCTAGAACATCACGTGTTTTTTTAAATGTAACTAATGAATGATATTTCTTTAGTAGTGTTTTCAAAAATTCGATAAAATTTACAGAATTTTCCATATTTGAAAAAAAAAAAAAACCCCAAAAACATCCAAAATTCAATAACATAATCACGCAGCTATCGGCGTTACTGTAATTCAGATTTCCCAAGACCCTAATTGGCTTTGAATATTGAGTTTTTTTTTAAATATAACTAACAAATAAGATTTTCGAATGATGGTTTTGAAAATTCGAAAAACTTAATAGATTTTTTAATAATTGTAAAAAAATCTCTAAAATGAGGGTAAAATGCCAGTGTACGAAAAAAGTATCTTATTCAACAAAAATAAAGTTATAGGCTGAAATTTTTTCTTTAAACAAGAGGAAGATAAATATACTAAAGCTTCTCGAAACTCAACTTTTCAAAAAGTCAATAGTTTTTTAATACATATTTTTAAAAAAGGAATATTTCAAATATTTTAAAGTATTCTCCATATTGGTCATGTTTAAACTGGCATCAAGCAAAACCTTTCGAGGTATGGTCTTCAAAATTTGTGATATCAAACTGTCGTTTCAAAGCACTAGAAAACTGCGATTTGTTTCTTTGTTCCTTATATGATAAATTTTTACAATTAAATTAAGGATTCAATACCTTTCATTTTCAAAACGACGTAGCAGGTTCGCTTTTGATGTCCGACAAAAATGATCAGTTTATTTATTTGATTTTGTGTCGCTCTGATTACCCAAATGGTGTTGTTGTTGAAACCCAGACCGTCCGACCTACCAGAAAGGTGTAAGGTAACTGTTTGGACGGTCGGGAAGTGCCACCCAATTTGGACCGGAACCCAGTGGGGGGAGGAATCCACAGGGACCGTACCCTCCTTCCCCTACCACAACCTCTCGGAAGGACTTTCGGACCCACATGTTTAACGTGATCGTACTCCGCATGAACACGACGGCAGTTTTGGCAGTGGCTGGAATCGAACCCAGGCCTACCGAGTGCAACTCCAGCGCGCTAACCAATGGGCTACCGCGCCCCTACCGAAATGGTGTGTAAATCTTGGTGGATTCCAAGAGTCACTAATGGTGGATACGAAAGAGTTACGCTGGGTTGAGCGTTTTAGAAAAATCAGTTGACGGAATGAGTTCGTGAGGTATACAGGGTGTCCCAGAAATATTGAAACGCGCTTTAATTCTCTACCTGTTGGAGATAAGTGGGCAATGTAAATCGCAAAAATGTTGAAATTAAGGTAGGAAATAAAACTGCGGTAACTAAATAGTCCTCCCATTCATTTTCAAAAAGTTACACTTTTTAAATTTTTACACGACCCCTTTAGACAAATTGGATCAATTAGAAATTTTTTATTTTTAATGCAACAAGATTATTAAAAAAACCGCATATCAGTATCTTTAAAATTGAGAGAGTTGTATATAATTGAAAATTCAACGTTGTGAATGGAGACCGTATATCAAATTAGAAGTGTAAATTTGTAACATATCACAAAAACGATGTAACTGGATAATAAATACGTAGGATACTCAACCGCGTAGTCAGTACCACTGCTTTATATGATCACTGTCTGTGTATCACACATTTGACACATATTAACGTATTTTTGATCTGAACAATTCCCATCGTCAATTTATTCATGATCCCTATTTTCACTGATGTAACAGCCTTTCACATGGTACGCAAAAGTGGCATATGTCAGATTGTTTCCTTTATCATAATTCAGTTGATTTTAAAGATACAGATATGCGGTTTTGTAATGATCCTGTTGTATTAAAAATAAAAAAAATTCTGATTGACCCAATTTGTCTAAGGGGGTTGTAAAACAATTTAAAAAGTGTAACTTTTTGAAATGAATGGGAGGACTATTTCATTAACGTAGTCTTATATTCCTACCTTACATTCAATATTTTTGCAATTTGCATTGTCCACTTATCTCCAACAGGAAAAGAATTAAAGCGCGTTTCAAGCTTATTGGGACACCCTGTAGAGTGTGTATACGTCTTGTCCGTTTTGCTGGGGATAGTAAGGCGGCAAAGAAATGGGGATGCCCCTTTGAAATTTTACTCTTATTTTGCTTCTTAAGGGAGTAGGTTGCGGGGGATGTTTTTAATCTGCATTTTAATATATCTTGCGGAATATTGCTACGATTTTGAAGCACATTTCATTGTATTTTCTACCTTGTGGGGAGTAAAATGCAACGACCTGCTTATGTGGAACGTTGGCCCACTTTTAATGTTTCGAGACATCTGCGCCCGTGTAGACATGCAAGTTCTATGTCCGTGATAGAAACTGATTACTATGAAAATCGGTTTCTATATTTATTGACCGCTAGCTGCTGGCACCGCAGTTAGTTGAATATGAAATTTGAAATAAAACATGCTTACTCTTATCAAGAGTGATGTCTTTAAGTCCATTTTACAGAAATGAATGTTAGTATTGTGCTGGAGTTATCACGAGCCGGTCTCTAGATATTTTACTTTTCCAAGGGAAGACCACATCTTTCGAAATACATTATTTCCAGGAAATTGAATACACTTTTTTTAATTCGTAACAATAAAGCCTGTTTATTTTCAGCCATATCGAATTAAACATTGTTCTGATTTGTGTTGTTGGTTTCTTTTACTTATATATAATTCGTACATAGGTATTATAAGGAATGTGTAGGCATATCTTGGATTTAAACAATTATATCTCACTGTTTGAATCGAAAGAGAACTTTCGTTCCAAGATCTAACTATCATTGGTTTTAAAGATATCGAGAGATAGCTATTTCATTTCCTTTAACCCAAACAAAAATGGAACAAGAACTTTCTACAGATTGTATTGAGAGTTTTAAGAACGTGAAAGTATCATTTCAAACTTTTTATCTTCTGCTCGAAACATCACAAATAGCATTTATATCGCCATTGAAAGCCGTCTTTTGTAAACTCTTATCATGGCATGTAACAGCTAAACGAGTTTTTGGCATTCCATAGACTATACATTCTTTAATCTGTATACTACATTACGAAAAAAAAGGTATCCTAATCTCTAATATAGAAATTATTTATATCAATAAATGTGAGTGTTATAGCACTGTAATGGTTATGAAAGCACACATGGTTAACAGCAAAGTTTTAAAAATAACTTCAAAATACAAGGTTTCTGCAGTGTATCCTTAGTAAAGCTACTATACCCGATCGATAAAAGTGTTTGAAGAGTCTTTAGCGGAGAATTTTTAGAAGTTCGAACAAGGCGATAGAGATAGACAGACAAAAATACCAATTATAAAGTTGTAGCACATTCTTTAATGAGTAGTAAGTGACGCTATACCTGCGACAGAGGTCATTTATATAACATAATAACGCTATAGGCGATGGGTTGACATATTGCGAAATGTTACAGTAACCAACACAGTAGTGCACATATGTTAGTATAAAATCTTCTTAATATACCCTTAGTTATCAATAATCGACATTTAAATCCAAGAAAGAATACTATTGCGTACTTTGAGAATCATTGCAGGTGTTACATTGTTACAGTATCTAGCAACCGATTCAATGTATTTATGCAAGGTAGGCAATGTGTATATTAAATATATTATAAGGTATGCAATGTATTTATTACCTGAAATTTACACATTTTGTAGGATCTTGATGTCGATTCCCTTTTAAATTTTCCCCAATGTTGCAGCTTTTTCTGGGTATGAATACAGAATGTTTGGTGCATTTCAAGATTGATGACACACTTATTTATGAGAGATTTTAACCTCTTATGGGCACTACTTTAACCACGTCTTTGCGATCTTGTGAAAAATACCTTTCTATCCACCTGCCTGCAATTCTTGTGCTTCTAGTATCCCAGAACTCGTAAGGAAAAAGTACATTTCTCAATCAATATTTTTACATTGTTACTAATATATATCTGTGTGTTACCTATACCTAAGTGAAAACGACATTTACAGGCAACCAATGTTATTATCTTCAGGTTCGGGTCGATAGATCTCAACGACACATTTGATGCCCTTGGCGACAAACTGGCAAAATGTCGTGAGTTCTGAAAACTGCTCATATTTTCCAGTTCGGTTAAGAGCTATGTAAGTTACGTCTTTTTATTTTCAGAAATTTCCACAGAGGATATATAAGTTGGCCAATGTTCAGACAGAAGGACTTGGCGTGATGAAATAAACGTGACTTGTGAAATGCGTTAGTATTTTGGGAATATAATTTGTTTTGTGAAGAAGTTGAGCATTGGATGGCTATTTTATCGTACCTAACAGCTATTGTGTAACCTTGTAAAATAGCTAAAGAGTTACTAGTTGTATATTTTCCTGTTTAAACTTATAAGTCCTTTAAACAAAGAGTTAGTTATCCAGAAATTTGGATTCATTCTTGTATCGAGAATTCTGTATTCGTGACTATATACTTCTAATTTTTATGTGTGTGTCTGTCCGTCTGTGTGTCACGATTTTTTAAATTATTTCAGCAATTATTACAGACTTGGAATTTGATACACGGATCAAATATTCAATGATGCCCGCAAAAAAAAAAAAAAAACTTCTTTTCAAAAATATTCATTTGAGGGGTGTGCTCCAAGTCGAAACGTAATACGAAAGTATAGACAAACGTAGCTCTTGATTACATAGAAACTTGAAATTTTGTGCAAGGGAACATGGTTTGACTTGAAAAGGGGGAATAAGATAACGCTTCTAATATATGTTACTTTAAGCGTGCTGCAAACCAAAAATGTTCCAATTTATAGGATAAATAGAAATCCCCTTTTTCAAACGAGATAAATAAGATAGCGATTTAAATTTTGATACATGCGTCAATAATTCTATAAACTCATCTCGGAAAGTCGAATATTCTAGAAATATTTATTTGAAAGAAAACTGCACGCCAATACTAGCATTCAAACGACTTCAGATAAACGGCTGCGAAAACGGACTTCCGGATGAGATAGAGACTTGAAATTTAGTGCAAGGAAACATCGTTCAATTAAAAGAATGTCAAACATTTCAATTTTATTATATGTTTCATTCCAGATATTCTAGGGTTCTCGGCTATAAGAATATTCGATTTATCGAATAAATGACAAATGTATTTTCAATGGGTTCTATTTTAAGCATTCCTGAATCGAACTTTTTCAAGTAATTTCTGTGGGTTTTTATTAAGTATGAGTGTACATATAAGTGTATACAAGTTTGTAGATACGATATCTAAGATATAAGGAGCGTTTTAAATGATTTTTCATATATGAGTAAGTAAATAAATCAATAAATAATCGTTTATTAAATGCAATATTAATATAAGTTAAAGCATTAATTTAATATATTTCGGAATTATATATTACTTTATGTATTTAATTGAATGATAATAAAAATCGGATAATGAAAAGAAAAATACAATTTTTCTTTTAATGAATTTAGATTAAAAAAATGATTTAATTAAATATATTTTTCAATATTTTTCATCACAAAACAACAAAATCTAATTTGTACTTTTAATTGCTTTTAACCAAAGAAAACTTTTTAATCAATAGTCAATTTAACAGTTTATTGGTTCTCGCACTCAATTACGAAATATTAAAAGGGAGATTTTTCGAAAGGTTAAAAAAAAATGTTTTTAAAATGGAGAAAAGTTTTAGTTTAAAAATATTTTTTTTATCTTTATTGTGCGATTATAGGTCGTAAACATTTTAAATAGAAACACCCTAGTTAGTGATAGGCTTTAAGTTCGATGTTTAAAATTAAGAAAGCAAAGTGAAATTAGATATTTATTTCTTTGTTTTTACGCGTCATACCAGTTACGTGATGGCAGCTTATGTTATATAAAATGATCGAACGAATTCTCGGTGTTGCCCCTCATTAAAATTACACCGGAAATCGCCCCTAATTCAACCATTACCGAAACTAAAGAACACTTTACAAATACGCCGGTTTCCAAAATAAAAAATATATATTATGATGCAAGAATTTCCTTGCACGTATTTCCTCCTCGCATACGTCATCCGTATAAAAATCCGTATATGAAACCCGTAGCGACAGACACGCCCTCAGTTTTGAAGTCAGACAGTCAAAGAACTGGTTTGGGAGAACGTGTTTACAGCTTCGCAGTCGATTTTAAAATCGCAACTTTTATAGACTCACTTATAAATGCATAGAAAAATCAGAAATATGGTAATTAAAAAAAATTTAAAATGCAAAGATATCACCTTTAATCACACGATTCCAAAAATTGAAATCGTGTGAATCTTTAATTCTCCAAAGCGAGAAAGTGAAAATGAAATAGCTTAAATTATAAGTATTTAGATGTTTTGTAAAACAAAATATAAAGGGACTTTCCTGCGAATGTATTTCAAAGCTCGTTAGAAAAAATGATGGTGTTAAGATATAAAAACTGTGATAATATTTTTGATCGCTAAGGAACCGATTTCGTAAAAATCGCTCATAATTGCGCTTCAACATAATATAATTAAAAATCAATTCAAATTTAAAATAAAATCTCTCTGAGGTGTTTTTTTATCACTCTACCGAATTTCTTAAATTCTATAGCCTTAATTAGCAGGCAAACAGACAAACAAAAAGCATGTTTTTATCTTGTTTGATTGTTACTTAATAAATATTCATCTTTTTCAGTAAAATGAACTTAAGGTTTACAATAACTTTTACCTTTAACTATTTTTAATTTTCCAGTGATATCTTTCATGGATATTTCCGAAAGGTTTCATTTGCTTCTCTTATGAGTCCCTTATTGCTGATCACGATGCTAATGGTAAAAATTGGAAGTTGGATAAGAAATAAATATATCTTAACTGTTAGCACTTTATTACACCCATAAACTATTAACAAAACTATTACAACATGATATTTTAATTTAAGGTTTTATATTAGTAACCTTTATTAAACGAAAAGTATGATATGGACACCACATGATTTTCTCTGCAATCAATCATTTTGTTTCTCATTATTTCAATCTATACATAATGTATACAATTTTATAGCACGACATGCAACAATATGAATACTTATTTAAAATTATATACTTTTTTTTGTTTTAAAATTTTCATCTTTCTCAGGTAGTCACTTGGCACGTTTCTAGATGGCTTAAATAGCCAAAATTAAAAGAAAATTTAATGTGATTTACCCAATAATAATATATTTAGTTTTGTTCATTTTGTCATCTAAATTCACGTATAAAACATCAAATTTGATTCACATTTGATCATTTTTATTTTTTGACTAGCAGATATAACCGACGTTTCTCCTGATCTAAAATATGTGTCCATTACAGTAGTGGTATAAATAATATTGTGCTTTAGAACTTATTTTTAAATTTTTAATTGAAATCTCCTAAAAGAATCATAAGAATATCTGTCCTCACCGTACAAAATGATCTTTACAAGCAGATCTGAGGAATAAAACATTCTGAATCCATTTGTAAACATATTTAGTATAAAAAATATGAAGTCTAGACAACATGCGACAAAATAATGATGTTAAAATAGTAGAAGCAGATATAATTGAACCATATCTATCCCGTTTCAACAATAGGTGAATCACAATATAAAATATATGAATTTGATCATTATTTTCCATACTAAAACAAATGACTTAAGAAATTGAAAATATATATAATTCCTGTCATTTTATACATCACGACTGCAACTGATATAAAATAATCAAAGGTAGACTCATTTATAAAAATTATTTTTCTATCCCTTTCTTTATTATTTAAATAGTATAAATTAAATAAAAACTTTCTGCCTTGAAAATGTATTTGATTTCATTTCGTTGCTAAGCAATATGAAATTTTCTTCAAATAAGTTTTCAAAAAACGATCTTCCACATCATTCTCTTTTTATGAAAGGTTTAATTCTGTGTTTTTCTTATTAGTAACTGAACATTTTCAACGGTGACGCAGCGAAAATGCGAAAAAACTAAAATATCTCGAGAATGGCTGGCCCTAGTGTAATGGGGTTGATCTCATTATTTCAACTGTTAAAAATTATGTATCAAACAAGCATTTAATTGATAAATTTGTGTATACGTAGGTTTTTTATTTTGGATTTTGATGAATTTTGCGGGCCATTTCGCAAAAAAAACAGGTTACTTTGTTCCGAATCGTACCAAAAATTAATCAGCACCAGGGTCACACACAAGTGATTCACCTAACAAATTTTATGAAATTGGGTCTATTAGTTTTTGAGTTAGAGTGGATACACACATTACACAGACACACAAACTCAAGCTAAAATAGTGCTTTCGTATTTCAGAGGTTACGAAACGCGTAGATTCGTCGAAAACTCGAGCTGCGATTTTCGACATGATTCCAATACTTTCCCTATACATTACCATGTATTGCAGGGAAAGAAAATATTACTAAAGTCTATGGATTTGTATACGAATAGATAATTTTCTTCATATAATATCCACAACGTGCTAATCCTTGATTTTCGATCTTGGAGCGAATTCCAATCCTTTTCTTATACATTAATATGCAAGGCAGGAAAAGTTAAAGAAAAATCATTAAGAAATGGAACGCGTAAATTAACATTCGAATGTAAATTCCAGCGTTCACCCGAATAGTTCCCCTTCAATTAACTAAACACGAAAATTAATGAAGCCTAAAATCAAATTTAGACTTTCGATCGGTATGATTTATCAACCGTTTCTGTTTGGGAGGAAAATGGAGGAAGGAATTAGAAGAATCGAAATCGAAGTCTTGAATTTCAAACACACTCAAATAGTGTTCATTTTCAAACCGCGGTTACCAAATGAGATATTTGGTTTAGAAGACAAATGGATCGAAGTATCTCCATTCAATATCATAGAGTGGAATCGTGTATTTAAAATGTATCGCAATAAATTACTTTGTTGCAATAAACGATAATATATCGAACGAAAATATATCCGTCGTTGGCCGAAATTTAAGGATCAAACCTGTCATTAAAATTATTCCACAGCAAATTCTCGAAAACCAAAGTACATTTTAACATATGCTCGCTTGTAATATAAAAAGTCTGATGTGGGCAGCACATGACTTTCCCTGCAGACTTATATCCACATTCTCAATATTTTAGTTAAATTTAATTCACCTTTAATTCAATTTTCATTCTCATTTGGTAACTGGACTTATTTTCAAAGGTGGCGTAGAGAAAATACAAAAAAACTAAAATATCTCGAGAAAGGCTAGTCCTAGTGTAATGGGGTTGGTCTTATTCTTTTTTTCGTTAAAAATTAAGTATAGAACAAGCATTTAATGGATGTATTTGAGCATATGTAGTATTTTTTATTAGATTTTTGATGGTTTTTCCGGGCCATTTTGCAAAAAAATGCAGGTTATTTTTTTTCGAATCATGCTAAAAACTAATCAGCACCAGGGTGACCCATAAGCGACTTATCTACCGAATTTTGTGAAATTCGGTCCATTAGTTTTTCAGATAGAGTGGATACAGACTTTTGCGGGTCATTTCGCAAAAAAAGACGGGTTCTTTTATCCCGAGTCGAACCCAAAACTAATCAGCACCAGATTCGCTCCCAAGTGACTTCAAGTTTTTTAGTTAGAGTGGATACAAAATCTGCACAGACACACAGACAGACCCACAGACAGACACAAAGACAGACACACAGACACGCAGACAGACACACAGACACACAGGCAGACACACACACACACACAGACGTCACTCCAAAAATAATTTTTTCGTATTCTAGCGGTCTCGAAACACGTAGATCCGTCTAAAACTCCAGTTGCGATTTCCAGCATGATTCCAATACTCTCCCTATGCTTTATCATGTATTACAGGGAAAGTAAAAAATGAAATAAAACATTTGGACGAGTTCACGCGCTCCTGAATAAGCGGATAAATGCTCCTTATCTCGAAGCGCAATATACACATTGGGCTCGGCGCCGGGCATAGAAACATCTAACTCCTAAATATGCATTACGTCCTAAATATGCCGTTCGCCCTCTGCACAAGCATCATAACGTTAAATAATATAATAAGATATTTTGATACGTCCTTCGCCTTGTGTGCGAACATAATACTCCCTAAATAAACTATTTTGATACGCCGCAAATAAGCTCATGTGATATTACCTCAGGCCCTCAGGTGTTCAGGGAAATGGAGAAGAATTACCAAACAATTTAGACGTTTTCTTAGCTGCCAAACACTAACTGCGTGTGTGCAGTTTCTGTGACGTCACAACTTCAGATAAATCTCCTCTATAAAGTCCAAACTTCCACCGTTGCAAATGTCACGATTGCAAAAACATACTTCATAACACTAACTTGCAAAACTTTCTTGATAAAAAGTCATTGTCTTACAATCAGCAGTTTCATTTACAGTAACACTTCGAAACATGAAAGGTGGAAGTATTTCTTCAGCTCATGTGCACAGAAGGCCAATTTTTCTACATACGAAACTTTGTTACACAACGTAGCTGGATTTTTTGCGTTGCACACATATCTATTAAAAACCATAAAGCGCTTATGATCCCGGAAACATTTTTTTTATTTGGAGGAGAATGTATTACTAAAAAACCTGTTAAATTATGAAGATCGGATTGCTAGTCAATTTTTATATATTGCAATTTCCGAATGACATAAACTTCAGTCACGAAAATTATAATATATTTTAAAATTTACGAAAATTAGTCTATTGATAGTATGGTGCATAAAACTTTATATGCAAAACATAACATAATATTAAATTAAACTCTTAAATGACCGAAATATCGTAAAGTCGTGAAACCCATTGCGTTATACCGCTCATAAAACCCACCATATTATCTTTCGTGCGAGTCCTGGACCAGAATATTTATTTTCTCCATAATTTTTCAGTGCGTTGGTTTATAGTAAGGGTAGAAAAATAATGGCCTTGTTTTCCGCATCCTATGCAATATATAATTTCATTTTCTGATTTCCCCCGCTTTTATTTTTTACTTGCTGAATTTCAGTTTTTAAATTTGTAATTGCCCTTCCATTTGTCTGTTATTTAAATTGTTGCCTACATTTCCATTGCAATAAATTGCATTTACTTCCGTAATGTTGCAATCCTAGAAATATTTTCTAAATGTTCCTCATATTCCACCGCCTTTTCAAAATTCTGTATAAGTATTTTAATTTTGAATACCAGACAGACTCCATAAATTTTACAAACATTAAATTGCTCTTTATTTCATGCATCTCATTATTCACATAATTCCCTAAAAATTCTTTGGTCAAATTGGAAATTTCCAACGCAAATTCAGAGAGTTTCATCCCTGGCTTCATTTTAATTTTATTTAAATTTGTCTGCTTTTGCAGCACTGTAAGAGACGTTTTAAAATGTCGCAATAATAAATTTTTAATTTCTTCAACATTATCTGCTTTTTGCAGTTCCATTTCTTTTGGCAAAAATTCATGCGCTTTTTTTAATCGAGTTTTTAAAATTACCGCTTTATTTTCTCCTGACCAATCAGCCATCTTTGTCACACTCTCAAATTCATCAATAAAGAAATCGACATTCTCGTCTTTACGTCCATTAAAAATTGGCAATACATTTATTAATCCAAAATTATCCATTTTCACCCTTGGATTTTCAATAATACTCAATTGCGCTATTTGGGGCGAATTCTGTCATCTAGAATTTCTCGGAGGCATTTAAAACAAAATTTTCCCTTCCAAAATCCTAACTACTAGCATAAAACATACAATTCAACATAATACACATCAAACACTTCTAACTGCAACTATTTTTCTTTATTACTTTTTCAAACAAATTATTTTCAATTTCCGTTCAATATATTTAAATTACTTCATTATACATTTAGTGAATGTGCATATTTTAATTTAAACAATGCTATCATCTAGTCATCACATGCTCCTCCACTAAAATTATTCATTTCCTTATATAAATTATTTTTATCAACCTTAGTATTAATTATAAAATTTTTCATTTTAATTTTAAACTCGCACGAAAGTGTCACGGAAACCAAATGTGGTGCATTAAACAATGTTGTTTTTAAAGATAAAATATGGTGCAATTAATTGAGTAGCATTATGTTAATAAATATTCTATTACAGGAACTCGCACTACAGATAAATATGGTGGGTTTTAATGGCGGCACAACGCAATGTGTTTCACGAAGTACGATATTATGGCCATGTTTAAGATAATGTGATTTAAGGTATGCGTTGCATTCTTTTGTTTAATGCACCACAGATAGTACTGATTCCGTTCAAAAATTTGTTTGAAAGAGATTTCTTCGATCTTCCCGATGGTGTGTAGAGTGAAACTCTGCAATAATATTTTTGATCTCTAAGGAACAGATTTGTGCGAACATTATTAAAAAGGGCGCTTCAACATTTAAGAACTAAAAATCTAATTTGAATTTAAAAAACACATTGTTAAGATGTTTCATCTTGGGAGCCGAGGTGCCTTTGCGCCATTTCTCTCTTTCTCTCTCTGTGTCTGTGCGTGCGTGCGAGTATGTGTCTGTGCGGGTGTGTGTGCATCTGCGTGCGTTTATGTGTGTGCATGGGGGTGTTCGTGGAAGTGTGTATGCCTGTGCATGAACGTGTTTTAGTATGTGCATGTGTGTGTGTGCTTGTGAGTGTGCATTTGTGCATGTGTATGTATGTGTGTGAGTGTGTGTGTGTGTGTGTGTTTGAGTGTGTGTATGTGTGTATATGTGTGCATTTGTGTATACGTGTGTGTTTACGTGCGTGTACGTGTATGGATATATGCGTGAGTGTATGAGTGTCGAAAACCCAGGCCGTCTGACTCGTTCTAGGACGGGAACATCGTAAAGAATATGTGTATGAGTGTTGAAAACCCAGGCCACCCGACTCACCCTAGGGCAGGGGTCGGCAACCTATTGAAACGGAAGAGCCAAAAGTTACAATTTACGAAATTTCCCAGTTTTTAAAGAGCCACTGAAAATTTTCGTTTCAATATTATAGTATTTGCTTATATATATTTGATTTTTCATTTAAAATAAACGGCTTTAAATACGGAATAATATTTATTCATATAAAAACACAAATATAGATAGTTACATCAATGGGAGCATTGGCCTTGCATGCCTTTTGAAAGTTTGATTAAATCTGGCTTATAACTTGTTGTTTTAAGTTTCAAGCACGACTGTCGATTTTCATTTGTTAGTTGACTTCTAACTTTACTTTTTATTATATTCATGCAAGAGAACGCTTGCTCGCACGAATATGTCGACCCGAAGATCGTCAGCACTCCATATGCCAACTTCTTCATCTCACTGTAGCATTCTGGAAGACTATTCCATGCGCCGAATATGAGGGCCTCAACTCGCGGAACTTCTTTTAGAGCTGTCCACTTGTGCTGCGCGATGTGCATGCATTTCTGGATCTCCAACTCTTCCAACTTGCTCTTGAGTTCTGTGAACTTGCCACTCCAAAAGTCTTTGCTTTTCAAATCTAGCAATTGCATTTGGAGCGATCCAGCACCAATTCCAAATGGCTCAATGTTGATCTCATTTGTATTTGTGTTGAGAGGATTTACTATGAACGCTAGAGTACTTGTGTTTGTTTTGATTTGCTCAAATCTCTCCGCGAATCCATCCTTCATGTTTTTTAAAGCTATGCTGGAGTAATTCGTGTCAATAGTTGCATTGGTCTCATCGCGATATTGTTTCAGATTTTTAAAATGAAGTTATTTACCGCTCTCCATGTCTTCAACAAAAAGAAGTAATTTTTTTCGAAACAAACTACTTCTTCAAGCAAGGCGTAGGCTGGGTTGCCCTTTCCTTGCAGTTTTAGATTTAGTTCATTTAGTTTCATTGTGGTATTTACCATGAAGTTGAATTTTTGCAGCCATTTGTCTTCTTCCAATTCGGGATGGTTAATGCTTTTTTCATTGATTAATGTTTTTATTTCACTCAAGCACAAAGCAAAACGTTGCAATACGTTACCTCTGGAAAGCCATCACACTTTCTTGTGCAGAAGTAGGTCAGAAAACTGGCTATCTATTTCTTCAAGGAAATCTTTAAACTGGCGATGGTAGAGTGCTTTTGCCAAGATGCTGTTAATAATCTTAATTACCAAGTTCATGACCTCAACTATTTCGGCCGGAAATGTTTGGGCACTTCTTGATGAATTATGCAGTGAAACGTTAGAATTTCGTGGTTTATTTTTTCTAAAGAATTGATGTTACCCCTCTATGTATTCCTGTCATTCTTCTGGCTCCATCAGTTGCTATAGAAACGATTTTATTTATATCGATTCCATTGTCTTCCAGGCATTTTTTGCACAGCATTTGCTATATCTTCTCCACGAGTTTGCCCTGAGAGCGGTAGCAATCCTAGCAGTTCTTCTTTTGGACCTTGGGACGACATATACTTGACGAAAAGGGTAACTTGTGCCGTGTCTTTTATGTCGCAAGACTCATCTATAGCAAGTGATAAGGCAGAAGCCAGTTGAATGTCTTCCACTTGCATATGTGTTACATTTGAAGACATTTTAGCAGTTCTATCTTGTACTGTTTTAGCAGATAATGGCAAATCTTTGATTTTTTTCATGATTTCTGCTTTGTTTTTAAAATTGAGAAACAGTTCTTCAGATGCACGTATAAAAGAATCTTTGACGTACTCACCATCTGTGAATGGTGTTCCTCTTTTTGCAATTTCTAATGATACTGCAAAGCTTGTCAGATTTACATATATTGCGCCCAGTTACTTAGCATGGAACTTGACTGTTGCTGTTTTTTTGGAGCTCTTCAACAGCTTTTTTTCGTGCGTCACCGGTTGGGTATTTACAGCAAACTGGGTACGTTTTGTAGTGAAGTGTCTCTCCAAATTTGACTTCTTAGTGCGTGCGAGTTTTTCGTGGCAAATGAGACAAGTCGGAAGGCCATCTGTGTTGCATATGAATGCAAACGACTCCGTCCAATCCTGATTGAATTCTCGGTTTTCTTCTTCAGTTCTTCTCTTTTCTTTTACCAGATGCCATGCTGGCGGCGGAGCTGGAAAAATGATTTTTTAAATTTTTACTTAGCTATCTAAAACGGCGAACAATTTATTTACCATTATTACTTCGTTAACACGATCCTCAGATATGTAATCCAATTCTGTTACTGCTTTTATTTTATTATACGCGTACATACCTTTGAGAAGGTAATTCGTTTCTAAATCGTATTCTTCTTGAAACAACAAGCGAATAGACACGCAAAACCGCAAGCGATTAAATTAACACACATGCAACGTAACGTCGACCGCGCTGTTTGAGGATGGCTGACTGACAACACGTCTAGAGTCCAGACCGTGGCTGTTTGGGTGAGACGGAAATGGAATGCAATTGGCTGAAAGATAAACATGGTCATGGTCATCTCTAAGAACAAAACAATAGTTCAAATTTATATCATTACGGTCATGTTAAGCGTATCGATTTGTAATTAACGATTATGAAAATAGAAGCTATTGGGAAATTAGGTACTTAAAAATATATTTTCTTATTTTTTAAGGGTTTTGATAATAAATTATTAATTTTTTCGTATGGAACTGCAGAGCCGCAACTTTACATCAAAAGAGCCGCATGCGGCTCGCGAGCCGCAGGTTGCCGACCCCTGCCCTAGGGTATGAGCAACAAGTTGAGTGCCCGGGTGTTGTTGTTGTTGAGACCCAGATCGTCCGACCTACCAGAATGGTGTAAGGTAACTGTTTGGACAGCCGGGAAGCGCAACCCAATTTAGACCGAAACCCAGTGGGGAAGGCATCCACAGGGACCGTACCCTTCTTTCCCTACCACCAACCTCTCGGGAGGACTTACGGACCCACATATTTAACGTGATCGCATTCTCGTGGACACGGCGGCAGTTTTGGCAGTGGCGGGAATCGAACCCGGACCTGAGTGGAATTCCCGCGCGCTAACCACTGGACTACCGCGCCCTGAGTGGCAGAGTGGGTATGAATTTGTTTATGAGTCTCTATTATTTTGTGTATGGGTGTGTGCGTGTGTATATGAGTGTGTGTGTATGTGTGCGTGCGTGTGTGTATGAGTGTGTGTGTATGTGTGCGTGTATTTATGAGTGTGTATGAGTTTGTGTATGTGTGTGTGTGCATATGTGTGTATGAGTGTGTGTACATATGTATGTATGAGTGTGTGTATGAGTGTGTGGGTGTGTATGTGAGTGTGTGCGTGTGTATATGAGTGTGTGCGCGTGTATATGAGTGTGTGCATGAATGTGTGTAGCGTGCGCGTATGCATGTGTGTGTCCGTTCGGTTATGCATGTATGCGTGTATATGTGTGCGTGTGTATAATGAATAGATACAGGAACATAGGGATGAATGTTCGTAATACTCTAAAAATAATGTGTAGATACCCTATGTAAACATAAGAGCTAATTAAATTACGCGTATTTAGAAATCAAATTACACGTAATTTAAAGGTTTCGTTCCACATTATGTCCTATACAGAAGAAGGATAATTGCCTCAATATGGATAATTGTAGAATCAGTGCTAGAAAATTAAATCTTGGATTGCTCTATGAATGAAAAGATTATTAGAACAGTATTTTATAACATGATTAGACAAATAATTTTAATTGATTGGCGTGACAAATTGATCAGTTTCCAACTTTAAAAAATATTTTTAAAGACGTTTACGATATTTTTTTTTAAATAATTAACGGAATGAATAAAATTTAAAACATTTTTGTATTTTGAAATTTTTTTAATAGAAATAGATGTATATTAATTTCGTCCATTTTTTCTGGTAACGATAGCTGGGAAAAATTGATAAACCTCCTGAGAAGGAAACAAGTGACCTCTTGTTGCTTGCATTTAAATATAGAGTAAAACAATTTTTTGTGAATTTACTTAATAGTATTTATAATTGAAAAGAGTAATCTATATCAAATGTATTACATCAAATCAACGTCGTATCGTAAATAACTTATATTTCTTAATTTAAACATGCATAAGATGCAAGAATCTTGTAAAAAGTACCTGTTACGTGCACAGTCCAAATTATGTGGTAAACAGTATGTTTAGATAATTATTCTTTCGCACAAACTGCAACGGAATTTTAGTGTGAAACATAATAAAATATTTGTACTTTAAGACACCGGCTTTGTTATACATGTGTATATTCTATATTATTCTGGTTCATACGCGTCATAATCATGCCAGGCAGAAAATTATCATTATCGTTTTATAAGCATTCAATCCGAATTTATTTTTTAAAATAAAATTGACATTTGTATTAGAAACCAGAATGAATTAATTACCTGGCGTCGCATGGGTCCTAAATAAGCGCCTAGTACTTAAATATTACAAGTAATATAACTCAACTTCTAAACCGACAGTTTAGATAATAAAATATTCCCGCACTCTATTTTTTCATGCGCATAAAAAATTGCAAAAAGCAATTGATAACAGTTATATTCTATAACGCTTTGAGGTCGCCATAGCAACAGACAGTCCCCAGTTTCGATATCATGAACACGAGATAAACACGCCTTTTATAGTGTTCGAATAAAAAATTGCAACTTTTATAAACCCACTTAAAATTTTCTAAAAAATAAAAAATGGATAATATATATATATATATATATATATATATATATATATATATTAAAAATTCATGAATACTAAAGCAAACTAAAAGTGTTAATTATACTTAGCACGTATGAAAAGTTCGAGAAACTAAAGGTAATAAAGTAATAAATTAAGGCGACTGCAAAATACATTTAATTTATTGTGCACATGCAGCTAGTAAATAAAATGATTTATAAACTGCTAAACTGCAAGGTTTTATTTTTCCGTAGTTATACTACATTGCTTGGTAAGTGTTTAAATTTGATTTTATAATACGTAGATAATACATAGCGATATATATATATATATATATATATATATATATATATATATATATATATATATATATATATATATATATATATATATATATATATATATATATCGCTACGTATTATCGTTCCGTATTCACACAAAAATGTGGAATCTTGTGAATCATTCGCCGATGCACGAAAATAAAAGAATAAGTAAAATGGCCTTAAAAATACATAATTTGGTGTATTTATTTCTTTATGTTAAATATGAACAAATTTGGTTCAAAATTGTTTGGAAAAAGCGTATTTCGACCTTTCGATGGCGTTAAGATGGAAACTCTGCGAAAATACTTTAGATCTCTAAGGAACCGATTTCTGTAAAAATTGCTGAAAAATACATACAACATAAAGTAACTAAAGAAACTATTTCGAATTGAAAAACCGAAACAACTGTTCCAAGATATCTCGGGCCCTGACTTTAAATGCCATTGTACATATCAAATTTTGTAGCTCTAGGTAGCTTAGATTTTCCCACAGGCAGACAAATAAACTAACGAACAGATATTCTTATTTAGAAAAGTTCTTTTTCAAGGTGTCAACAGCTGTGCCATTATGAATGGAATGTGTGTATATTAATAAACATTATTTTAATACAATTTACATCCAAAACGTCAATCAATTATTTCCCCGCAGGTCACCACAACCACTGAGAAATTTGAAGCCTCTCAACAGGATAGTTAATTTAAATGCTGGCATTTCCCGCTTTTTATCCATTGTAAGAAACTGCTTTCCCAAGTGCAAATTAACTTGTGAATCTAAATTCTATTTTACAGTCTGTCAAGGAGTCATTCCTTGATTAACTCGGGGCTGAAAATTAATGAAGTCGCAAATCAAATTTGCTCCGTTGATGACATTGACTTATCAACACAATTTAGAGAGGGGAGAAGTCGGTAAAGGAACGATAGAGAAGAATCGGAAATGTTGCCTCGCATTTCAAATAGGCTATACTGTGAAATCAAGGACCTCAAATAGTGCCTCTATCAAAAATATTTATAAAGCGTGAGGCTCCACCTGACCTTCTAATGTATTTCTATTTCATGTGTTATACAGTAAAAAGTATCGAAACGGACAAAAACGTATTTATCTTTTAATGAGGATTCAGAGTTTATTTTTAAAAATTATAGATGATTTAATTTTAATTTTTTACGCTGACAATAGTGATGTCAGTGAGTTTTATGCATTTAATCGATGGGTGTTAATATATAATTTTAACGCTATTTATATCTATAACGTAGGTCAAAATATAAATTTCCTGATTTGAATGCTGCCAATATTTTTTGCAAAAATTAGCCAGTTCCTCCACAGAAAGAAAAAACCATAACAATTTTAAAATTTGAATCAATCAAATTTTGGTAGTGCATATTTTCAAAACAGTCTATAAAGTTCTATTTTAGATTATAAATATATAAAGCTTCTATCAAAACACAAAATTCCTTAGCAATAATATGTATATTAGCTTTAAAGTTACTGTGCCTACGCCTTATATGTATACGTATACCTTAGAGGTCAGCAGTGGCTTCAGCCTAGTCTACGACCTGAGGGCTGAGTTTCGAGCGGATTGGGCTGGGTTTCATTTTTTTCTTAATTATTTTTGTGCTGACCGAACGCACTCAATGTTGGAAAAATTATAAATGACATGTATTAAATTTTAGATTTATAAATTTTTTGGAGTACATGAAGTTTTGTGGGTTTGAGCTATGCAAGTATAAATGTGTAAGGCACCGCTTCCAATTTTTTTATTTTAACTCTGAAGACAAAAATGTTTTAAATTCATGTTTTTCACATATTTGTATAAACATAGTCTATATTTACAAATAGTCTATATTTACTGGTTCTATATATACAATTAGTATTATGTTACAATACAGAAGGGATTTCATCCTTTTTTTCATTCTTCAGGAATCTGCACAATAACAGATTGGATTGCACCCCTGTCTTGGGTGGGATTGGGTTTCATGTTCCCCTGTATTCAACCAGGAGCATATGTTTATTTTCGGAAAGAAATTTTATATTACAATATAGACCAATATTCGTACTAAGTAATTTTTGTAAACTATACAACAGCTTTTCCGATAATCTTGATGTTTTTTATTCATCACAAAGGGCTTTCAAAAACCACTTGTTGTAAATATATTTTAATGTATTTATTCATTTACAGGTGCTTTCGAAAATCATGTGTTGTCAATAGTTTGTATTTTAATGTATTTTATTATATTTTAATCTGTATATTTCGTATTGTATTTTATCTTGCACGCTGTTACTGGTACTTTGTCCTGCAGCTTGTTTTCTGTTAAATAAAAAATCTGATGTGGGCAGCACATGACTTTCCTTATATAACGTAATGAATTTACTACTTTTACAGCAAAAAAAATAGCTTATACTTACAGTTGATACTTATATTCTTTCCAAGATATTGAATTTTCGTCAATTAATCGTCATTTTCATTGATTTAGCGTGATTTTATCCATTTGGCGAGATTTTCGTTAATTTGGCAACATTTGAAAAGTCGCCAGTTGGCGACATTCTGCCAAATTCGTAGCCAAAATCTCGCCAAGCGTTATGAACGGAGAAATAAGTTATTCTTATAGCAGATAAATGACTATTGGCGTTCAAATACAAAAGTATTACTCAAAGTATCTTTTTTCATGAATGGAACGAGCTAGATCCACGAGAACAATGTCACCAAATTCATCGCATAATCTTACATATAGAAAGTGAACATGTTTCTCAACAGCTAATATATATTTTTAATTTATGGGATTTTTTGATAAATTTATTTGAAAAATGTGCAATATCTCGAGAACGGTTCATGCTAGCCTTCTAAAGTTTATGTCAATCGTTTTCTAAGTAAAAATTACACAAGAAATGTTTATTTGCTTAACTTTATTAAAGGTTTAGATTTTTTCAAAATTGCACTCGAAAAGTTAGGGGGTTCAGAACATTCGATTGCGTTTAAAAACAATAGACTTCCAGTATTCACGGATAGTGATTTTTTTACCAAATTTCATTCGAATCGCTCCATTCGTTCGTGAGATATCGTCTCCGCAGACTCACTGACACACACACACATAGACAGACATCACCTCAAAAATGTTTGATTCGTGATCAGGGATGCTTGAAACGTGCTCTCCTGTCGAAAACTCGAAATTCGAATTTTCGCCCCGTCACAATACTTTCCTTATACATTATGTATATAAGGAAAGTAATAAATAAAAAAAATAAAAATAAATGTAGTTGGTCTCGGTCTCGTTTACAGTATTGGCATTATCGGTTCGGGAAGAGTAAAATTGTGAAATTTTGGTTGGGCAGTTCCCTGATATACGCATAGATGGACATTTTCCTGAAAGTTTTCGAACAGTATTTACGAGGTTTTAAATCATGCTGCTCTGTCAAAATATCGAGCTCAAAAATTTTGGGACAAAACATTTTACGTACAATAATATGAGAAAGTGAAAATGTCGAATATTTGAAATATATATAATTTAGTCAAGACACTCACAATCTTTCCAGATACAGATGTTTAAAACTTTTAGTCGCGATAACAAAGGAATTAAATTAGCGAGTGTGTTTGTCATACGCAAAAGATAAGTGTGAAATGTTATGTAAAGCACATTAATACTAAATGTTTTCCTTTATTATTACTTTCCTTATATACATAATGTATAAGGAAAGTATTGTGACGGAGTCGAAAATTCGAATTCGAGTTTTCGACGGGAGAGCACGTTTCAAGCATACCTAATCACGAATTGAACATTTTTGAGGGGCTGTCTGTGTGTGTGTGTGTGTGTGTGTGTGTGTGTCTGTGGAGACGATAACTAACAACCGAACGGACCGATTCGAACGAAATTTAGTAGTTATTTAGTTATTTATTTGCAAAATGTGTATATGTCGAGAACGGTTTATGCCAGTGTTCTACACTTTGTGTCACTCGTTTTTTAATGGAAAATTTCGATTAAAATAATTATTTACTTCACATTACTGAAGGTACCGACGTTTTAATGGACATGTTTTTTTTTAAATCAGCGATAATTGGTACGATCTACCAAGAATTCAGTGTTACTGAATTTTAAGTGTTTCTGATATTAATAATCGTACCTAATTAATTTGAAAGCGCTTTTTTCATTCGTGAGATAACGTGTACACGGTCTCACGGACACATACACTAAAATACACACATACACATATAACCACACATATATCACCTCTAAAATCTGTAAAGAGCCTTGCTGCTGTAACCGGGGATCGAACCCTGGATCTCCGAATTGGCCAGCTGACGCTCTGCCGTTGAGCTACTGAGACAAAATTATCGTCGAAGTTGACTCTGCATTCTCCACCCTCCAATGTCAGATTGGCGGGAAATTGACAATCTGACTGACTACTTCCGGTAATTTTTATCTCAGGTTAGCCTCCCCTCCTGCGATTACTAATTTTACCCAGGTTAGTATCCAGCGTGGTCGTTATCCTCTCAATTGGAAATCGGCGCTCAATCTTCCAGAGTCCACGGAATCCATACAAGTCGCACTAGGATCACTTCCAGTCTTTTCCAGACTCCAGATTTATGAGTAGATTTTGCTCTCAATTAATTTTGATCAATGAATCCCTTTATTTCATTCTTATTAACTTATAGGAACTTATTGTGTTCCCTCTATTTTTTCTTTAAAAAAAAACTATGTTAGCTGTTCTTATTTTCTCGTACTTTCTCTTTCTTTTGATCCTTTTTATTTGTATTTTTTCTAATTTTTCTTTTCTAAATTTTATTCTAAATTTCTGTTTTTGTTTTTCATATGCCTATATTTTTTTCATTTTTATATATTTTCTTTTTATATATTTTCTAAATTTTACTTTTAAAATTTTATTATTTTCTTTAGTTTTAATCTATTCTTCATTATGTTATTATACCTCTCTCTAAATTTTATTTTTCAATGATTTTTTTATCTGTATTCGCAATAACTCTTTTCCCATTTTTGTAAAATGGACATACTTGTCAAGTTCAAATATAATGTAAAACTGTCTGTTCAATCGCAATATTTTTCATCTATTGTTATTATCTTTTTAGATCTAAATAAATGTTCTTTTGGCTGGATGGTAGACCTTGGGTACCTCCTGAGTGCAGGAGGTATCCTTTCTCGGCCGTGCAGTCAGCTACTCTAAACCTACTATGTGAGTCGCACGGTCTGGGGTCTTCAGACCTTCAACATTTTTTGCACTACCCTACAGGGTTGATTTGTTCGGGCGCCATTGTAAAGACCCTTGCTGTTCCAACCGGAATCGAACCCTACATTTCCGAACTGACTAGCCGACTCTCTACGGTTGAGCAACTTGGACGAAATTGCAAGCTGTTATCGTCGAAAGCGATTCTGCAAACGTTCGTTTAAAGTTCAAGGAGGATTAAAACTCGCTCTTCAGTCAAAAACCCGAATTCGATATTTTGGCCCCATCACAACATGTTTTCTATACAGTATACGTACTACCTATGTATGAAGGGAAGAAAGCAATGTTTATGTATGCTTTTAAGTAATCAGGAAATATTAATTAACCCAATGTGATTAACTTTTAAATCTAAATCCAGGTTTTCACTCGAAGTATCAATCTGTGATTAACTGGGAACTACATTTAATGAAACTGCATGTGGAATTTTCCCTCGTGGATTACAATTGCCAGCAATATTTGTTGATAAGATAAAGACAACAAATGCACGTTGGGAACCGAATTAGAATGGTCGTCTGGTACTTTAAACAGATAAAACCATTGCTATTTCTGGAATTTGCTGGTAGGAAATGCTGAGTTGATTTTGCTAGACAAATGCAAAGAAAATATATTTATAGTATGCGTCTCCATTCCACTTTTTAACTCTTTACAACATAGGTGAAAAGTGCTTATGACTTTGTTTATTCTGTGTGTCTGTCCGTTCGCACGATAAATGCCGTAATAATGACTTTATCGAAATGAAATTTTAGTATGTTGTTGAGACGATTTGTGGGACATATGGGAATGTAAACGAATAATGTCACCTAATTAGTTTTGGATAGAACCCGGGTTGAAAAGGGAAATACATTGAACCCTAGGGAACCTAATTTTTCAAACATTTTTTAAGCAAAGTTAAAATTCACAAATTACTTCGAAAATTTTAGAAATAATTCAAATTATCTCACATATATAAAAAAAATCAGCAAAATAGGCTCGGGAGTATTTTAAATAAAAATTTAAATGATAATTACACCCATATAATATGAAGAGATCACGTGACCCACTTCAAAATAAAACATGGCATCCATCTTTTTCCCCGGAGCAAAAATTGTGATTTTTAAAGTTCTTTTATTACTTTCCTTATATACATAATGTATAAGGAAAGTATTGTGACGGGGTCGAAAATTCGAATTCGAGTTTTCGACGGGAGAGCACGCTTCAAGCATCCCTGATCACGAATCAAACATTTTTGAAGTGATGTCTGTCTGTGTGTGTGTGTGTGTGTGTGTGTGTGTGTGTGTGTGTGAAAGTATGTGTGTGTGTGTGTGTGTGTCAGTGAGTCTGTGGAGACGATAACTGACGAACGAATGGACCGATTCGAACCAAATTTGGTACAAAAATCACAATCCGTAAACACTGTAAGCCTATTGTTTTTATACGCAATCGAATGTTCAGAACCCCCCTAAATTTTCGAATGAAATTTTGAAAAAATCGTTAAAAAATCAAAACCGCTAATAAAGTTACGCAAATAGACATTTCTTATGTAATTTTTCATTAGAAAACGATTGGCATAAATTTTAGAACGCTGACATGAACCGTTCTCGAGATATTGTACATTTTTCAAAAAAATTATGAAAAAGTCACATAAAAAAAAATTCCTATTGAGAAACATGTTCACTTTTCATATGTAATACCATGCGATAAATTGAGTGACATCATTCTCGTGGATCTAGCTCGTTGCATTCATGAAAAAATATACTTTGAAAAATATACTTTGTATTAGAACGCCAATAGTCATTTATCTGCTGTAAGAATAACTTTTTTCTCAGTGCATAAAGCTTGGCGACGAATTTGTCGGAATGTCGCCAACTTGGCGACTTTTTTGAAATGTTGCCAGATTAATGAAAATCTCGCCAAATGGATGAAAATGATGCTAAATCAATGAAAATGACGACTAATTGTCGAAAATTCAATATCTTGGAAAGAATATTAGTATCTACTATAAGAAAATCCTATTACTTTCCTTATATACATAATGTATAAGGAAAGTATTGTGACGGGGTCGAAAATTCGAAATCGAGTTTTCGACGGGAGAGCACGTTTCAAGCATCCCTGATCACGAATCAAACATTTTTGAAGTGATGTCTGTGTGTGTGTGTGTGTGTGTGTGTGTGTGAAAGTATGTGCGTGTGTGTGAGAGAGTCTGTGAAGACGATAACTGACAAACGAAATGGACCGATTCGATCCAAATTTGGTACAAAAATCACAATCCGTAAACACTGGAAGCCTATTGTTTTCATACACAATCGAATGTTAACAACACCCCTAAATTTTCAAATGAAATTTGGAAAAGATAGTCAAAAAATCAAAACCACTAATAAGGTTACGCATATAGACATTTCTTATGTAATTTTTCATTAGAAAACGATTGACATAAATTTTAGAACGCTAACATGAACCGTTCTCGAGATATTGCACATTTTTCAAAAAAATTATCAGAAAGTCATATAAAATAAAAAAAAAAATATTTCCTCTTGAGAGACATGTTCACTTTTCAGTAATACCATGCGATATATTGGATGACATCATTCTCGTGGATCTAGCTCGTTCCATTCATGAAAAAAGATACTTTGAGTAATACTTTTGTATTTGAACGCCAATATTCATTTATCTGCTGTAAGAATAACTCATTTCTTTGTCCATTATGCTTGGCGAGATTTTGGCGACGAATTTTGGCGGAATGTCGCCAACTTGGCGACTTTTTGAAATGTTGACAAATTGACGAAAATCTCGCCAAATGGATAAAAATGACGCTAAATCAATGAAATGACGACTAATTGTCGAAAATTCAATATCTTGGAAAGAATATTAGTATCTACTATAAGAAAAACCTATTTATTTTACTGTAAAAGTGGTAAATTCATTACGTTATATAAGGAAAGTCATGTGTTGCTCACATCAGATTTTTTTTATATTTAGTGTTGCATCCGTTCTAAAACCGCTATATTTTTGCTTATTTTCTGTACATCTATATTCTGCGAAGCAATTACAACATTTTTGAGTTTAAACGATCATCAAGCTTTGATTATTTCTACACCGAAGACAAATTTCAAACAGAATGAAAACAAGTGATTGTGAGATGAAGTTGTATAAGAATTGCGGAATTTTTTTTCACTTAAAATTACTTTACTCTGGAGTCTGGAATAAAAGAATATGAATGAAATATTCATAGCTTTTACATTAAGAACCAGACGATTTACATTTTGATGACGTCATTTGAATAAACTTCAAGTTTTTAAGTAAAATAAATTACTGTGGTTCTGTGATAATTAAAAAAAATATCATCCTGTCGATTGAAAAGGTCCCGGTAGATATCCTATAGATGTAACACTGTTTAACTATCGATTGAAAAGGTTCCAGTAGATATCCTATAGATGTAACACTGTTTAACTATCGATTGAAAAGATCCCGGTAGATATCCTATAGATGTAACACTGTTTACCTATCGATTGAAAATATCCCGGTAGATATCCTATAGATGTAACACTGTTTAACTATCGATAGAAAAGGTTCCGGTAGATATCCTATAGATGTAACACTGTTTAACTATCGATTGAAAAGGTTCCGGTAGATATCCTATAGATGTAACACTGTTTAACTATCGATTGAAAAGGTTCCGGTAGATATCCTATAGATATAACACTGTTTAACTATCGATTGAAAAGATTCCGGTAGATATCCTATAGATGTAACACTGTTTAACTATCGATTGAAAAGATCCCGGTAGATATCCTATAGATGTAACACTGTTTAACTATCGATTGAAAAGATTCCGGTAGATATCCTATAGATGTAACACTGTTTAACTATCGATTGAAAAGGTCCCGGTAGATATCCTATAGATGTAACACTGTTTAACTATCGATTGAAAAGATCCCGGTAGATATCCTATAGATGTAACACTGTTTAACTATCGATTGAAAAGGTCCCGGTAGATATCCTATAGATATAACACTGTTTAACTATCGATTGAAAAGGTCCCGGTAGATATCCTATAGATGTAACACTGTTTAACTATCGATTGAAAAGGTCCCGACATCTATCCTATAGGTGTAATACTATTTAACTATCGATACAATGGCATAAAACTAGTTGGAAATCTCGTTACTGACCTAATGGAACATTGATCAGCAGGTTTGAAGTGCAATAACGACTCATTGGTTGATATCCCCCAAGTCACAGATGAGTTTTTTTACTTTCCTTATATACATAATGTATAAGGAAAGTATTGTGACGGGGTCGAAAATTCGAATTCGAGCTTTCGACGGGAGAGCACGTTTCAAGCATCCCTGTTCACGAATCAAACATTGTTGAGGAGATGTCTGTGTGTGTGTGTGTCAGTGAGTCTGTGGAGACGATAACTGACGAACGAATGGACCGATTTGAACCAAATTTGGTACAAAAATCACAATCCGCAAACACTGGAAGCCTATTGTTTTTATACGTAATCGAATGTTCAAAATCCCCCTAAATTTTCGAATAAAATTATGAAAAAATCGTCCAAAAATCAAGATCATTACTAAAGTTACGCAAATAGACATTTCTTATGTAATTTTTCATTAGAAAACGATTGACATAAATTTTAGAACGCTAACATGAACCGTTCTCGAGATATTGCACATTTTTCAAAAAAATTATCAAAAAGTCAGATGAAATGAAAAAAAAAATTCCTATTGAGAAACATGTTCATTTTTCTTACGTAATACCATGCAATAAATTGGGTGACATCATTCTCGTGGATCTAGCTCGTTCCATTCATGAAAAAAGATACTTTGAGTAATACTTTTGTATTTGAACGCCAATAGTCATTTATCTGCTGTAAGAACAACTTATTTCTCCGTCCATAGCGCTTGGCGAGATTTTGGCGACGTATTTGGCGGAATGTCGCCAACTTGGCGACTTTTTGAAATGTTGCCAAATTAACGAAAATCTCGTCAAATGGATAAAAATGACACCAAATCAATGAATTTGACGACTAATTGTCGAAAATTCAATATCTTGGAAAGAATATTAGTATCTACTGTAAGAAAAACCTATTTTTACTGTAAAAGTAGTAAATTCATTACATTATATTAGGAAAGTCATGTGTTGCCCACGTCAGATTTTTTATTTCGTAATTCCCATTGAAGACATAACAGTTGTGTTTGTGATCAGGCATGTATGTTTTAAATTCACTGCTTGGGGATTGTTACTTTTAGATATCAACGTTTTAATTGCTCTCAGAACGGGGCACGCTGCTTGGCAAGGTTTTTGAAGAAATAATTAAACAATTTTTATCGTGTAAGTTTGGAGTTTTGTGGCAGTAAGGCGAGCCATCAGAAGCGGTCCATCCGTGGAGTTAGAAAGGAGGAGATAAAACTCCTATGGATGAAAAGCTTGAAAATGCCATAATGCTTTGAGAGTTATATCTAGGTATCGCTAGTGTTTGTAAAGTAGTTGCTATTGTTAGTTGACACAATAGAAAGACGTAGTATTTAGTATATGTATTTTTAATAATTTTTAAATTAAGGATTCCTTAATTATGAGTATAATTAACCAGTATCTTTTCATAGTTGTAGGGTAGAGTACAGAATATGTGGAGATAAAAAAGAATTGGAAAGTAAAGTAATTTTGAATACGTAGGAATATTCTTTATTGCTTCAGTTATTTTTTGCGTTGTACTGATAATAATTTTTTACAAAATTGATAGTTTACATAAATATTTTAGGTCTTTTGCCATAGAAATGCATACAATACAGGACTACTTATCTTATCCCAGCGCCACCTCAATGATTGTCTCAAACGATATTGGCGTTTTCTTAATATGGATATTTAACTCCTTACTTTTACTTCCATGGGTCCATCGTTTGCTTCCTGACATCGACAACCAGGCTGGCATTTTTTCAGGCAGAAATAGAAAAACATATCATGTTGCAAGAAAATTTTCCTTTAAATGATTATTCGGCAGTTGATTAGAATCTTAATGCATATAAGATATGTCCGAAGAAAATCTTACTAGTACTCTAGGGTTTACCACAGAAATGTCCGAAGAAAATCTTATACGTGGTTTACATAAATCTGATAATGAAGGTTACGATTCCTTAGAGAACGAGATTAATGAAGTTTTCCACCCCTCATAAAAGAAGCCACGAACGCAATGAAGGCGCTTTGAAAATATTTTAAAAGTCAAAAAATTGATATCGAATACTTTGATGACATCAACCATTTAGAAAATGGCGTCTTTGAATACGCCAGACAAAGTTTACAAAAGATACAAATGACAATATTATTCAAGAAAAGCTATAGAAAGTGTTTGGTATATGTAATGCATTTAATTTGTTTTATTTCCGGAGGGCGTTACATTAAATCTGTTTCATTAAATATGCAAATTTTAACTTATGCATTAAAATTTTTCAACTACACTTTGAATAATACACTTGATACAGAATAATTTCTTAAGCCAATGAGCATTTATTTTAATTGCAGATTTTTTATAAGGTGAGAAAATCGGCATTCCGTTTGCCTTCCCCCACAAAAAAAAATATCACAAGAAGAATGTTAGATTTAACGTCCTTGCAGTTAGATTTAAAGTCCCTTTAAGGCTGCTGTAACGCCACAATCTGTTTACTTTGTCATACATAGTATTGGGAAAGTATTGTTTTCATGAAAATTTTGATTTCAAGATTTTGATGCCAATATATGTTTCAAGACCTCCTGAACACGTTTTGACTATTTTTGGAGTGATGTCCGTTTGTCTGTCTAATGTATGTTGTCAATATTTTGTGTACGCAATAGCAGCCACAAGCATTAATGAATTTTCACAAAATTTTATATCTGGCTTTGTTATCAAAAAATATAGAACTAGATAGAATGTAGTAAAATTTATGCGAAAACTTTTTATTTATTTTTTATTTTTCTTTAACATGGCAGCATAGCACAAACTTTGACATAATCATGCATAAAAGGATTTATTTGTGGCTCAATTACCATGAGATTTACGTGTTTCAATCATTATTGTGAAAATTAGCTGCGATACATTATTTTATGTTCGTGACATTATTCCCAGGGGGTAACTTGCCCTTGGACTCCAAGTTACCCTCTGGAAAGTACATTGCCAAGTATGATATCGATTAAAAGATTTTTTCAAGCCCTTTGAAGTGAAGGGTGACACACTATAGTTGTACCGGCTGCCCATTTCGCTGCTCCATGTCTTCGGATGAGTCGGTCGGCCTGGGCTTCGGACACTAAAGATGTAATAATTTGGATCCACAATACCGATTTATCAAATTTATTCTTTAAATTTTGTTTTCAAATTTTGCAAGAAATATTCTTGAAAAATCTGTATTGTTAGTCCAAATAATCGCAGTTATAGCCTGTTACCCTTCATTTTAAAGAGCTTGAAAAAAATCTTGATTGATACCAAGTTTGACAATATACCCTGCGAGAGGGTAGGGGGGGGATCTAATGACGTTACAAAAACAAAAAGTGTATCGCGGCTATTTTTCACTACAATAATTGAAACTGCTATAATTCGCGATCACTTAGTCATAAATTAGGTTTAGGTCATAAATTAGGTTAGTTTTTGGTACTATTCAGGATAAAACAACCCGCTTTCGTTTGCGAAACGGCCCGCAAAAATTTCCTGTATCCACTCTAGCTGAAATATTAATCAATCAAAGTTTACAAAATTTGGTAGATAAGTCACTTGTGTGTAACCCTGGTACTGATTACATTTTGATACGTTTCAGAAAAGAACAACCTGCTTTTTTTACCAAATGATCTTCAAAAATCGTTAAAATCTATAATAAAAAGACTACGTATGCTCAAATCTATCAATTAAATACTTGTTTTATATGTAATTTTTGGCAAGGAAAATAATAAAACTAACCCCATTGAACTAGAACTAGCCGTTCTCGAGATATTTTATAAATTTTTGAATTTTTGTTACGTAGAATTTTGAAAAATGTCCAATTACCAAATAAACACAGAAATTGAATTGAAATTGCAAATTGAGTGTTATTTTGTGCAATTAAACTCAATTTAATGAATTAATAAAGAAATAAAGAGAAAATAAATTTTAGTCTGCAAGGAAAGTCATGTGCTGTCCACGTCAGATTTTTACTTTTCCTGCAATACATGGGAATGTATAGGGAAAGTATTGGAATCATGCCGAAACTCGCAACTCTCGTTTTCAAAGGATCTACACGTTTTGTGACCTCTAGAATACGAAAAAAATTCTTTCAGCGTGATGTTTGTGCGAGTGTCTGCTTGTCTGTCTGTCTGTGTGTGCAATGGATGGGTCCACTCTAACGCGGAAACTAATAACCAAATTTTAGAAAATTTGGTAAGTCACTTGTGTGTGACTTTGGGCCAGATTAGTTTTTGGTAGGTTTTGGGATAAATGAACTCACATTTTATTGCGAAATGGCGTTACAAAAACAAACGTTACAAAAACAAAAAGTGTATCGCGGCTAATTACAATAATTAAAACTGCTAAATTTCGCGATCACTGAGTCATAAATTAATCATTTTATGTATAAATTCATCGTATCAATCGATATATTTTTTTCAAGCCCTTTAAAGTGAAGGGTAACACGCTATAGTTGTAGTAACTTGGACTCACAATACCGATTTTTCAATTTTTTTTCTTGTAAAATTTGAAAAAAAATAATTCTGGTATGAGAAAGTCGAGTTGATCCACACCCCGGTTAATATTTTTACACTTTTTAAAAAAAGAGAAAATATATATGTTCTAAACTTTGCTTGAAACGTGCTCATCCTTTGAAAACTTGAATTCCAATTTTCGACTCCGTTGCAATATTTCCCCTATACATTATACAACGTACGTAGGGAAAGTAAATGAATAAAGAAAGATAATACATAGGAATAAATACATTTCTCTTTTCCTTCTGAGCATAAACCTGAAGATAACGTCATTCTCAATTCTAGGCATTTAAATGCACGTGTGCCTCGGGAGAACGTTTATTTCTATCCCGTTTCAGCTTTATCTCGGCAAAATGGCAAAATCTCGAATATTTCCAAAACAAAAAACGCATTGAAAACGCTCCAAAGCAAAACATTGAAATAACAAAATTCTGCTGAAAAAAAGGTTTAAAGTTTGCGTCATCCAAAAGCTCATGAATAGTGAATGGCGTGGCTTTTACAAGGAGCATTTTCGAGTGAAGGCTCAGATCGAGTATGCGAATAAAATGGCTCCATTATTGTGGATTTACCCAATATATTTTAAAAACCTCTCGAGCGTTTAAGGTGTCAAAATGATTTGACAGGCTCACTGTGTAGCGATTAACATCTGGAGATCGGTTTCGCTCTTGCTGGAGCTCATCGGCAACTATATAGCTTGCAGTTTCTCCCAGACGTTTTCTGGGAGGTCTGCGAAGCTGATCAGTAATAAAATTATCTCCTCGATTATTGTTCATTTGTATACTAATTATAAAGAACTTTGCTGTTTCAACCGGGGATCTCCTTCTTTGTCCCAGATCGTCCGACCCACTTGAATGTATAAGGTCTGCGAACCGGGGATCGAACCCTAGATTTTCGGACTGATCAGCCGGCGCTCTACCGTTGATCTACTGGGATGAAAAGGAAAGCTCTTATCGTCAAAGTGGATTCTTTAAATTGTCTAACATGTTTGTGTATTTTCATGGTATAGATAAATCTCCTACCATCTCAGTGAGTCAGAAGACTGAATCTTTACTCACTTACAGTATCAGAGACGGGACAGAACCTGACCGAGTCGGAATTTTTATTTTTGATCCCCGAGGAGTTTGAAAATTGAGGTTTTTTTTGGTCAAAAAAATATTCTAAACACTCCAGATATTCCTCCAGTAATTAAAAAGCCTGAATATTTGCAACCGCATCGTAATTTGCGATTTATCCCTCCGAGCCGGAGAAAAATGGAGATTTGTGAAAATACTCCTCAGATCCCCCAGAAGTCCCGCGGTGATTTTGATGTCTGCATCTTTGCACACGTATAGTATATTATTAACGGAATAGAGTGGTATTTTTATTTTATACCCCGGGGGGAGATCGAAATCGGGGGATTACAAAATGTTTCCGTATCCACAAGAAGTCCCTCGGGTGACTTATAAAGTTGAGAATTTGCATGCTGATAATGTCGACCATAAGACAATTAAAAATTATACAAAGAGTGGCGACACGTCACGATTTCAAATACTAATTTCTAATAAATGACAAATCTCACAGATCCAATAGTCATTTTATTTTTAAATCATCCTACAGACGTAAAGACAATAGCCAAAGCGTTTTCGAACATTTTACATGTTCACCCTCAGTGGCAATACATTTAGAAACGATGCAAAAGTGCTTAAATGCACTTCAATACTGTCAAGTAAAATTTGCATATCATGAAATTGTCAGTTATACAAAAAGGTGAATTATGAGTCAAATTATAATTTATACATCATGAAATTGTCAGTTATACAAAAAGGTGAATTATGAGTCAAATTATAATTTATACAAAGTTCATAAGCAAATACTTCATAAAGGTTTAAAATTATAGGATTTTTTAAAACAAAATAATTCTAAATCATTGTAGTTATGAAAACGTTTAACATGAAGGGAATCGAGAACGAGTCGCCAAGCATAACTTAGGACCTGAATAGGGTCAAAATTACAAATATTGTAATTTAATAAGGTATAGGTGTAAGTCTCTATTCTTAAACAAAAAATCTGATGTGGGCAGCAATGACTTTCCTTATATAATGCAATGAATTTACTACTTTTATAGTAAAAAAATATAGATTATTTTTATAGTATATATTTATATTCTTTCCAAGATATTGAATATTCGTCCATGAGTCGTCAATTTTATTGATTTAGCGTCATTTTTATCCATTTGGTGAGTTTTTCACTAATTTACCAACATTTAAAAAAAAACGCAAAGTTGGCGACATTCCATGAAATTCGTCGCCAAAATCTCGACAAGAGTTTTGGACGAAGATATAAATTAATCTTACAGCAGATAAATGACTATTGGCGTTCAAATACAAAAGTATTACTCAAAGTATCTTTTTTCATGAATGGTACGAGCTAGATCCACGAGAATGATGTTACGAAATTGATCGCATGGTATTACATATGAAAAGTGAACCTGTTTCTTAATAGGAAATATATATTTTTTTATTTTATATGACTTTTTGATAATTTTTTCGAAAAATCTGCAATATTTCGAGAACGGTTCATGGTAGCGTTCTAAAATTTATGTTAATCGTTTTCTAATGGAAAATTACATAAGAAATGTCTATTTGTGCAACTTTATTAGAGGTTTTGATTTTTTGACGATGTTTCAAAATTTCACTCGAAAATTTAGGGGGGTTCTGAACATATGATTGCGTATAAAAACAATAGTCTTCTACTGTTTATGGATTGTAATTTTTGTACCAAATTTCCTTTGAATCGGTCCATTCGTTCGTCAGTTATCGTCTCCACACACTCACTGACACACACACACACACATACTTTCACACACGCACAGACATCACTTCAAAAATGTTCGATTCTTGATCAGGGATGCTTGAAACGTGCTCTCCCGTCGGAAACTCAATTCGAACTTTCGATCCCGTCACAATACTTTCCTTATACACTATTGTATATAAGGAAAATAAAAACAGCTATGTTCTTCTCTTTGCGAGTCCCTATGGGAAGTAAACATGGGACTGAATTTTTAAACCATTTACTGTTTCTGCAGGTCAAGGAAGCTGAAGATAAAGGTCTCCTATATCTTAATGTTCGAATTCGTGTGGCTGGGGAGCTTTTACTCCTGCTCAGCTGCAGATTCTTCAGTATAATGGCAAAAGCCCAAATGCTGACATTCCGAAAAGCGGTAGAAAAACACTTCCCAAAATGGTGTCATGAAAATATTCCTTTTACGTGTTCGAATAGACTCATAAATAGTGAATGCCTACATTTTATATTTGGGAAAAAACTACTTAGAAGTGATCGAGTAATCACTTGACTGTTTTTCTTATTATGTAGTACTCACTTGTCGGTGTGAAGTCACCGTAAGAGCTATTCCTGTTTCATTTGTTAAATGTGTTTATTTTTTCTACAGCAACACTTAAGCCAGTAAAGTCGGAGCGTTCCGTGCATTATGCCCGTCTAAGTACACAACGGACATGCATAGGAAACAGGAACCGACGACGAACTCCCACAGACCCTCCAATCCGTTCCTAATATCCACAGAAGACACATATGAGTCATACCCCCCCCCCTCCAATTCAATATTACTATTTCTTATACGACTCCCAATCTCATACATACTATACCAATCTCTAACGCAATTTAAGCTCACCTAGACTTTAAAAAACCAATTTATCAAACTAAATTTCTCAAACTTTTTATCTCAAGGTTTCAATTTCTGACTATACCACGGAAGACAAGAAAGATCAATCATTCATCAAACACTTTCCAACTGCAATGTAATTTAATTTAAATATCTCTAAAACGCGATACATTCGGCGGTGATATATTTGAAATTATCACAATACTACATTAACTTATTTGAAAACTTCGTCGAAAGCAAATGAACTTTATTCAAATAGCGTCTTCGAAATATAAATAGCCTGTCTCTATATAAAAGCAGTGAATATTTCATTCATATTTTTTTTCCATTTCTTTCATTCTGCGGTGATATTTTTAAAATTATCACAATTCTGCAATACTAAAAATCTTACTTAAAATTTTACTTAAAATCATGGAGGTAAAAGTACTTTCCCTCTCCATGCTTAAAACATCATCGAAAAGGCAATACTATAGAATCGTCTGCATCTCTATATAAAATCAATGAGTGTTTCATTCATATCAGCTATATTACAGACCCCAGAGCTAAATAATTTTTCGTTAATAAAATTCAGCAATTCTTATCCAACTCATCTTTCCGCTTGATGTGTTTACATTCTCCATACGTGGAAATTAGGCTTCATTTTAGAAATAATCAACGTTTGATGATCATTAAAACCCAAAAATATTGTAATTGCGTTGGCGCAGTACATAGATTCAAAGAAAAAAATAATAAAGCGGTTTTAGGACGTATGTAACACTATATAAATTAAAAAGACCTATAAAAATCACGAATTTGACAAAAAATGGATGCCATATTTTATTTTCAAGTAAGTCACGCGATCTCTTCATATAATATGGGTGCAATTATTATTTTAATTTTTATTTAAAAAACTACCAAACCTATTTTGTAGATTTCATATATTTTATGGGACAATTTGATTATTTTCTAAAATTTTCAAAGCCATTGGTGGATTTTAAATTTGCTTAAAAAATGTTTAAAAAATTAGGTCCCATATGGTTCAATGTATTTCATTTTTTCAACCCGGGTTCAATCCAAAACTAATTGGGTGATATTTATCATTTACATTCCCATATGTGCCACAGACCGTCTCGATAACATACTAAAATTTCATTTCGATAAAGTCGGTTTTACGGCAGTTATCGTGCGAACGGACAGACAGGCAAACAGACAGAATGAACAAAGTCATAAACACTTTTCAACTATGTTGTAAAGTGTTAAAAATGGACTAGCTCTCTCTAAATTCATAGATCATACAATTTAGCTCCAACAAATCTATCTATGAATAAAGTTAGCATTCATTGCATTGTTTAAACCGTGATTTTGAAAGTAAAGTAGTCTCTCTAACTCCATGGTTTAAATAGTGTTTTTCCCCAATGGCCAGGCATTGACTCTTTCATCTTCGCTTATACATCGGCCAGAACTGTGTACCTCTTAGCCGTCATATGACGTTGCCCCAGCGCACTAGTGGGGGTGGGAACACATTGCGCCTAACAAAACAAACTTCCATGTCTGAAGTGGGACTCGAACTCACAACCCGGAAACTGAGCGATCACTAGGAAACGCTTACCCCGACCGCTCAATCACCGCGTCGACTTATTTAGCCAACAGCACACGGTATTCCCAGGTGATCACCCACCCAAGTACTAACCGCGCCCGATGCTGCTTAACTTCGGTGATCTAACGGGAACCGGTGTTTTTAGCCCGGAAGAGCCGTTGGTTTGGTTTAAATATTTCATACCATGGAGTTAAAAAGAAGGAGATGAAACTCTTGAAAATGCCATAATGCTTTGAGAATTATATACTCTATAACAAAAAAATCTGATGTGGGCAACACATGACTTTCCTTATATAATGTAATGAATTTACTACTTTTATAGTAAAAAAATGGGTTTTTCTTATAGTAGATATTAATATTCTTTCCAAGATATTGAATTTTCGACAAATAGTCTTCATTTTTATTGATTTAGCGTCATTTTTATCCATTTGGCGAGATTTTCGTTAATTTGGCAACATTTCAAAAGGTCGCCAAGTTGGCGACATTCCGCCAAATTTGTCGCCAAAATTTTGCTAAGCGTTATGGACGAAGAAATAAGTTGTTCTTACAACAGAAAAATGACTATTGGCGTTCAAATAAAAAAGTATTACTCAAAGTATCTTTTTTCATGAATGGAACGAGCTAGATCTACGAGAATGAAGTCAGCCAATTTATCGCATGGTATTACATATGAAAAGTGAACATGTTTCTCAATAGGAAATATTTTTTTTCATTTATATGACTTTTTAGTAATTTTTTTTGAAAAATGTGCAATATCTCGAGAACGGTTCATGTTAGCGTTCTAAAATTTATGTCAATCGTTTTCTAATGAAAAATTACATAAGAAATGTCTATTTGCGTAACTTTACTAGCGGTTTTGATTTTTTGACGATTTTTTTAAAATTTTATTCGAAAATTTAGGAGGGTTCTGAATATTCGATTGCATTTAAAAACAATAGGCTTTCAGTGTTTACGGATTGTGATTTTTGTACCAAATTTGGTTCGAATCGGTCCATTCGTTCGTCAGTTATCGTCTTCACAGGCTCACTGACACACACACACACACACACACAGACACACACACACACACACACACACACACACAGACACACACACACACATACACACACACACATCACTTCAAAAATGTTTGATTCGTGATCAAGGATACTTGAAACGTGCTCTTCCGTCAAAAACTCGATTTCGAATTTTCGACCCCGTCACAATACTTTTCTTATACATTATGTATATAAGGAAAGTAAAAATCGACGCACTAAGAAGTAGTTGTCCGATTGTGATAAAAATTGGTGGATGTGATACATAGAAAAGGAAACGATTAAAATATCAGAATAACTTAATAATTTAGAGTTTGACCGTATACAAAGGTAGGAAGTCAATACGGCGTTGGTCCACTTCTGGGCAGGATGCAAGATCTTGTCTTGCATAGGTGGGATGCAAGATCTTGTCTTGCACGGATGCATGTCTTGCCAAATTGTCTCCAACTGTCGGGCTAAATCGTTAAAATTCCGGGATGTTTGCAATCGCCTTCCCATACCGTCTCAAATGTGCTCTATGGGAGAGAGATCAGGAAACCTACCTAGTCAAGGAAGTGTTGGGCAAGCTTGAAGACAATTCAGAGCAACACGTGCCGTGTGCGGCCGGACATTATCTTGTTGAAAAGTAAGTTCGGGGTGTCGCAAAAGGAACGGAAACACAACCGGTCTTAGAATGTTGTCTACGTACCATTGTGCTGTCAATATACCAGAACTGACTACCGAAGGGGTCCGGCTTTCAAAGAAGATGGCACCCCAGACTATAATGTCCTGTCGTGGGCATTTGTGGCGTGCGATAGTTAGGGCAGGATCCCCACGCTGCCCTGGACGTCTCCAGACACGTTTGCAGTTGTCGTCATGATACAGTTGGAAACGGGACTCGTCACTAAAGACTAAATGTCTTTGCATACGAAATTTCATTACAATCGGACAATTGCTTCTTGGTGCGTCGATTGTTTTGTTATAGAGTATATTTAGGTGCCGCTAGTGTTTGTAAAATAGCTACTATTGTTACTTGACACGACAAAAAGGCGTAGTATTAAATATGTGCATTTTTTGATTATTTTTAAATTAAGTATTTTCTAATTATGAATATCATTAACCTATTTTTTCATAGTTGTAGGATAGAATGCAGAATACAGAGAGATAAAAATAAATTGAAAGGTGAATAATTTTGAATACTAAAGAATAGTCTTTATTGCTTCAGTTCTACTTTGCATTACGCTAATCATTTATTTTTATAAAATTGGCAATTTAATTACATATTTTAAGCCTTTCACCCTAGAAATGCGTATAATGCAAGGCTATTTACCCTACTCCAGCACGTCCTGAATTTTTGTCTCAACAGGTACTGGCGTTTTCTTAATATGAAATTTTAACCCCTTAACTTTACCTTCATGATTCATACCCTGAATTTTTAAATTGGAATGAATGCTCGAGAATAACTTTCCTATTTAGCTGGTTTATAGAGATGGTCTCATTTCTAACTACATGAGCTGCATTAAAATCTCATGACATTTCAATTGTATTATGCTGAGAAAACACCTTCGACTTTCAATTATAAACATGAAAATAGCAAAGCAGGTTAAACTTTGACAGGCTATTTCTGAAGATCCAATGATTAATTTGAAAAGCGTATTTGAGATTTAGATTCAGACTGATCAAATTAGTATACATGAGAATTTTTTTCAGACCTCTGGGTTACATTGGGTGATCTGATATACTGACACTGCGCTTCTAGCGAGGTGATTCAATAAGGAATTATAAATTCACACACATAGGAAATACAATGGAGTCGTTACAAATCAGAATCTGCTAAACATTTACAGATAACTCCTCTAGTCGTTGCTGCCAATTTATTCCCAGTCCTTTTTTAGTCAAGGGAGCCAGGTCAGTCAAGTACAGTTCTGAAAGGACAGGTACGAATTTTAAGATCGTAGAACTTACGCGCAGGACAGTTCTGTGTCAGATATTTAGTCAGCTTGCACTACTGCCCTCAAGGATAGTAAACAAAGCAGATTAAATACCTTCATCAAAAACCTACGTGATATATTAAGAGTTGAAAAAAAGGAAACTTCTAATGTGATAAATCAGTCAAAAACCACATAATCTAAAATGTTGTTGATGTAGTGGCTGTTGTCGCCACTGTCTTTGGCAATGCTATTGACGAAGATTTTCATACCGATATCAGAATAGTGCCAGCTATCTATAAAGATCCTGTTATGGTGGCTAAGTTGAGTATTAAATGACTGCCTTTCCTTCGAAAATGTCGTGTTGGTCAAAGCGATGTGATTATATCACATAAAAATGTGAATCTAGCATAAAATAATAATATGTAATTTGATTTTGTTAGCAGTTTTATGAAAAACAATTATCTTAATGCAAAATTCTTACAAAATGTATGTATCTAGTAAGTCTTCTAGTAAGATGTATAGAGAAAGACTATCTGTAATTTTAATATTAACGGTAATTAGTAAATAGAAATGGGCTGTAAATACTATATTAATATTTTATTCAAAAGTTTGAGTTAATAATTGTTTATAAATTCTGCAAGTTTATACATCTTATTTATAATTCAACCTCGTTGAGCCTTGTGCCAGCCAATTAGGGGTTCTGCAAGATTTTACGAAATACGTTAAGTCTTCTACAAGAGTTTACGAAATATTCCAAGGACTAAACAAAAGAGTTTGGGAATCACTCACTGATTGAGATAAATTCAGAGGCGGCGCCAAAAGGGGAAGGGGATCTGAGAGTAATCCCCCCTCCAGAACCTATTGAGGTTCGGGGAAGTGATATTTAGGAAAATATGAAACAAAATATTTGGTTATCAACCCCACCCCCATTTTTGGAGACGTTACTGGATAGTAATATAGGATAAACACTCGGGTGCCAACTGTTTAAAAAATTATGTAGAAAGGATTCGAAAAATTATTTCTTAGAATGTTTTTGTAACAAAACACCATAATTTATTAGACATAATTGTATTGTCAAACAATGCCTTCATTTTTACAATGATACACTCTTAGTCTGAATTATTAATACTTTGGGTCTATTTTTAAAAGTTAGTTACAAATTTATAAATTTATTTAATTTTCGAATTTTTTTTTTACATGCCAACATCTTACGGCCCATTCAAAAACCTCCAATTCATATGTTGTGTATTCCAGTTTCTATTCGTGGGACATACAGACAAGTACATATATAACTAATCTGACGCGGTTTCATAGTATAGACATTGTATTTCAACCCTTCCGAAAAAATCTACGACTTAGGTTGGGATGAAGAGGAGGGAGGTTTACCAGAAGGTTTAGGGCTTTTGTTTCACTCGTCCAGGGCTTCCGAAAAATTGCAATTTTGTCTCACATCAACCATCAGAAAAGTCTACACAACTAAAAGTGTAGTAAATATTTTCATCAAAATTTTCCACACTAAGCCGTACAGTATTATTATATTTAGAATGTTTAAAAAGTAGCTTAAAGTATAGATATTACAACTTTGTCTTATTCGTAAATTTTGTTCGAATTGATCGTGTAAGTTTTCTGCAAGTAGTTTACTGGACATAAAATAAAAATCTTACCTTTCACAGTAAATCTTTTTAAACAGTTGTTCCGATTAAATATCAATATCTGGAAACACTTGGACTAAAATTCTGCAAAAAAAAAAAAAAAATCCATATTTACTATTTTAAATAATTCGAATGATTACCAGCATACTGTTACGATTATTTTGCCTGACCTCGAGCACTGTAACTTTACTTCCCAGTCATCTATTTCATTAACATTCTTTCTTCAAGTATGTGAGGAAGTTTTATAGTAGCTTTGGCAAGTTTGCTAAAATCTAGTCCGTTTGTAACGTCATTAATCAACGTCTTTAATATACTGCACTGCGGATTTCCTGTGGAAATACACTGCTCTAAACAATTAGGGGATATTACGAGTTCGGCATGAAACAGCCATATAATGGACTAGTTTTTAAACAAAAATGACAGATTAGAAAGGAAAATTATCAAGTTTACAAACTTCGGAATATGCAAATTTTATCTGTGACGGTGAAAATTACGTGCTTCAGATAAGGAGTGTAAAACGATCTGCAACATTCTGTATGTGGGAAGAGATTAGAAACAATTGACATATGCTGAATGCTTCATAGCGGTGAATAGGATGTCTTAAGAACATGGTTTAGCCGAATTGGTAGTCTGGAGGACTATCGGTCGGTTAGAGGCGGGCCAAACGCAAGCCGTTGTAACGGCAGCCCTTGGAGTGTTCCAAAATGTCATTTCCAGACTCTGGAACCGGTTTTTGGAAACTGGAAATGTTAGCCGAAGACTAGGGCAAGGTCATAGGCATGCAGCAACATGACCGGTATTTAACACTAACGACCAGGAGAAATCGCAATATGAAAGCCACTCTTTTAGAACAGCACCTTCGGAGGATACTGGCGCCATTGTTGCAACTTAAACTGTTCGAAACCGACTCCATAGTGTTGGTTTGTATGAACGCAGATCTATGGTTTGTGGTTCTTTAACAGAGATCCACCGTGCTGCCCGCAGAAGTTGAGTACAAGAGCATCTCAGATGGAGACGAAATGAATGGAACTATGCTCTCTTCTCAGACGAGTCCCACTTTAGTGCGCAATCTGATAAAAAGCGGACTATAATTTGGTGAGAACATGGCACTCGTAATAATCATGCATTTGTAAATGAAAGTGTCCAGTTTGGAAGAGGCGGAGTGATGGCTTAATGGTTATTACATTACTTGTAATAAGTTTTATGGGTTTTTAACACTTTACAACAAAGTTGAAAAGTGTTTATGACTTTTTTCATTCTGTCTGTCTGTCCGTTAGCACGATAACTGCCGTAAAAATGACTTAATCAAAATGAAATTTTAGTATGTTGTTCAGACGGTCTGTAGGACCTATGGGAATATAAATGAATAATATTACCCAATTAGTTTTGGATTGAACCCGGGTCGAAAAAATGAAATACATTGAGCCCTATGGGACCTAATTTTTCAAACATTTTTTAAGCGGATTTAAAATTCACAAATTACTTTGAAAATTTTAGGTATTATTCAAATTGTTCCATAAAATATATAAAAAAAATTCAGCGAAATATATACAGTAGTTTTTTAAATAAAAATTAAAATAATAATTACACTTCTTTTATGAAACGATCACGTGACCATGATATGAAACGATCACATGACCCACTTCAAAATGATATATGGCATCCATCTTGTTTCAAAATCGTGATTTTTTTAAGTTCTTTTTAATTCATATTGAGTGTTGTATCCGTCCTAAAACTACTTTATTTTTGCTTAAATTATGTGCATCTACATACTGAAACAACGCAATGACAATATATTTGAGTTTAAATGCTCATCTAAATTTGATTATTTCTACAACTAAGCCTATTTTTCACCTATGTAAAATGTAAACAGCAAAATATATAGAATGAGTTGTATTAGAATTCCTGTATTTTTTTAACACAAAATAATTTAGTCCATGGAGTCTGCATGGCTGATATGAATGACATATTAATTGATTTCGTAAAGAGAAGGACGATTTTCGATGAAGTTTCAAGCATAGAGTTTAATTTTTTGTAGCTCCGTGGTCTTAAACAAAATGTTTAAATAAAATAAATTATTATAGTATTGAGATGAATGAATTGAATGGGAGAAAGTTATGAATGAAATCCTGTTTTTATAGAGAGATCCAGACGTGTTATTTTCTCTATGACGTCATTTGAATTAATTTCAGTTGTTTTCGATGATGTTTTCAAATATAATAAATTATCGTAGTATTATGATAATTCTAAAACTATTACCGAGGAATATATAACATTTTAGAGATGTTTAAACCAGGCAATTTATATTTCAATACCGTCATTTGAATGAAGTTCATTTTTTTCGATGAAGGTTTAAGTTTTCAAATATAATAAATTAATGCAGTATTGTGATAAATTTCAAAATATTACCGAGGAATGTATTGCATTTTAGACTTGTTTAAATAAAATTGCATTGAAGTTGGAAAGTGTTTCATAATCAATGCTTTAAGCATGATTGATCTTTCTTGTTTGTCAATACATTATGTATCTGTTTAATGTACACACGGTCTTGTTCTTTTTGCGCTTTTACCGGCCGTGTTCTAAAAGAAGCAGTTACCTCAGGACACTGAATATCGTAATATAAAGATATTTTTTTCAGTTTGCAAATATTGCAGTAAAAAGCTAACGGATATTCTTATGCACTTTTTAAATTATTTGTATTCCTACTGTAGCATTAATAAAAATATACTTTTTTTATTATTATTGATAAATAATATGTGGTGATAAATTAGTTTTCAAACATTCCTTAAAGAGCTGCCTTAAGAATATATATATATATATATATATATATATATATTTTAATAAATGGTCAGGCACTTTGACCTTCGTCATTCGCCTTTATTACAGCAGCCAGAATGTGAACCATTTAGCCGTCCATTGACGTTGCCCCAGGCGCACCAGAGGGGGGCGGATCACATTGCGCCCACAACACAAACATCCATGCCTTACGTGGGGCTTGGACCCACAACGTGGCGGTCGAGCGATTGCTACGAAAACGCTTGGCTTGACCGCTCGACAACCACGTCGGCTGCCTTAAGAATAAGCACCCATATTTTTTCCAGTGACATACACTCATTAAAAGGTTTTGAGTAATTTTTAAATTCGTTTTCATTTAGTTAATTGCAGGTGTACCATACTATTGCAAAAACAAAGTTAGTTAATTTCGATAATAAATTTTACATTTTATAAACAATGTGAAACTAAGAGAACGAGAGAGAGAGAGCATAGTGATGTTTGACAATAGCAGGCCCAAACCGTTTTTGTAAAACTCTCAACATATGACATATAGAAATGCGCAGATACCTTTATACAACATGAGACACTCGTTGATAGCGTTGCCGGAATGACAGGACCATGTCCCGACTTTCAAGCACGCACTATTTGAATATTTTCAAGAAGTTGCCCGGAACGCTTAATTCGCTTTTTAATATGCTCGTTCCATTCACTATATACACCGCTTCGATTCAGTGTATACGTGTTTTCGATTAAAATTAACAGCATATTTTCGAAATGAAAATTCTTATAAATTTTGATAACATTTTCAATTCTAGTACAAACTGGCCTGTGATGTTTGGTCATGTGATTGTTGTGGCACCTCATTTTTTTTCTCCTCTGTCGCATCCTTTTTTGGTTTTTTTTAGTTGGTCTCTTTTTTTAAACTCGACTTCGGGAAGACAAGCTTTCTTTGAAGACTCCCGAACTCGGCTGGTCAGGCAAGTCCCCTCATCCGTGTATGTGGTTTATGAGTCTGTTTCCCTTCATCTTCGACCCAGACCATGCGACTTACTCGAAGGTGTAAGGTATATGTTTGAGCGGTTGGGAAGTGCCACCCGATTTAAACCGGAACCCAGTGGAGGAAGCATCCACAGGGACAGTACACTCCTTCCCAAACACCAGACTCCCGGAAGGACTTACGGATATACATGTTTAACGTGATCGTACTCAGCGTGAACACAGCAGTTTGGGCAGAGGTGGGAATCGAACTCGGGCCATCCGAGTGCAATCCCTGCTCGCTAACCACTGGACTGTCGCGCCACTGGGTCAGTCCTGATTGGATGATAAATTGCATTTCTCTTGCTTGATATTGCTTCTTTGAATTGGTTCGTAACGAAGTTTGGACCCCCCTAAGATAGCGCATGAGTTCTATTTCTATTTATTGTCTGACAAGATCTGATAAACTAATGCCACATAGGTGCCGTACCGTCTAGCCTTTATTATTTTACCACTAGCTGTGTACTATCATTTTATTTTCTCAATTTTATGTACGCCTTTTGGTTTTTTTTTGCCTCGCATTCTTACTAAAGATCATTATTGTAAGTGATCATGTTTCTGTCATGATATGGTGAATCTGCAAATAACTAAATATAAATGAATTTAAATAATACTTAAGACTATTTAATGATTATTTGAATTTACTATACACTAACAGCAAGCAAGTATATATCACTGGTTAAAGTTTGACGAGTTATTCGCAAAACAGCTCTTAAGGAGCATTTCGGAAACTAATTTATCACCCCATATCTAATATCATCAATGCACATTTATTTACATTTCACACTACAAAATAAATTTTAACTGGATTGTGGTTCAACTCGACGTTTTCTTACCAGAATCCATTTTAAAGTAGCCTATGATTTATTTGTTTTCAAATTTTGCAAAAAGTATTCTAAAATATATGTATTGCTGGTCCAAGTGATCACAAAATAACCTGCTACCTTTAATTTTGAAGAGCTTTTAAAAGAATTTTGATTGATACCAAGTTTGACAATACCCCTCAGGAGTGATTTAATGATGTTAGGCACACAAAAATTGTATTATTTTCACCTTAGTAATTGAATCTGATAAATTATGTGAATATTGAATCATAAATTAACCCTTTTATGCATAATTATGTCCTATTTTGTGCTATACTGTCATGTTAAGGAAATGTAAAATTTCGAAATTTTCACTGGAATTTCACAAAATGTTATCCAGTTCTAGATTTTTGGATAACGAAGCTGGATATGAAGTTTCGTGAAAATTCATGAATATTTGTGGCAGCTGATTGTGTTCACAAGAACTCGACAAAGACAGAGGGGCATAATTCTAATAAAAACAAAAGAAAAGAAAGTAAAAACGTGTTTAAGGGGTCCTAAAGCAAATATTGACATCAAAATCTCGAAATCGAAAATTTTCGTGAAGGCTTTTCTATACTATATTCAATAGTATGATAAATTAATAAGTGTTGAAACCTTTTCGTAAACCATAATTATGCTTCGTTAAGTGAATGGGATTAAACTTCTCTTAGATGAGGAAATTTATCTCATATTTCTATATTCTCACACATATTACTCAATCTTAGTGCAAAATATCCCTTTCTGTGGAGCAATTTTGAATGTCTTTTGACAATGAGCCTTGGGCAAGCAGATATTGGAAAATTTTAGACTCGAAGTATAAGCATTGTGAGAGAGAATATTGCGTGGGGGAAAATGAAATAACAACGAAGTTTTAGATCAATTTTTCTCTATGTACGAAACTTTATCTCTTCAATATTCATTTGTGTTATAAGAAATATAATGTTCGGGATATTTATTTTAAACTTATGTGAGATATTGCTTAGGAATCGTGTAAGACATTAAAGGACACCAGTAATGCCGATTTATGATTACTTTATGTTACTAAACTATTTATGTTTACACAATTTATATCTAATGATCGAAAAGGCTTCCGATTATCTATCACTTTCCTTCTTCTTTCTAAGCTTATAGTGTTGTTCACACATATTTCTGATATTCAGAAAATGCCCTTTCATTTAAATTAGAAAATTTTCTCAAAATCCAATAGTTCAGCATTGAAAGAGCACATAGGTTGCATAGCTAGAGATTAATGGATTTATCATCATAAGCCAGAACAAGCAATCAGCTATCTTGATAACTACGAAAATTATCTTGCGCATTTAGCTAATTTCACGAACTTCACATATACAAATATCCATTAAAATATTCGGTGATTTTATTTTACACCTTTTTCTGAACAAAATACTACACATTATTATTCTCGCTGGTTTATGGTGATCCAAAAGGTAACAAACTCTATAGTTGTATGAACGAGTGGATTTTGAGTGCATTATTTGTACTGCAATGATGTATTCAAAACTGTCGACCTATATGAGAAGGTTAATTGCTTGGACTTCGGGAACGACGTTATTGGTTGTGTTAAAGATGATTCCTGGTGAGATGGCTAAAAATGTTGGTAGCATAGAAGCTTTTAGAATATCCATTATAGACGAGACATTATTAGGGAACGATTAGGGTTGCAAAGCATTTATTGAGTATACTTTCTCAAAATATTAAAAAAGGAAATTTACGCCATCGTCCTAGATGATCATTGCAAGAATGATAATGAAAATTGCTATTTCTGAATATACCAATTCTTGTCTTTCTTTGATAGAAGTAGATATAATAAAATTATATAATTGCACATATTTTATGGTGTTAAGAGACCCTTTCATCTGGTTGATTAAAGTTGACCTCTTAAAGTTAGACTTGATGAAGTGGATTTTTAATACTTTTGAAGTAATTTTGGACAGCCTTTTTTCATGTGTGTTTCTATCGAGAAAATATAAACCTTTTTCCCTCAAAAATAGTAGTTACTTATACTTATTACGTTATTTCTTGCGTTCTTGATCAAGTTTATAAATGGTCTGTTTTCTTTCCAGTTTTATAAGGTGCGACGTAAGTTCTTATTTGCTCGTCTCAGAACAACATTTTCGAAATTTAATGGCTTTTGCAATAGCCCGGATGAAGGAGGCTAATAACGAACAAATAGCTGTAGTTTCCAAATTTTTTATGTTTGCTTCTATTAAAGGATTACAAGGAATTTTAATTAATGGTACAATTTACAAGATTAAAATTCGGACTTTTCATGTGCAAAATAAAAAAAAAATCAGATGTGGACAGCACATGACTTCTCCTGCAGACTTACATCCACGTTCTCTTTATTTTAATTAAATTTAATTCACTTTTATTTCAATTTTTGTTCTCATTTGATAACTGGACTTATTTTCAAAGGTGACGTAGAGAAAATACGGAAAAACTAAAATATCTCGAGTACGGCTAGTCCTAGTGTAATGGGGTTGGTCTTATTTTTTCTTCACTAAAAATTACGTATAAAACAAGCTTTTAATGGATATATTTAGCATATGTAGTTTTTTATTTTAGATTTTGACAATTTTTGTGGGCCAGATTGCAGAAAATGGCAGGTTATTTTTTTCCGAATCATACCAAAATCTAATCAGCACCAGGGTGACCTACCAGCGACTTATCTACCTAATTTTGTGAAATTCGGTCCATTAGTTTTTCATCTAGAGTCGATACAGTTTTTTGAGGGCCATTTCGCAAAAAAAAGGCGGGTTCTTTTATCCCGAAACGTACCCAAAACTAATTAGCACCAGATTCCCCCACAAGTGACTGACATACCAAATTTTATGAAATTCGGTCAATTAGGTTTTCAGTTAGAGTGGATACAACATCTGCATAGACAGACAGACAGATACATAGACACACACACAGACGCCACGCTAAAACTAGTTTTTTCGTATTCTAGAGGTCTCGAAACGCATAGATCCGTCGAACACTCGAGTTGCGATTTTCGGCATGATTCCAATACTTCCCTATACATTACCATGTATTGCAGGGAAAGTAATAACTTATTTTATGCAATTCAAATTTTCTGTGGTTGATATAAATATTGTAGACTGTTTAAACCATAGAGATTTTAAGAGTGATATTTTAGAGATACGATAAAATCCATATATGGAGGTGCATTTAGAACCCGAAAATATGCTTTATAAGGATTCACATGTTCGTAGGCGAAGGGGAAGATAATTATTCTTACGCAAACTGTAGATATACCACATATTACTCTTGATTAAACAAATATAATGAGCATTAAATATACATTTGTTGTTTTTGAAAATGTGATTTATTCCCATCCAAAACAGAAGTTGTTGCGCGTATTGAAGAAGTTTATAAAACACGCAAATAAGTAATTAATAACCAAATTCATAAACACTTTATGCCATTGCATCTATCCGACATGATTAAAAAATTAAATGCTAGCAAGTTATAATTTAGCAGATGTTCCTTTTAATTCTTAAAATGAAACTGTTAATTAAGCGCATCAAAAACTTTATTTTCGCAAGTTTTTGTAAAGTACTTCGCTAATGTACTTCATCTCGCTTATAACTTCCATACGCGAGTACCACGCTTATTTAAAGTAATAGTTATTTTTAATGAATGTTTTTTTGCATCAATGCAATTATTTGGTTCACCGACAAAAGGCCGCTATTGAGGATATTTATTGTTCGGAATTATTTTAGTTATGGAAGAAAAATTAATCCATTTTTGGAATTAATATTTCATACACGTAAATATGGTTTTGACATTGGATAAAAAATTTTGTATCCTAAAAATGAATACTTATGTATTGATTTTACTATCCCTGCAATGCATGGTAATGTATAGGGAAAGCATTAGAATCATGCCGGAAATCGTAACTCGAGTTTCGACGGATCTACACGTTTCGAGACCTCTAGAACACGAAAACACTATTTTTAGAGTGACATCTGTGTGTTAGCCTGTTTGTGCAATGTATGTATTCAGTCTAACTCAAAAACTAATGGACCGAATTCAATAAAATTTGTTAAGTAAGTCGTTTGGGTGTGATCCTGGTGCTGATTAGTTTTTGGTACTATTCAAGATAAAACAACCCGTTTTCGCTTGCGAAGCGGTCCGCAAAAATTGCCTGTATCCACTATAGCTGGAATATTAATCGATCAAATTTTACAAAATTTAGTAGATAAGTCACTTGTGTGTTACCCTGGTACTGATTACATTTTAATACGTTTCAGAAAAGAACAACCTGCTTTTTTTACGAAATGATCTTCAAAAATCGCTAAAATATATAATATAAAGAATACGTATGCTCAAATCTATCAATTAAATACTTGTTTTATACATAATTTTTGGCAAGGAAAAGAATAAAACTAATCTCATTGAACTAGGACTAGCCGTTCTAGAGATATTTTAGATATTTTTGCATTTTTGTTACGTAGAATTTTGAAAAATGTCCAATTACCAAATAAAAACAGAAATTAAATTAAAATTGCAAATTTAATGTTATTTTGTGCAATTAAACTCAATTTAATGAATTATTAAAGAAATAAAGAGAAAATAAATTTTAGTCTGCAAGGAAAGTCATGTGCTCTCCACGTCAGATTTTTACTTTTCCTGCAATACATGGGAAAATGTATAGGGAAAGTATTGAACTCATGTCGAATCTCGCAACTCGAGTTTTCAAAGGATCTACACGTTTTGCGACCTCTAGAATACGAAAAAACTACTCGTAGCGTGATGTTTGTGCGAGTCTCTGCGTGTCTGTCTGTCTGTGTGTGCAATGGATGTGTCTACTCTAACTCGGAAACTAATGGACCAAATTTTAAAAAATTTGGTATGTCACTTGTGCGTTACCTTGGTGCAGATCAGTTTTTGGTACGATTCGGGATAAATGAACCCACATTTTATTGGGAAATGAGCAGCAAAAATCGTCAAAATCTAAAATAAAAAAAATTCTTTTGCTTAAATATATTAATTAATTGCTTGTTTTATACGTGATTTTTAACGATGGAAAGAGTTAGACTAACCCCATTACACTAAATCTAGCTGTTCTCCAGATATTTTAGATTTTTCTCATTTTCGTTACACCACTTTAGAAAAACATTCGATGTGGACAGTACATGACTTTCCCTGCAGATTGAAATTCAATTTTTCTTTATTTCTTTAATAATTCATTAAATTGAGTTTAATTGGACAAAATAACACTAAATTTGCATTTTTTACACAATTTCTGTTTTTATTTGGTAATTGGACATTTTCAAAAATGCGGCATAACAAAAATGCGAAACATCTCAAATATTTTGACAACTGTTAGTCCTAGAGTAATGGGGTTGCTCTTATTCTTTTTCTCGTCAAAAATTACGTATAAAACAAGCATTTAAGTGATACATTTGAGCATACGTAGTCTTTTTGTTAGATTTTGGCGATTTTTGCAGGCCTTTTCGTAAAAAAAGGCAGGTTGTACTTTTCCGAATCGTACCAAAATCTAATGAGCACCAGAGTATCCCTCAAGTAACTTATCTACCAAATTTTGTGAAATTTGGTCAATTAGTATTTCAGCTAGAGTGGATGCATGTGATTTTTGAGGGACATTTCGCAAAAACAATGCGGGTTCTTTTTTTCCCAAATCGTACCAAAAACTAATCAGCACCAGTGTCACACCGAAGTGATTTACCTACTAAGTTTTATGAAATTCGATCTATTTGTTTTTGAGTTAGAGTGGATAAATACATTGCACAAACACACACACACACATACAGACAGGCACATACACAGACGTCACGCTGAAAATAGATGTCTCAAAACTTGTAAATCCGTCGAAAACTCCATGGACGCCAATGCCTGCAAAGGGGGATCGAACTGTTTGGGAGAGAGTATGTCAAATACCTGTCTCTTTGGGAGGTTCTTCGTTTGAGATTGACGCTGTCCCACCCGTAAGCAAAAGGTTAACTCATAAAGAAAAGGAGGTTGTCTATTAATTTCTTGTGAAATGTATTAAAGGTATTTGTAATTCTTTTTGTTTGAATGCATTAAAAGTGTTTATTCTGGTTAAAAAATTTAAAAACTTTTTGATACAAGGTTTTCGGAAATCCTCAGACTCTTCTCGACTCACATAATCCTCTTCAATTTCATTCGATCTTGTCAATTCGTTCGAGAGATGCTATGTGCCTATAGATTCGTTGAATAGGACACGTCAGAGAGACACTATTACACTCAGAGAGACACTATACTTTAGAGAGACACTATTAAAAACAATCAATTTAAATAAGAAACAAAATTTAAGGTCACCATTATGTAGTTCTAGATGTTACATATATTTATGATGCGATATATCGCACATAAAGGTGGACTTAAATGTTGACTTCACAAAATGGTGCCGTGACGAGGATAAGGCCCTAGGCCACACGCGATTCTCAGAACATGTGAATTCATCCAAATATGAAAATTAGTTTTTTTTAACACTTTGCAACATAGTTGAAAAATGTTCATGACTGTGTTCATTCATACTGTCTGTCTGTCTGTCCGATCGCATGATAACTACCGTAAAAATGACTTTATCAAAACGAAATTTCAATATGTTGTTGAGACGGTCTGTGGGACATACGAGAATGAAAATAAATAATATCACTAAATTAATTTTGGATTGAACCCGGGTTGAAAATGTGAAATACGTAGAACTCTGCGGGACATATTTTTCAAACATTTTTTAAGCAAATTTAAAATTCAAAAAATTGCTTCGAAAATTTTAGGAAATATTCAAATTATCCCATAAAATATATAAAAATATTTCAGCAAAATAGATTCAGTAGTTTTTTTAAATAAAAATTAACATAATTATTGCACCCATATTATATGAAAAGATCATGTGAACCACTTCAAAATAAAATATGTGATCCATCTTGGATCAAAATCGTGATTTTTAAAGTCCTTTAATTTATATTTTGTGTTGCATCCGTCCTAAAACCGCTTTATTACTTTCCTTGTATACCTGTCGATGATGGGGTCGAAAATTCGAATTAGAGTTTTCGACGGGAGAGCACGTTTCAAGCATCCCTGATCACGAATCAAACATTTTGAGGTGATGTCTGTGTGTGTGTGTGAAAGTATGTGTGTTGGCGTATGGTGGGAAGTGGGGACATTCATATGTTTACACACCTTCCAAGTGGGGACGCACCGGCAAGTGGGGACGTCCTCGCTTTGGATTTTTGCAGAAATGTGCTATTTAATGACAGATAATATTCTGAAAAAAGTTTGGTTGACTTTTGGCATAGGTCCCCAGTTAGGTAGTATATGTATATAGTCTGTGTATAACTGTGTATAGCTCGCGAATATCTGTGTGTGTCTTGCAAAAAGACACGTCCGCGGTTTATCAGAATTGCAACATATTGTGTGTATGCGGAACTGGTTTTCAGAGGGAAGGCGTTAACTGCCCTCTAGCTAAATCTGCGAAACACCCGTGTTGGTCTTTGAGGGAAACCGAGGACAACTCATAGAACTATCAAATTGAGGTATTAGCTTCTTGGGAGCCCCTAGAATCACTAGAGCCCCCCTTAAAGGACCCCCCCCCCCCCAAAAGAGATATGCATACATTTTTTTAGCAGGCACAAACCCCTCCACAAATTATTGTAATTTTGATTTTGAAATATATTTCTAAAGAGATTTCTCTATTCCAAAAGAGAAAAATATTACACTTCAGAAACTAATGTATTTTTTTTTTTGAGGTCCCATTTATAGTTTGGGAGTCAATGTTATAAAAAACAGATTCTAGCCAGACTATCTTTTATTATTTCCCATTTGTCAAGAAATAATCCCGTCCAAGAAGCTAAAAGTACTTAGAAATTAAGTATACACAACCGTCTTCACAGCATATTTTTGCATAGCATTTATAGAAATACAGTGTGATTCAGTTTTTGATGAGTTGTGTGTAGTTGTAAAATACAGTATTTCTCTCTGTATGTATATTCTGTATCTGTGTAAGCATTTGCCTGGTAATAAATGGAGCCCAGGTTCGGAATTCAAAACACGGATAAACTCAAACCGCGAAGGCAATTTTATTTTTTTTAAATTCAATTAAAACTTATATTTCAAATACTTTCTTTTATTCTCTTTTAATCCTTAGACTCTTGACACTGCATTTTCTCTTCAGTGAGTTAGGAAAACATCTCTCCTGAGATGGTTCAATAGTTTATTTGTTGCTGCTAATGCGAGTTTTAAAAAGACTTCATAAAATCGGGAAAATGGATGTACTTTATTTTAAATGTAAGCAGTCTGAGAGCAAAAATTTTGATCTGACTTTAATATATACACTTTTAAACTTGCTTATACTCTTTTAAAACACGGACCATGCATATACACCTTTAAAACGCGGACCATGCGAATACACCTTTGAAACGTGGACGGTGCATATATACCATTAAAACGCGGGCCATGCGTATACACCTTTAAAACGCGGACAATGCATATACACCGTTAAAACGCGGGCTATGCGTATACACCTTTAAAACGCGGACGATGCATATACACCGTTAAAACGCGGACGATGCATATACACCGTTAAAACGCGGACGATGCATATACACCGTTAAAACGCGGACCATGCGTATACACCTTTAAAACGCGGACAATGCATATATACTTTTAAAACGCGGACCATACGTTTGTATCTTTTAAATGTGAATTATTTTTCTAAAAAAGATAAAAAAAAATATCTTGAGTGGGACGCATATTATCATCTTGTGTTTGTATATTATTTATTTGATTTCTAAAATAAATATTCAGAACTAGATTGCTTTCTACTTGGTTCGTTTCCTCCGAAAATTAATAAGTCTCTGAGTGACGTTCATCGATTGAAAAATGCTCACCAAATTTTATTCGATTTATTCAATTTGTTCGAAAGATATGGCACTACATTAAAAAAAATATAGATGAATAAATGTTTTAATATCTCGAGAGCAGATCGGGATAATTTCTAAATAATGATGCCCATTCATTTCGGATTTAAGCTGTTTGTTTATAAAGCATTCACCCATTTGATAATAGGTAATTTATATTTTTTTTTTCCGAATTGTTCCATTTTTGACCAAAACCATAAACTATCTCAAGAACAGTGCATATAAACCTCATGTAAATGATGACATTCGTGTTAAAAAGCTGACATTATAAATACATAAATATTTCTCTAACATTTTCATATGTTTAAGTTTACTTATTTTTCCGAATTTGAAAAGTATGAAAAAGAAATAAGATCTATTGTTTGATCCGTTTACTCCAACAGGTAATAGGCTTCTAACATTTACCGATTGAAATAATCGTACTAATTTTTTTTCTGTATTATCAACTTGTTCGATACTATTGTACCCACGAAGAAATAGACAGATGGTTAACATTGGTTAATTCGTATTCAGGGATGCTCCAAAACGCGTATAACCTATAACCTTCAAAATAAATACAAGAATTTGATTTTTGACTCATCAAAATTGTTTTTACATATAGTCATATACTATGTGCTGAAAGGAAAAAAAAATAGTCATATGGGATTAATTGATTTTAATGAAGGAAAGGGTAGATATGGACATACTAATAAGGGAAAAATTACTTAATAAGAGAAAATGCACCACCACGTTCATGCTCCATACCAATAAAACCACAGAAACCCAATGGGCACAGTCTTTTAATGCCATCTGAGTTGAGCCCCTTCCCACAATTTTGCATATCCGTTTAATTAGAAAAGTATCTATGTTTTAACAATGGAAGCCAAAATATAGAACACTAAACGCAAAACACATATATTTTAATATGCGGAAAAAGTACAAATATTGCTAAATTACCCTGTATAGATATTTAAAGACACCATATGTGCAAATTTGTTATGGCAATTCTGTCCACAATAGAACAGAATATAGAAATACGTATATAGAGCAAATAGCTGGGGTTTGAGAAGTTAGTCGGTATGAGTAGAACTGCCTACTGCACGATAATTTATATGAGTATTCTACCAACTAAACAAAAACTACTTTCTGACAAGCGAATATGATAAAACTGCATACATTTGACACAAGCACATTCTCCTGATAGTTTAGAGTGCTTGTCTCGAGATTAACAGGCTAGGGTTCTAAATCTTTATAGTCGGTACAAGACTTCATACAGACTCATGCTCGGTATTGTCGACTCTGGTATATTAAATGAATATAAGTGCAAGTATGTGATAATTTTTGAAAAATTTATTCATTTGTTAAGTCCAAGAAGTATTTTCATCCAATTAGTAGGAATATATTCTGAAGTGTTCGCTATGCGGTCAGGATAGCTCAGGCAGAGGCATATATGAAAAATATTTTTAAAAAACTGAGTCACTTTACGTGACCACAATTTTTGCATAATATATCCAAATAAAACATGCTTTTCTGGAAAAGTTTGTTTCCTAATGTAAACATATAGCATATATATATGATCATTGTATTGGAGTGGAGAAAATTTTAGTCTCAAGTTCCAAACAAATATATCGATTGATTGGAGTAGCACAATGTACCCCAGTTTATTTCCAGTTAAAATTGAGACGGAAATGCTCTGATCTCAATTCATTTTTGGTTCGAAGTACTTAAAAAGCATCGACTTATTTTATAATACCGAAAGTATTTTAAAAACATCCATTTATTTTGTAATACTGATCATTTAATTATATGATCTTCTCATTTTAGAACAAAAAAACGTGCAATCTTTTAAGAACGGAACATCTTTACATCCTAAATGATATTCACTTATAAATGAATAATTTTATATAAAATGACTAATTGCAAAAAGCTTGCAATACAAATATTTTTATAATGTTATTTTAATTATCGAAAGCAAAACACGTTTGAAAGATTGAGTATACCCCTTGTCTAATCTCTCTGAATGTCAACAGTCTAAATGTATCCATACCTGTTATAGATTATAGTCAATTATAGATTATATGTTTATTCAATTTATGAAAATCAGAGTTAAATAGAAATATTTGATCTTGTTTACCTGATACTGGAACAAAAGATTTTACGAAAATTTTGTGAAACTAGAGTAAAATAACTTTTCCTTCCTATTTTTTTATATAAAAAGAAAAAGAAAAGTGCAAAATCATAAAGGATACAAATTATTGTGTAAAATTAGTTGATCAGTAAAATAAATAGGCCTCTAAGTTTACTGATTAAAATAACAGTACGAAACTTCGTTTGGAGCACCTAATTTGTTCGAGAGATATCGTGTCTACAGGAAGACATTGTTTAAAAATGATTGATTTGTATTCAGGAAGGCTCAAAATGTTTAAATTCATCCAAATCGAAGAGTCGAATTATTTACCAGTACGTTATGTATAGTAGTATAATTGAAAACAAAGAAAATCTTGATAGATTCTGTGGTGAATCACTACCTTGAATTTTCATACATAAGCGAGAATTACTTCTCTATATAAGAAATGTTGTGTAGCCTCGATTGTACAAGTAAAACTATTTGTTTCATAAAAATGCTAAATATCATTTTCATTTAAGTGTCCAAATTTAGTTTACTTATTTGACTCTAAAAATGCCCTCAATATTAATGATCAGAATTTTTTGAAAGAAGCTTTAATAGTTAGAAATGTAAAAATTTTTTTAGTTTGTTTCTTGCTAAGCCAGGTAGGTGTTTTAACTACAAAGGGAGATATAGTGTTCAAATTTTTGTATTGTGAACAATGAACTTGGTTTGAGGGTGATAGCCCTTTTTTCTATCCTGATTCATATGGTGCTTTAAATATGTGAAAGTATAATTATTTTTTTCGAGCAATGTTAATTTTTATTTCTATCCTTCATTGAGCCTTAAATTGAAAGGGAAACGGTATTATTTAAATGAATCTGTTTCCTGAAATCTGGTATTAATTCTCAGTGCTTTAATTTAGGTATCGTCTTGAATCGAGGAAAAAGGCAATTTACAAAAGTTATAATTTCCTGAAGGATTACCTTTTTTATAATTATTTAATTACCTAATTCAAGTTGTGAATCCCAGTTGTTAGAGGAAAGACTATTAAAATTATGTTTATATTTTCTTATTACTGAAGCACTGCATTTCTGTTGACGTTCCGGTTTTAGAACTAGAGAAAGTACAGTTCTTTTTTTAAAAACAATTTTTAGTTTTTTAAACTAATAATAAAAATTTCAATTTCGGCGTCCCTGTGAGACGGCGCCCGAGGACGTCGCCTCGCCGTCTTATCCCTTGTCACGGCCCTGACTATTAACGCAGAAGTAGACTGAAACATCTAACTTTAAAATCAGTATAAAGCTATAAATTTCCATATTTGTTTTTTGTCTGGGTGTGTGAGTGGGGGAGAGTTACATACAATATCATTTTACAGAAATGTTCAGGAGTTCTGAGGAAAGTTTGTTGCCGTAGATTTCATGTATAAGAATTTTTTCATGTAATCTAAAATATTCCTTGTGTGGGAAACTTTGAGTATTACAAAAGCAAAATTTGGAAATATGAGTATTATTTTATTATTTATTCATGGATCTACGAGAAAAATTCCAACATACAAAATAATTAATTAATAATTTTATTTTGTTTCATTTCCACTGATTAGAAATACCCATGTTTCATATATTTTTATCTCACGTAGTAAAATAAATTGTCTTGTCTCATGTGCGTGTCGTCTGTAACCGAAAATCGAAGTTTCGGATAACGGCGAAACTCTGTGCAGTACTAAAGTTCTCTGAATAATACGGTTCGACGAGATTTTTTTAATTCAAATTAGCTTAACATTAGGGGGCTGGACAACCCAGTGGTTAAAGCATCACTTAGAGGATTCACGTTCGATTCCTGACTCTGACCAAACTGTTCCCGTGTTCAGAGTACATATTTGTATAAGTGCTTTGTGCAGTCGCGCATAAGTATCATTCAAAAATGCTCTAAATACCGCCGTTTTAAATGTCAGCAATAATCAACGGATATCCATACAAATCCTTCTTTCAGATCTTTGTGAAAGCATTCCATGGTATGTTTAAAAGAGTGTTAATCATTTTTTAAAATATTCACAGAAGAAAATGGAATATATTTCAAAAATGGCGTCACCGCATCAAAATAAAAAAATGGCCTGATCGCATAAAAAAAAATAAAAAAAAATTAATCAAAAAAAAATCTGGATTATTCTATGTAACACGTGAATATTAACTTTATGCTTATTTTTATGTAAAAAAATAATGTCTTAGACGATTTTTGGAATTCTAGAATTATCTGTTTTTAAGAAAATCTACATTTATAGACATTTAGGAAAATAGTTAATGTGATGGGATCTTTCGAAAGCCCTCCGTACCGTAGATATATTTGTCGGAAAGATGGAGAACTCCACAGGCATGTCCTTCTCTCGGATTTGAGGGAACAAATTATATTGTATGTATTAGAGAGTGTTGTCCTTTTTTAAAGATGTTTCCAGAAGAATGAGATTAGCTATGCTACCAAAATGATATCTGTTTGAGCCGGCCCATAGCAAAATAAAAACAAAAAAATTAGCTTAGTATTATATGTAATCCGTGAATATTCACGCTATGCATATTTTTACACAAAACAAAATAAATAGTCGATTTTTGAATGCTAGAACTATCTGTTTTCAATTATAGACATTTAGAAATATAGTTAATGTGAAGGGATCTTTCAAAAGCCTTCCGTACTGTAGTAATATATGACCGAATGATATAGGGGCTCCACACGCGTGTCCTTCTCTCAAATTATTTTCATCTATTACACTATTCACATGCACTTACAACCTGTATGTTAATGCAAGGAAAAAGGGGTATTGTACCTTTAGTGCCTGTATTGCATATATGATGTATAATACTTAATTTTTGGGTGTTGTTACAGGCCTATTTTTACCAGACATTCACACCATGAAATCCAATTTTCAATTGCTTACATTATATGTGGAACAGAGAAATAGGGGTATTTAATACATATTTAGTACCTGATTTATATATAAAGGAATATTTCTCCAGCCTAAAGGGATTTTTCTCCAGGCCAACATTAAGTCTATTTTATTTTCACAAATGCTATTCAGACCATTTTCAATCAATTGTAAGTCACTGGTATTTAAAATATAAGTAATTAAATTTCTTTAAAAAAAAGGATATATATATATATATATATATATATATTATAGTTCATTCTGGGATTTCAAAAGGGCTGGGAGCTACCTTCTGAAAAAGAGCACATTACGTATGATAAGGCCAAATAATTTTAGAAGGGCCTAATTAAACTTTTTAGCTAAAGGATACACTGTATAATATATGCCACACGTAGAATATAAAACAGATACAGGCAATTTATCTATTTCATATATTTATATAAAAGTTAATTGTGAGGCACTCCTATGCCTATTAGTAAGAAAAACTCTCCTCAGTGGATGTACTTTTATAAAATCTATTATTTGGCTGTTGAGGCAGAGGGGGAGATTTTTGAAAATTAGAGAAAATTTAAGAGATTGGCAAAATACAAAATTTATTTTTTCTGATAAAACAGATAAATTATCAGAAATATGTTTATTTTTTAATGAGCAATATTGCCAACATGCCTTTATTATTGCTATATTATCATTTTTGAAATTAAATAATTTTTCAAAATTTTAGGTGTTTTTCCTAAATCTAAGTCATTGTCAGTTTCCCCTTCCTTTCCATTTCTTATAAGTTTTCAAAATTTAGATTTTTCATTTATCCAGTTTCTGAATATTTTAAACATTTATTATTACTCATTTTTTAATCTTATTCTAAATCATATCAATGTTATTGTTATAGGCCTTTATAAGTGCTATACAATTGTTTTCAAGGTCATCATAGAAAAATTAATTTACCATGAAGAATTCAAATACTTTTTGTGACAAATTTAAAAGCACTCCCCCCCCCCCCCACATAACACTTTAATTTTTCAAGAATATTTCAGCTTTAATTGTATGATTAAAATTACAGATTATTTCCGAATATGGCAGTTTCTTGAGTTTTCTCATCTTGATTTTTTTTACCTGTTCGAGCTAAAGCATTTACTATTATACATTCCTTTTTAATTTTTAAGAAAGCCGGCCACTACTTTTTCTTTAATTTATGGGATTTTATCAATGAGTATTGGCGATTTTTAATTAATTTATATTCTTGTTTCTACCTTTTGATCACTTACTCTATAACTTTTAAAACATCGCGATCCCGATATTTCGGTCATTTTCCCCGTCATATTATCGGACGTTATGAATTGAGCAACCCTTTTTATTGTAAAAATTCCCCAATATGTTTATTTCATAACAATTAAATTCTTTATTCTTTTGAAGGAATTTGATTTTTCTTAATATTTCGACGTTTATGAATTTAAAGAATATCACTCTGTTTCACTAAACACATATGACATTTTACTAATTTTACTGATCAAAAGATTGGAAGAGGGGGGGAGGGCATAAACCAACTTCGTCTGCGTCTGTAAGTAAGTTGAAAATCGATGAAATTTAACTTTGAATTGCTGAAATTGCTCTGAGAGAGAAACTGTCGCGCACCGAAACGTTAAAAAAATGCGAAATTCTTACGATCTATAGCTTTAAAATGAATATAAAGTATGGCTGGGCGGAATAGTAGCCTTTAAACGCACTATTTTTGCCACTCTCATTCATATTTACCGTATAGTAGTTTATGGACAGTATATATGTAGGTTAAAGTAGAACAACAATACGTCGTCGTAATATCAGCAATATGGCTCGGTTGATGCCCTTTATTTGCTTTCGGCTCCTAAACATGCAGCGTATACCCGAAACTAAGCAGCATTATTCGAATAGAGGAGTCTTATCAGAAACTATTGTATATAGATTATTTTTTTTTAATTTATCATGATGCAAAATATGTTATAATGAATATTTAACCAATTGAGTTTCGAGCAACATTTTAATTTTAATGTACAACTTTAATTCCGGTTATACATCCGCTGTCGGAAACCCTTTAAAATTTGAGGCAGTTGTAAAAATGATGAAAACCCTTAGTGCAGCATGTAAAGTTCGGCAGGGCGCTGGTAGAGTCAAAGGATAGAATCACCACCTCCGCGCCAGGTCATGTATCAAGATACATCCTATATATCTAAGGAATTAGACGACTATAAAATATACAAGAAATATCAATCATGCTTAAAGCATTGATTATGAAACACTTTCCAACTTCAATGCAATTTTATTTAAAAAAGTCGAAAATGCAATACATTCCTCGGTAATATTTTAAAACTTATCACGATACTACATTGATTTATTATATTTGAAAACTTAAACCTTCATTGAAAAAAATGAACTTCATTCAAAAGACGGCATTGAAATATAAATTGCGTGGTTTAAATATTTCTAAAATGCAATACATTCCACGGTAATATTTTTAAATCTATCATAATACTACGATAATTTATTATGTTTGAAAACTTCATCGAAAACAACTGAAATTAATTCAAATGACGTCATAGAAAAAATAACACGCCTGGATCTCTCTATAAAAGCAGGATTTCATTCATAACTATCTCCATTTCATTCATCACAATACTATAATAATTTATTTTATTTAAAAATTAAGACCATGGAGCTACAATTCATAAACTTTATGCTTAAAACTTCATCGAAAAATATCGTCCTTCTGTTTATAAAATCAATTAATATTTCATTCATATCAGCCATGCAGACTCCATGGACTGAATTATTTTGTGTTAAAGAAATACAGTAATTCTAATACAACTCATTCTACATATTTTGCTGTTTACATTTTACATAGGTGAAAAATAGGCTTAATTGCAGAAATAATCAAATTTGAATGAGAATTTAAACTCAAATATATTGTCATTGTGTTGTTTTAGTATGTAGATGCACAGAATTTAAGCAGAAATAAAGTAGTTTTAGTATGGATACAACACTCAATATGAATTAAAAAGAACTTTAAAAAATCACGAATTTGAAACAAGATGGATGCCATATCTCATTTTGAAGTGGGTCATGTGATCGTTTCATATCATGGTCACGTGATCGTTTCATATAAGATGTGTAATTATTATTTTAATTTTTATTTAAAAAACTACTGAATATATTTAGCTGAATTTTTTTTTATATATTTTATGGAACAATTTGACTATTACCTAAAATTTTCGAAGCAATTTGTGAATTTTAAATCGGCTTAAAAAATGTTAGAAAAATTAGGTCCCATAGGGCTCAATGTATTTCATTTTTTCAACCCGGGTTCAATCCAAAACTAATTGTGTGATATTATTTATTTATATTCCCATAGGTCCTACAGACCGTCTAAACAACATACTAAAATTTCATTTTGATTAAGTCATTTTTACGGCAGTTATCGTGCTAACGGACAGACAGACAGACAGACAGACAGACAGACAGACAGACAGACAGAATGAACAAAGTCATAAACACTTTTCAACTTTGTTGTAAAGTGTTAAAAACGGATATATTAGACGAAATATCTAAGTATAGGATATATACGGGGTTTAGCCGGTCATTTCGTTAATCGCTAGGTTTTCAAATTGTATCGCCGACGTGGGAATTTTAATACCTGGGCTGAGGAGAATGAATGTTCACCCCAGGCACGGGGAACAATGAAAACCCTTTACGACAACGGAGAGTATCGCCCATCCGCTTATCTTGAGTGGTCAAGCTCAGAGGGATGTGATTTCACCCTGCGGGAAGGTGGAAGCCGACAAAGGGCGAAGGATAGCGCTAATGGTATCCCGCTATATTAGTTCACACACCACTCACAGGTTGTAAATATTGTTGTAACTTTGAGTGGCTTTAAGCAATCGATATGTATCCATACAATTCTTTTTTCCAGATACTTGTGAATGCATTCTATTGTAAGTCTTAAAAGTGTTGATCATTTTTTAAGATATTCACAGAAAAGAAATTGACTAAACTACAAATGTGGCGTCCACTTTAGCCGGTTCACATCAAAATTAAAAAAAAAGATTATTCTTATATTTAGCTCGTGAAAATGTACTTTATGCATAATTTTATGCAAGAAAATAAATGTGCCGGTTTTTAGAATGCTAGAACTGGCTGTTTTGTAGGAATTTTACACTTATAGACATTTAGAAAAATAGCTAATGTGATGGGATCCTTCAAAAGCAAAATTCGGCAACTATTAATTTATTTCTGCAGTGCGTATCCTTTAAAAAAATGTGATAGTTTGAACTAAATGTCTTGTTAAAAGTCCATTTAAAAATATATTTACAAACACGTTTTAAAAACAATCACAGTCAAAAAAATTTATAAAAATATTGATTTATAAAAGTAATATATTGATTAAGATTATGACTAAAACTCGAATTATATAAAATTCCATATCTGTATATGCAATTGCATATTTGAACACTTAATTACAGAGCATGTAAATGCATATAAGGTCTTTAGATGCATATTTCAAGTACTTTATTTTCTTTTAGCTTGCATTTATTATATTTTAACTGTTTTTTTACCTTTTTAAAATATCTAGATAAGTTAACATTGTACAAAGCTAAACATATTTCACATTCAACACCCAAATTACATGAGGTACTAAGGTCATGAAAATATCATAAGAAATGGTGAAATCTTTCCAGGGTAAAATAACAAGTGGCAGGTTTGGTAAAAGAAATGGAAAGAAACTTATACGAGTACCTGGCGTTTTACATACGTTTTTTCCAAGAGCTGTTGTGTAAAATTTTCTGTATAAGCATTAGGAGTAAAAATGCCTAAAATAAAATCTAGTAAATCAAACCGAATAAAATCATGCATTTATAATCATAGAAAAAGCTGTCTACAGGTGGTGTTATTATATTGTGTAAATGCGAGAAAACATTATTCAGAAGAAAAAATATCAGATCAGCTTGTAAAATCTGCTATCCGCATTTCAGAGAAACAGAGACAAAAAAAAAAAAAAAAAAAAAAAAAAAAAAAAAAAAACAGGAGAGTGAACACGCAGTTATAACTAAATCGTTTTCAGCATAAATATCACTTTTAGTTCTAAAGATTACGAGTGCTGTCCAATAATATCAGTTAATATTAAAAGAACATTTTTGGCATTAAAATGTTTTAGATGATAAACAACAAAGTCTACGTGTCAAGAACTTAAAAAAACACATTAATTGGTTACAGCAATAACATTTACTCACTATATGAAAATTTAACTGCATTTGAATAATGATATAAAAACTTTTGATTTGCAATTATAGTTTGCTTGAGTTTGGGTGAAATTCCCTGTTTTTAAATGCTTTCAGATGCATAAATGATATTCGAACAAAATATATAAATGCATGTATTTTATTTTACAAGTGATTATTTCTTGAATTTTTAATGCATAGTTGCATGCATATTTTGACAAATTTTAGTGCATGTTTTGACATTATTGTAGTATCGAAGGAGACATATCGTGCAACTGCAGTTATGTAGGAGGCCTCATAACCATCCATTAAGGATGATTACGTTAGTTCTTCATATATAATTGCATTATGTTCTATATAGAGTCTATATTGGAGTATTAAATCCAACACTGTAAACAACCACATTTTATCTTCGACCTCCCTCCCCTGTTCGAGATCGACGGCACCTATATACCAATCTTGACACATTTTTAAAAAATTTAAAATTTTTGATTTTCATAAATTTCATTGAACTGTCAGCAAAAACATATCAATATTTTTCCTCAAAAGACTATTTTTGGTTTGTCCCAAGGATGCCTTATTAGCAAGCACTATTGAGAGGGAAATTATACACTCTTATAAATCAAGTCCTCTGGATGAGTCGGACGGCCTGGGTTTTCAACACTCTTATAAAGCATCGAGTTTTTGCAATAAATTAATTTTTAACATTTGGCAACAGAAGTTTGGATCCTTTAATCTCTGTTGTTAAATTATTACAAGATATGTTTACCTATATTTAAAAACTGTAAACATAGAGAATAGTCATGATTTCGGAAAGGTAAGGGTGACAATCAAAACTCTCATAATGCCGGATTTGGTTTTCTATTTGGACCCCATAGTACAAAGAATTAAATAGTTTAGAAATCGTTTTCGAAATTTTTTATGTTTATGGTTTTAAACTTCAAATTGAAGAATTCTTTTAACATAACTAGGGATAAATGTGTCATTTTGAATGGATTATAAATTCTTTTTTTAACAGACATATCCTTAAAATAACACTTAAAAACTACCCATAAGATAATTATTGTGTCCTATGAATATCCCTCACTTAAACAAAAATCATTTCTATCGTATCGAAACTAGTCCACCATAGATTACATATGATGAGGCACTTTCATTTGTCGAGTCGAGATTCTGAATACCTTGACAGAAACATTTAATTTATTAACAACTCAGATTTTACATAATTAATGATTATTATTGCAATAGTTTGATAAAATATGTGCTTTTAAATTTAAATTGTAAATAAATTATTGGTTATCTTTAGAAAATTTCCAAAGTTTCTTGATTTTTTCTCAAATCCGTATTTTTTCTAAAATATGCAATGACTTTTTGTATGTGATATTATTATCGTTAAATCTACTTCCTGTCATCCAGCATTTTAGAGGGGGTAAAATAAAATTGCATTTCAGTTAGAAAGTGTTTCATAATCAATGCTTTATGCATGATTAATTTTTCTTGTTTAGTAATAATACAAGAACCGGAGCATCTAGAAAACCCAAATTTAACTTGTCGTTGACTTTTGTGATATACATTAATTCTTTGTATTTTAAACCTTATTGGATTGTATTATATTTTAACCTTTGTATTTATATTTTTTTGGGTACCAAAAATATTGGATTGTGCTCCGCCTCAGGATATGATGAAATGACACATCTGAACATGTCAAATGTTAGAGATGTGTTTACAGATGAATAACACAAGATAACTCGAGCGGGCTAAACCGACATGCATTTAGTTTCCGTGCATTCATTAAGAATCATGTTGTTTCATGTGCTAAAATTTCTTAAACTAAGAAATTTACATTCTCAGAAATACATAGCTAATCATATTTTAATGATTTTCTTATGATGCAGCTGAATGATCCCCAAAGCTACAAAACTAGCTGTCATGTTGGTAGTATACAGCTACAAGGGAACATCCTTCAAAATGTTGTGTCTCTCAAGGGTATAAAAAAGTCGTAACACTTAATCAAAATGACTCTGTATTTTAAATCCAAGCATAAGCAGCTGGTGTTAAAAGACCCGGTATGTTTAGTTGTCGTATACAAGCCTGTCTCATAGGTATTGCCAGAATCTCAGAAGGGAGCGGGGGTCGGGGGTTCAAGGATCAAATGGGGCTACAATGCTGGATACTGTATAGTCGATATGGACACCAATAAGCAAAATATTCTTTCTGCAAATGATAAGGAAAACTTGAACAACGTATTCAATCGATAATAAAAGTAAAAAGCAGCGTGAAACTGTTTCGAGGATATGCTGGGTCCCCTTTGTTAATGCTATAGAACCAACAAGTCAAAATGAGGAAATGGACACAAACAGAGGTGTGCATATATATCCAAGTCATGGATTGAATAATCCTCAAAATTAATGATAAAAATTACATCAATGCAACGCTGAAATATTTTATTTTTGTATTTATATATTTTTTTATAAAGCTTACCATATTACTGAAAATTCTTACTTCAAAATTTTCTCTATCTCATGTAAACTTATTATAATAGGCGAATAGTAAGGATCTTAGAGTGTTGTTGTTGAGACCCAGACCGTCTGACCTACCAGAAAGGTGTAAGGTAACTGTTTGGATAGCCGGAAAGAGCCGCCCAATTTAGACCGGAACCCAGTGGGGGAGGCATCCACAGGGACCCTACCCTCCTTCCCCTACCACTAACCTCTCGGAAGGACTTACGGACCCACATTTTTAATGGATCTTAAAGTGTGTGCGTGTGTGTTGGGGGGTTGACAATCAAATGGAGGATACAATGCTGAAAATAATCTTTCGGTTACATTCTAATAAATTAACCTAAAAGAGCATCCATTTATATCCATCATCTAACTGCAGTAATATAAATGTTATAAACAGAGAATCAGTATTATGTAAACCGGTGGTGTCAACTTTTTATGCTTGTGACCTACAACGTTGGAGCACAACTATACTGACCAAATGCGTTTATGAATCGCATTTCATGACCAATAAAATATAGCTTACGACCCTACAAGAACATATTATACTTTTATAATTCGAGGATAGACCAAATTCAGAAGTGTAACCCATATTTGATCATCTACACCCCCTCACACTATTTTTGGGATTCCAACTATGCCTATGAAAGGAGGTCTGCATATGAAAAAAACCCATTGCAGTAAGAATTCATGAATCTGGTCGTGAGTTTCATAAAAGACAACAGGTTCCTTTTAAATACAAAATAAAACTTTGTCATCTTTGCCCTGATGCACGTTTAAGCATTAATATTTGGCATTATTCAATCCACGACTTGGGCAAATATACCACTCTGTTTCTTCTCTTTGTGTCATATTTTTTCTTTTGATTTCAGGTTTGTTGGTTCTTTAGCACTGACGAAGGAGATTTCGCGTATTCTCGAAACAGTTGTTAGACACAATTTTATTTATTTTTTGCTTGAATATCTTAGCCTTGTTTTCCCAATCATTTACACAATGTGTTTTCGTTTTCGTATTTGTATAAGGAAGAACTGAGAATAAAAATTCATAAAGATAAAATTTATAAAAGAAAAGCAATTTTTTTTTAAAGTTAAAAATAAAATATTAAAAATATTTCCCAATTTGTTATTGAAACTATTTCATTACCAAACGTTTATATTTGAAAGGCAGAATTCCCTATACTCCTTTGTACGGAACTCACACATTATTGAAAAATTAACTTGTACGGAACGCGCTCGTTGTAAAATTTTACTTCATATGTACATAAATCGCAAGAAAAGGAAAAAATTTCAGTTGCACGAAAGTCGCACGTACGGAAGTAAAATTTACCCTTTAGCTCATTGCTTTTTCAAAGAGAAGATCTCTTTTAAAAATCAGTGTAGATTACGAGTGAGGCAGCGGTAATCTCAAGGGAAGAGTCTCTCAAAAAGACAGGTGTATAGCATAATACTATCCCAAACATCTTGAACCCAACGAGTTGAACCCAATTCCTTCGAGAGTTCACCCTCTAGGTATACCCTTCGAGGAGTAATACAGCACAATAGATCAAAAGTAGCGCCTTTGACCCGCTGTGCTTAGTCCCCATCCTATCTCTTCTGAAATACACAAGGCCGGTACCGGAGTACTTCACTCTCAAGTCCGAACAATCTCAAGAAATCACTGTAAGCAAATACAATAAATTTGTCAACCCCTACCGTTGTGTAAATTATCTTTGAATACTACCGATCATACGTTGGTTTGTAAAAAAATTGTATAACTAATTGTTGGTACATATAGCTTAAACTGCTGGTATAGCTCAAACAGCTAATTATTGCACAAAATAACACAAAAATGAAATTTATCTAAATATATAAATTCAATTTCAAGTTAAAAATTATTATAATTGTTTTGCAATTTGGTAGCTCAGCGCATTTTAAAATGACACCAAGTTCCAGAAAATATATCGGGGTCCGTTTATTGTATATAAGGTTGATTTTTTTCATTTAGTCATGAACATTAATATATAAAACAAACATTTAATTATTATATTTAAATATATTTTAGTCTTTAATTTTAGATTTTATGGATTTTTAAGGAGCACTTAAAAGAAATGGCCGGCTCTATTTCTAGTGCATGGCCGTTTTGTGTAAACACATCCAAGAGATTGTAGAAGGATCATGAGATGTTGATAAGCTGCTAGTGGAAGCAGAGCTAAATGCATAAATTTATGCTTAGGAAAGGTTGAGAAAGTAATGGGGCTGATATCCATAAAAGCAACAGGGTTGATACTCTCCCCCCCCCCTCCCTTCCATAAAAATAAAAAGCTGGTCTCTATGAAAAATTTAATTTATCATAAAAAATATCTTGATCAATTGGTCATTCAATAGATCAAATTTGCATTAGGCGATATTTTCTTGTGTTGCTTCGTTTCAGATTCTATTCGTGTCCCTTAACATGTACTTGCTTCTAGTAATACTTTGCCTTTACTGAGAATACTGGTGTTTAAGTTGAGTAATCAAATGCTTTGTTTGTTGCGAACCCCGCCTTCGCTGATATTGGTGATTCTAAAATCTCACATTCTTCCCAAGTAGTGTCATTTTTGAAGACTTTGATCGAAAGTGAAGTCATTTATTAAAATAAAAATTGTTTCAAATCGCTGCTGAAGAGAAACTGATGTTATATATCACCGTTAATATTAGCATTGAACAAATTAAAGGTGTCAACCAATTTCGGAGGCAAAAAACAGTCTTCATTCGTCAAATCAAAGACTGAAAAGTCATACCAGCAAAATAATTGCTAAATGAAAATTAGAAAAAAGAAATTAAACTAAGAATAATGTAAATAAACAGAAGAAGTATTAACTTGCTCACGACCAAGACTACAAATTTAAGTACGCCATGATGGAATAAATATATAATAATCTGTTTCGGAAAATACATCATGAGTGCCATTATCAACTAATTTTAAAACTATATAGGTACAAACCGTTGTAAAAATACCTATGAATAATTGACTAAAAATTGTGTAGTATGAAATAAAAAGAATATGAAAGAAACAAACGACTTCAAAATGTTGAAGAATTTTATGTGTCAAAAAATAAATAAATAAATTCGAATTTAAAAATGTATCCCTGCTTGAAACTTGTCATTTGAAATTCAAACTAAGTTATCCATGGGGCAACCCACATATTTGCAAAACAATATTATAGACTATACCAATCCGCTGAAAGTGATAGAAGATATTACAAGACAAGACTCTTTTCTTTTACTCAAAATAAATAATGTGGTATACATTATATAATTTATCAAAACGTTTGAAAATAATTGTTATTTGGGTATCTGTTTCCATTGCTCAAGCAAAAAAAAAATAATAATAATAAAATAAAGTAAAATACATGACTTTATGACGGGTTGAAACGAAGGCATCTAGGGTTTCCTCTTCAAACATGCAGCTCGTATATATATATGAAATAGTATACTTTATTTCATATATTGTTCATTTTATAAGCATATTTGCACAAATAATATTTTTAGCACTTGCTTTTATCGATCAAATGAAAGTAAGACATAGATTTTTTAAAGTAAATGCAGTTGAGGTACTGGACATTTTGAGCCCCTCCTTCAACTCACAGATTGCACAAAATACAATATAATACACTTTATATAAATTTTATTAGAATATTTACAAAAATCTTGCAAATAATTCTAGCAACAATCTGAAGGACTTTTTAGTAGCTTAGAATCCGAGACAGAAGTTAAATTGACTCCGATTTTGATTGAACACGGAAATGGATTTTATTTTCAGAAAAATGGAAATAGAAGAAAGAACTATTTTACATATTTTCGACTTTTTGTCATAATTCATTATATTGAGGTACAAGTCTTCGGTGTTTACTCTGCTACTGTCGAGTTTATTCTATCTACTATTCAATTTTATTTCTTCTACCTCAATGAATTCATCTTATGAGAAAATAGTGATAGAAACAAGAAAGATTAATCTTGCATAAAGCATTGATTATGAAACACTTTCCAACGGAAATGCAATGTTATGTAAACATCTCTAAAATGCAATACATTCAGTGGTGATATTTTTTAAATTTTCATAGTACAATAATTTGTTTACTTGGATACTTAAAACTTCATCAAAAAATACAATGCTATAAAATCGCTTGCTTCTCTATCTAAGTAAAATCAATGAATATTTCATTCATATCACTTAAATTCCAGACTTCAAAACTAAATAATTTTGCGTTGAAAAATTCAGCAATTCCTATACAACTCATCTTACAATCGAGTTTACACTTTGCATACATTAAAATTAGGCTTTGTTGTAGAAATAATCAAAGTTTCATGATCATTTAAAATCAAAAGTATTGCAATTGTAAAGACACAGAATTTAGAAACACAGATAATATGCAAAAATAAAGCGGTTTTAGGACGGATGCAACACTAAATATAAATACAAGAAAGATCAATCATGCATAAAGCATTGACTATGTAATGATTTCCAACTGTAATTTTATTTAAACATCTCTAAAATACATTACATTCAGAGACGACATTTATAACACTTTACAACATAGCTGAAAAATGTTTATGACTTTGTTCATTCTGACTATCAGTCTGTCCGTTCGCAAGATAACTGGCGTAAATATGACTTTGTCAAAATGAAATTTTAGTATGTTGTTCAGGTGGTCTATAGGACCTATGGGAATGTAAATGAATAATATCACCCGATTAGTTTTGGATTGAACTCGGATTAATAAAATGAAATACATTGAACTCTATGGAACCTATTTTTTCAAATATTTAAGTGAATTTAAAATTCACAAATTGCTTCGAAAGTTTTAGGAAATAATTAAATTATCCCATAAATATATAAAAAAAAATAAGCAAAATATATTCGGTAGTTTATAAAATAAAAATTAAAATAATAATTACACCCATATTATAGACCCGACCGCCCACTTTTGATGCTCTATGTCTTCGGATGAGTCGGACGGCCTGGATTTTCGACCTATATTATAGGAAAAGACCACGGGACATACTTCAAAATAAAATATGGCATCCATCTTGTGTCAAAATCGTGACTTTTAAAAGTATTTTTAATGTATACTTAGTGTTGCATCCGTCCTAAAACTGCTGTTTTTTGCTTTTTTCTGTGCATCTATATTCTGCATAAACGCAATTACAATATTTTTCTAGCTTAAATGATCATCAAATTTTGATTATTTCTACACCGGAGCCTAATTTTAGCGTATGCAGAATATAAACACATCAAGCTGTAAGATGAGTTGTATACGAATTGCTGAATCTTTTTAACGCTAGCTTTTTAGCTCTGGAGACTGGAATAAAGATGATGAAAAATGAATAGAACTGAATAAATCTGATGAATGAAATAATCATTGATTTTACATAGAGAAGCAGACGATTTTTTATCATTGCTTTTTTTTTTGATAAATTTCGAGCATAAGTTTTAAGCATAGTAGAGTTAGAAAGTACTTTTGCTTCCATGGTTTTATTTTTTAAAAAATATATTATAGTAGTGTGATGAATAAAAGGAATGGAATAAAAGAGTTTGAATGAAATATTTACTACATTTACATAGAGAACCAAGGCGATTTATATTTCGAAGACGTTATTTGAATAAAGTTATTTTTTTATGAAGTTTTAAGTTTTTAAATATTATAAATTATTGTAGTATTGTGATAATTTAAAAAATATTACCGCTGAATTATAGCATTTTATAGATGTTTAAATAAAATTGCATTGTAGTTGGAATGTGTTTCATAATCAATGCTTTGTGTATAATTGATCTTACTTGTTTTAATCATCACAGAACTACAATCATTTATTTCACTTGAAAAATTAAACCATGGAGGTAAAAGTATTTTCTAACTCCATGCTTAAAACTTCTTTCAAACTTTATTCAAATGACATCATCGAAATATAAGTCGTCTGACCTTCTATGTAAAAGCAGCGAATATTTCACTCAAACACTTTTATTAAAGACTCAAGAGTTAAATAATTTTGCTTGAAAAAATCAGCAATTCTTATACAAATCATCTTACTTGTTTACATTTTACATTTATTAAAGTTAGGCCTTGTTGTAAAAATAATCAAAGTTTGATGATCATTTAAGCTAATAAATGTTGTAATTGCGTTGGCGCATAATACAGATGCACATAAAAAACGCAAAAAAATAAAGCGGTTTTAGGACGGATGCAACACTAAATATAAATTAAGAACTTTAAAAATCACGATTTTGACACAAGATGGATGCCATATTTTATTTTGAAGTGGGTCACGTTATCTCTTCATATAATATGGGTGTAATTAATACTTTAATTTTTATTTTAAAAACTACCAAACATATTCTATTGGAAAGTTTTTTTTATATATCTTATGGAATAATTTGAATATTTTCTAAAATTTTCGAAGCAATCTATGAATTTTAACTTCGCTTAAAAAATGTGTGAAAAATTAGGTCCCACAGGGTTCAATGTATTTCATTTCTTCAATCCGGGTTCAATCCAAAACTAATTAGGTGATATTATTCATTTACATTCCCATGTGTTCCACAGACTGTCTCAACAACATACTAAAATTTCTTTCTGATAAAGTCCTTTTTACGGCAGTTATTGTGTAAACGGACAGACAGAATGAACAAAGTCATAAGCACTGTTCAACTATTTTGTAAAGTATTAATAAAAATAATTTCGTATTTGAATGTTGGATACTATTTTATATCTACTTATAGTGTGATTGTAAAAGAAACTTGCGCAATAGAATATTGCACTATACACGTAGACCAACATTAGTAGATGGTAGTTTCATTTTATGAAGGATGCATGGCTTAAAACTTTCTGGTGTCCACAAAGCGAACAAACAGGTTTCGGATTCCTTTGAAGCCTTGTATTATCAGCAGTATTGTTCACTCAGACATCTTTTACTAAGGGGACTGTGGCCTGAAGGCATGCTCTACCTTGTGGCAGAGTTATAGAAGTAATGGGTTAGTTAGCACCTGTGGGTCTTAGCGCCTTCTCCCTTGAAACCGGAAATGTTTGTTAAAGACGTCACGACATTGCATGATGAAAATTGGCATTCCTAGGATTTAATGGAAAGTTTACAATTTCAAACTAAAAATAAACTCATGGAAAACACAGAAAATGAAAATCAAACATTTGTAACTAGAGCTCCAATTGAATTTTAATGTTATGGCAATGTCACTTGCGGTTTCTTGACACGAAACAATATTTTTAATTCTTTATTTTGAAACAGTTTCAAAATTTTTTTTAATCTGGTTCTTACAATTAAAAAATATCTAGAAAGTGGATCTATATTGATGTACGTAAAGAAGAAAATATATTTCAAATTTTGTATTCAAGTTATTCTTCTAAAATATAACGTAGAAATACCACATTAAAAGTAATTTTTTTTTAATTAGCTACAGCTTAATCACGCTGATAAATGTACGTTTATCTGTGTTATACAACTTATACATTTAGTATAATTTCGGGAATAAAAATTATATTGAAAACAAAATATTGCTATAAAATCTGAAAGTCCTAAAAAGGGGAGTTCTTATTAGGAAAATTAAAAAAGCATGCTATCAGATTCCACATAATAATTTGATATTAGTAGCTGCATTCCTTATTATCGTGTTCTTATCTCACACATTCAATAGCATTCAAGGTGGGCTCAAAAAGTTTTGAAATCTGCTTATTTGTTAATATCTCGAATTCGAACAATTTCGAGGGTAGAAATTCCTTTCATACAATTAGTACGAGAAAGTAAGAATATGTCATTTAAAAGGAAAATTATTTTAAATAGAAGATTCGTTCCGTTTTTTAAATATAAAGGATCTGGAGTTTAATTATCCACTGGACTTTTTATATATTCGTTATACCTCATTGGTTAAGTCTACTTCTGTCACAATCGTCATCAGAATATAAAAAATATATATTTTATTTTCACATACTATTGTATAGAATAGGTATTATTTTGAGAAATTTCGAATTCAAAATTTTGATGGAAGATATCCTGACGGAAGACAATTATTGAATTTCATAATTTGATTAGATAATTTTTGAGAATAAATAATATATTAATACTAATCAAATTGTTTCTGGGCAAAATATAATTTTGAAAAATATATAAAAGAAAAGAGGACAAAATAAAATATTCTTTATATAAAAATCTAGAAAAATTGAATGCTTTAATGACATATATTAAAATAGATTTCATTAATTTTATGCTATTCTGTAAAAGAAACCGAAAATATACAATTGCTTGAAAAATACGATAACCCATATGGATGAAGCAGAGGCTATGGTATTTAAATGGCAGGTGTTATAATGACGTGGAATATAAATAGAATACAGTGTCTGATTACATACGCAAGTATATAATTTTATCTGTTGCTATATTAGCTTCAAATATTCAGTGGGACGGCCTGTTTGGACGTCAGGGATAGTGCCACACAATTAAAACCATAACCCAGTGGGAGCGACATCCACAGGGACAGTGTCCTCCTTCCTCTAACATCAACTTCTCGGAAGAACTTTCAAACCCACATATTAAACGTGCCCGTATTCAGCGTGAACAGAGGGTCGTCAGTTTAGGCAGAGCTAGAAATCGAATTCGGGTCCTCCAAGTGCAATCCCCGTGCCTTTACCACTGGACTACCCCACCCCAAAGTTCATCCATCTGTCCTTCAGACCGTATGCAATAGAGCAAAATCCACCGGGTTCATGAATAATAATTTAGTATATGGAGCATTTGGGCGAAAATGTTATCGTGCCCAAATAACATTTTTAAATAAGTTATTTTTAAAAACATTTTATATAAAAGACACTTCTCATTGCAGATACTATCTTCCATGGACAGGTTTCGCTCTTATTCTGCGCTTGTCAGCAGGGAATAGCAGAAATCTGTAATGTTAGTAAGAAACATATTACAATTTTTTGCGAGCTTCTATGGGAACTGACAATTTCAGTTCTTCCACGCGGTTGGTATAACATTTGCTTACAATTTAACTCAGGCCACACGGAGCTGCAAAGGCAAATTTCATAAAACACAAATCCGCTTATAAGGGACGTCTCCCAAAAATATGAAAGATATCCCAGCCACAATTTTTAATCAATTTTATACCGGTCATATAGAAGGATTTAAATTGTCATTTTCCATAAAAGCATGTAAAAATTGCGGATTTTAGCAAGTTTTGTACTACCTTTGCAGTTGACGAGCTGTATCTTCCATGCTAACGAGCGCATAATAAACACGAAACCGGTCCATGGATGTTGATATCTGCAATGGGAGAGCCATTATTATTTTGGGGGGCGCCCTTTATAAGTGGGTTTTGTGTATAATACACTTTTATATGTTTAATAATTTTTTCTCAATTTTGCATTCATTCGTTTATGTGTTAGGACATGTGTTACAGAATGTATAATTTCTTATGTTTCTTCTCTTTTAACTACGAACGCATCTTTTATTTATGTAATTTTAGTTCACTTTTCAACTAGTTTCGAATGAAAGAAGTTGCAGCACGTATAACGTATATCTATATAAATAAAAATGAAAATCTGTCTGTCTGTCTGTCTGTCTGTCTGTTTGTCACACCATCACGGGAGAACGGCTGAACCGAATTTGATGAAATTTAGTGGGTAGCCCAGAAATAGCCCCACTTAAAATTATATCCGTGTTTTGAGTTTCTACGATCAGTGGTTCTCGAGATATTAGTAAAAAACGAAATTTTCGTTTGTCTCATCATCACGGAAAAACGGCTGAACCGAATTTAATGAAATTTGGTGAATAGCCTTGAAATATCCCCCCATAAATTTTGTCCAAGTTTCGAGTTTCTAAGACCTGGGGTTGTCGAGATATTAATGAAAAACGGAACTTTTTCCTAGGAGTTCTACTCCCTAACTCCGTGGTTTATCCAAACGAAAAGCTTGAAAATCGTTTGAAAGTGAATTAAAATTTAATCTCTGAGTTTGATGGGAGATTTTTTGCGTTAATTAGTCACTTTCTGAAAAAATGAATTGTTTGAAACATGATTTAAAGGGGAAATCTATCTCCATGGTTCATGGTTTATTTAAAACAATCTTTTACGGAACAATGAGAAGTATAGAGAAATCAAAATCGTTATTTAATTTCGCAGTTTATGTTATAAGACATGACATATTTAACATGTTATAAGATTCTATCTTATATCATGTTACTCAGAAACGCAATTAAATTAAATCTGTCTGCTAATTTTAATAATTATTTTTTCGATTTGAATAATAAATAAATGGATATAAAAATATATTTTAGAAAAGAACGATTTGATTTTTCTTATAGCATTTTTGACTGGATAATATCAATTACGGTCTTCAGGTTTAAAAATTATTATTATTTATATTTTCGGGGATTATTTATTCAAGGATTATTGATATTTTCAAGTTATTATGCAATTATTTTATTATGACAAAAATTGTTTAAACTCATATATTGTATGTTGTACGAATCTTCTACAAATACACGTGTATATCTTTTAATCTACGAGAACATAAGTAGTACAGGTATATTGACATATGTTTTTATATATATTGGAATCAATTACGATCTTCTGGTATAAAGAGTACGGATATTATTGAAGTTTTCAATTTATTACGTCATCTCTTTTATTTTGGCAAATATTTTTGAGACGCATATTGTAATACGGGTAATATTCTACTAACACACTGGCATATTTTCTGATCTGCGACAATATAATTAGTACGGGGTTGCATATATTCATTCAATTCCTATTTTTTCTTCTGTAAATTTGCTTACAAAAGGGGGCAGGATGTTTTATTCTTCAGATCTGATCGTGAAGATAATTTTGAATAGTGAGAACATATATTCTTAAACTTCTCTTTAGGAGCAATAAATTTAATATTTTAACAGAATTTGCACATGATTGCGAACTTTAAGTTTCTTTAAATTATACACTCCGTACGAATAACAGGTGTGCTGTTAGTGGTTAATAAATTTTAACATTTTAGGAGGATATATCATGTTGCTCGGCATCGCAATTAAATTAAATGTGTTTGTTAATGTTTTTATTATTTTTTTTCGATTTAAATAATAAATAAATGGATAAATGGATATAAAAGTATATCTTATGAATGGACGGTTTGATTTTTCTTTTAATTATATTAATTGCTGACTGCGTACATCAATTTCATTTATTTTGGCAAAGAGTTTTCAAGCTTATATCGTATTTAGCTACTAAACTCATATATTGTGTTTAGCCAATAAATTCATATAGCCGATTGTTGAAACAGAAAAAGAGTAGAGCGGGTATATCTTCTAATACAATTGTAGTGTTTTCATTTAGTATATTGAAACGGGGTAAGAATGTTTCATTCAGATCTGCAAATTCAAAGCTACGAATTTGGAGGGATATCGCTAATTTGACAACTTTTCTTAAACTTTGCCAAATTGACGGAAATGTCGCCAAATTGATATAAACGACACACAAACAGCTGCCATAAACCTTCGGGTTGGTCGTGTGGCTTGGGTCTTCTACATATCAATGAAATTTTTTTTTGTTTTGTTAGAAGAGAGCACTGAAATGATGTTTGGTTAGCATTTATCTGTCAGACCAACCATCCTACTTAGTAATACATTTAGCGAATTTTTAAAATGTCACCACATTGATAAAAATGTTTTCAAGTCTATAAAAATATCTTGAAATTGATAAAATGGCGCTACATAAATGATATTAATTGTTTTTGTTAGGGGATAGTATTGTGATGATATTTCGTCAATTTGTCGCAAAGTGGAACTGTCAGTTCTACAGTCCCACTTGGCGATAAATTTGGCGATTTTTTAAAATGTCGCTAATTTGACGAAACTGTCGCCAAATGTTCCATAGAAATATAACTATTTAGACGATATTTTTTCTACCAATTTATTTGAAGCAAATGATATCATGTCGCTTAGCAAAGGATTTAAATCCAATGCGTTTATGCGGCAGACGATTTTTATTAAATACTTTCCGATTTGAATAATGAAGATATGTATATAAAATAAATTTCATTGCCATTTCATTTTGGACTGGATAATATCAATTATACTCTTCAGGTTTAAACATTATTATTATTGATATTTTCCGGAATTATTGATTCAGTGATTATTGATATTTTTAAGTTATTACGCCATTGTTTTATTGCGGCAAAAATTGATGACACACGCATATTGTACGTTGTACGAGTAATCTTCTAGGAATGCACGGGTATATCTTCTAACCTACGAGAATATAAGTAGTACAGATATATTGGCATATATTTTGACATATATTGGCATATATATTGGAATCAAGTACAGTCTTCTGGTATGAAGATTAAGGGGATTAATTATATATTAAATTTATTACGTCGTCTGTTGTATTTTACCAAAAAACATTTGTGACTCATATTGCAAAACGGGTATGCTTCTACTAATAATCGGACATTATAAGTAGTACGTGTATATCTTCCCATATAATTTTAGTACTTTAATTTTGACATATATTGGAATAAATGACTGTCTTCAGATTTAAAGATTACGGGTTTATTGGTATTTTCAATTTATACATGTAATCTACTAATACAGGTTATATTGTCTAATATTCGCGTATATAATTAGTACGGGTCCCATACAATTTTAACGCTTTTATTTTGCATATATTGATTGAATTCCATATTTTTTTTTATATTTGCTTACATAAGGGGTCCAAAATGTTTTATTCTTCAGATATGTCCATGAAGATAATTTTGTATAGCGAGAACAGAGATTCTTAAACTTCTTTTTAGGAGCATTATATTACATATTTTAACAGAATATTTTGATTAAACATGTCATTTAGTATACTATAAGAATTTGGGCATGATTATGAATTTCAAGTTTCTTTATATTATATACTCCGTACGAAGAACGGGTATGCTGCTAGTATATAAATATTACACAGTTATCAGTTTTAAATAGTGTCCTCAGTAAAAATGTGTATTCACGATCCTTAGTTAATAGATATACGTACCCTTGTTTTTAGATATTAGATATACATACGTTTACTCTCGGTAAGAACTTATATATCTAATGCCAGGCATTGCCCTCATTCTAACGGTGTATATGCATCGTCCGCATTCTAACGGTGTATATGCATTGTCCGCATTCTAACGGTGTATAAACGCGGTCCGCATTCTAACGGTGTATAAACATGGTCCTCGTTTACCTTGCAAAAAAACATACTTGAAATAAAACTATTTTTAAAATTTTCTTGCCACATATGTCATTAACTTCCTTCCAGGATGCCCAAAATGTGAAAATTATATCAGAAAAATCATTGCTTCTGGAGGTCCTCAGTTTGGTGGGTTCCCCGCAGCGTCCTCGTTTTCCACCAAAAACCAACCTGTGTGTGTGTGTGTGTGTGTGAAAGTATGTGTGTATGAAAGTATGTGTGTGTGTGAAAGTATGTGTGTATGTGAAAGTATGTGTGTGTGTGTGTGTGTCAGTGAGCTTGTGGAGACGATATCTCACAAACAAATGCAGCGATTCGAATGAAATTTGATACAAAAATCAAAATCCGTGAATACTGAAAGCCTATTGTTTTTAAACGTAATTAAATGTTCAGAACCCCCTTAAATTTTTCAGTGAAATTTTGAAAAAATCATCAAAAAATCAAAATCTTTAATAAAGTTATGCAAATAGACATTTCTTTTGTAATTTCTCCTTAGAAAACGATTGACATAAACTTTAGAACGTTAGCATGAACCGTTCTCTAGATATTGCTCATTTTTAAATAAATTTATCAAAAAATCCCATAAATTAAAAAAAATGTTAACTGTTGAGAAATATGTTCACTTTTCATATGTAATATCATGCGATAAATTCGGTGGCAACATTCTCGTGGATCTAGCTCGTTCAATTCACGAAAAAATATACTTTGAGTAATACTTTTGTATTTGAACGCCAATAGTCATTTATCTGCTATAAGAATAACTTATTTCTCTGTCCATAACGCTTGGCGAGATTTCGGCGACAAATTAGGGGAATGTAGCTGACTTGGCGACTGTTTTAAATGTTGCTAATTTAACAAAAAACTCGCCATGTGGATAAAAATGACAATAAATCAATGAAAATGACGACTTATTTTCGAAAATTCAATATCTTGGAAAACATATAAATATCTACTATAAGAAAAACCTATTTTTTTTACTGTAAAAGTAGTAAATTCATTGCATTATATACGGAAAGTCATGTGTTGCCCACATCAGATTTTTTTCTTTTTTTGTTGCTGACATTTTTTTCTGTGCATCTATATACTACGCCAACGCAATTACAATATTTTTGAGTTTAAATGATCATCAAACTTTGATTATTTCTACAACGAAGCCTAACTTTCACGAATGGAGAATGGAAACTCACCATGCTGAGATGAGTTGTATAAGAATGACTGAATATCTTTAACGCAAAATTATTTAGCTCTGGAGTCTGCAATATAGCTGATATGAATGAAACATTTATTTATTTTACATAGAAAAGCAGACGATTCTATATTATTGCTTTTTCGATGAGATTTAAGCATGTAGTTAGAAAGTAGTTTTACTTCCATGGTTTTACGTTTTTAAGTAATATAAATTATTGTAGTACTGTGATAATTTTAAAATATTGCCGCTGAATGAAAGGAATGGAAAACGGTTTATGAATGAAATATTGACTGCTTTTATAGAGAGAGCCATGCGATTTATATTTCGATGACGTTATTTGAATAAAGTTCATTTGTTTTCGATGAAGTTTTCAAATATAATAACTTATTGTAGTATTGTGATAATTTTAAAAATATCACCGCTGAATCTATAGCATTTTAGAGATGTTTAAACAAAATTGCATTTCAGTTGGAAAGTGTTTCACTATCAATACTTTATACATGATCAATCTTTCTTGTTAACTTATTACAATATTTCTTTAGGAATCCAGAGAACCATTTAGTCGTGGACATTAAGTATATCACTTTTGCTGATTTCGATGTTCTATAACGAATTTCCTTGACTCTTTGAGTGGCAATATTCCCCCTTTATATATACTACTATTTATTATAAAGGAAATGAAAACAAAACATATTAATCAAGCATAAAGTATTGATTTTGGGACTCTTTCCAACTGAAATGCAATTTTATTTAAACGTCTTTAAAATGAGATACATTCAGCTGCGATATTTTTAAAAATATCACAATACAACAATAATTTATTTTACTTGGAAACTTCAAACTTCATCAGGAAGTCAATACTATAAAATCGTCTGCTTCTCTATATAAAATCAATGAATATTTCATTCATATCACTTATATTCCAGACCCCAGAGTTAAATGCTTTTGAATTAAACAGTTTCAGCAATTCTTAAACAACTCACCTTATAATCGTTTAATTAGTTTATAATCTGCTAATGTTAAAATTAGGCTTCTTTGTAGAAATAATTAAAGTTTAGTTATCATTTAAAAAAAATATATAGTAATTGGTTAGGCACATAATTTAGATACACAAATAATATCCAAAAATATGCACTTTTAGGATGGATGCAACAGTAAATTTAAATATAAATGTTCCTTAAAAATCACTATTTTTACTAAGCAAAAAAAAATGGATGTCATATTACTTTTCTTAAATACATAATGTATAAGGAAAGTATTGTGACGAGGTCGAAAATTCGAATTCGAGTTTACGACGGGAGAGCACGTTTCAAGCATCCCTGATCACGAATCAAACATTTTTGAAGTGATGTCTGTGTGTGTGTGAAAGTATGTGTGTGTGTGTGTGTGTGTCAGTGGGTCTGTGGAGACGATAACTGATGAAACGAATGGACCGATTTGAACCAAATTTGGTACAAAAATCACAATCCGTAAACACTGGAAGTATATTGTTTTTATACGCAACCGAATGTTTAGAACCCCCTAAATTTTCGAATGAAATTTTGAAAAAATCGTCAAAAAATCAAAACCACAAATAAAGTTACGTAAATAGACATTTCTTATGTAATTTTTCATTAGAAAACGATTGACATAAATTTTAGAGCGCTAACACGAACCGTTCTCGAGATATTGTACATTTTCCAAAAAAAGTATCAAAAAGTCATATAAAATAAAAAAAAATATTTCCTATTGATAAACATGTTCACTTTTCATATGTAATACCATGCGATAAATTGGGCGACATCATTTTCGTGGATCTAGCACGTTCCATTCATGACAAAGATGCTCTGAGTAATACTTTTGTATTTGAACGCCAATAGTCATTTATCTGCTGTAAGAATAACTTATTTCTTAGTGCATAACGCTTGGCGAGATTTTGGCGACGAATTTGGCGGAATGTCGCGAACTTGGCGACTTTTTGAAATGTTGCCAAATTAATGAAAATCTCGCTAAATGGATAAAAATGACGGTAAATCAATGAAAATGACGACTAATTGTCGAAAATTCAATGTCTTGGAAAGAATATTAGTATCTGCTCTAAGAAAAACCCATTTTTTTACTGTAAAAGTAGTAAATTCATTACATTATATAAGGAAAGTCATGTGTTTCCCACATCAGATTTTTTTATTTTGCATTAAGTCACAAGATCTCTTCATATAATATGGGTATAATTATTATTTCAATTTTTAATTAGAAAACTACTTGCATTTCGGCTAACTTTTTCGCTTTAATTTCTAATAGTAAACATATTTATTAAACGCATTTAAAAGAGAACAAAGATAATTTCGCCAGTGTTTATAAAATGCAAATTAAGTTCCCGTACTGGTCTTTTACAAATGCAACACAAGCAAGCATCTCGATTTTATTGAGCGCATTGGGTTGCACTTTTAATGAACTCAAATTTTTTCTTACCATCCACGCAATTTTCCGGTCCAGTGCGAAGGGAAGCTGTGGAGGCAATTTACTATTCACTTCCTTTTTTTAGTCAAGTGAAATAAAAAAAAATAACAGATCAGCTTTCTTAATTAAAATTTCGTATAATTAACCATTTTACAATTTCTGCAATCATAATATATGTAAGGGACAATAATGTTACGAAATCAAAAATACGAATCTCGCGTTTAAATGAACTGGCACGTTTGAGGAATCCTTGATCACGAATCAATCATTCTGTCAATGATGTTTAAGGGTACGATAACTTTCGAGAAAATTGAAATCGGAGCGATTGTTCCAATTAATAAAGGTAAGTGGCTGACAAATTTGTAAAGAGGTTAGGTATGGGTGACTCAGTTTTGATAGAACTTTATTTTCTTTGAAAATATAAAAAATACAAATGTTTAGTATATAAATGTGTTATAGGCAGGGAAACTAACATCCTTAATAAATAAATTACAACCTTTAATACGCCTTATTTTGTTTAACAATGTATTGCACTTCACGTCGAAAGTAGTCATCAGTCCGAAAATTGACTCAGTTAAATTCCGATCAGTGGTAGAAAGTCTTAAGTATGCAAAGTCTCAGCCTTTAAATTCAACGGGGGGAGCGGGGTTCTGGGCGGTTTGGAACGACATTTTGGCACTTACCCATTTTTCCCATCCACGGGAGGAAAATCGAAAATTCGATTGTTCTGCAACGTAGACGATACTATAAATGTGTAAAGTTTTAAACAGTTATATCGTAAAAGGGGGAGGGGGAGCTTCTGAAATTGGAGGGCTGAAAAGGCCCGTAGTAGGGAATCGAAAATTCGGCTGAATTGGGGGTTCTATTCCGTGGTTGGTAATATAAGTGTGCAAAGACACAGTTTTCTATGTCGTTAGGGGTCCTTTAAATGATTTATTGAAAAAGTTTAAAGGATTTTTTTAAAACGTTTAAATGATTTTCTGCGACCCTCTGAGGGGCATATTGATTTCTGATACATTTTATTTAAATGTAAAAATAAATTGGATCACCGTTAGTTTTCACATGCCTGGAGATTTCAAGTACTTTAAATTGGAAATGGATGGGGAGCCATTGTTTAGAAGTGTATTCGTCCACTAAATATTAGAATTTTTGTTTTTTCACATGGTATACGATATTTCAAAAAATAAAAACATTAGCTGATTTTAATGAAATTATGTATGCTTATTTTGATCAGTTATGATCAAGGGCATATTGAATTCCAGCGAGATAGAATTATAAGAAAGTTTTCAATTGTGTTGGTGTTTTACAACAATATCCACATTTGTAAAACTGCTGGAATATTCATGTGTTGGACTCATTCTAATTTTTGAATGAGATACGAATTTACCGGCTGCAATAATATATATATATATATATATATATATATTATAAAAATGTAGTAATAGAAACTCAAGAAATATTAACATCACTATAGAAGCAAAACCACGGCCATATTGCCGATAAGAATAAAGAGCAGCACTGGCCCAAATTTGATGATTAATCAGAATTAAATTCATCTTCAGGTCTGAGTATTTAATTCTATTTAACCCAAACAAATGCATGTTTCAGATTGAGCAATAGTACATTACTATAAATGCTCAAACTTAGACTACAGACATCAAAAGACTAAATAATGAAGATAAGAAATGCTAAGGAAATCTGTATTACCATGTGGCATGCACCCTTCTTCTTTCACCACGTGTATACGCAATCAACTTCAGCAGAATGAATTATCTAGAAGCACCAGAATGAGTATGTCGAAATACAACCAGGAAGGCATTACGAACGTTCACAGCAACACTCCTAGACCCGTCCAGTGAGTCAGAGCAGGAGACAGGACAGTTACCCGTATAAGCAATTCAGAATATGAACATGAAGCAAAGATGAAAATTCTTACTAAACAAGTGATTCATAGAAGAAATGGATAAACTAGAATGCCACTATACATCATTATAAGAGTTCTCAAATCATAGTTTCAAACTGGCTAAAGTTACAAATTTTTAGCGAAACTATATATATATATGCAATGATTGCACAAAATATTTGCACACAAGTTTTGTTTTTCCGCAAACACGAATTGCCAACTAGTATGCTAATATTGGCATACTATTACTGGGGCAATAATGGAGTTTCTTTCGAAACGGAAATGTAATACCAATATAGTAATTGCAATATTTGACTAATATTGGCAGCGAATATATCTCTAATTCCCCCATGACATATTTCCAATGTAACGACAATATTGGCACAATATTGCTTTTCCAATATTCAACCAATATTTTTGACCAATGTATCCCAATAGTGAAACAATATTGGCATCCCATTTGCAATATTTTCAATCACAGATATATAATAGATATAGATATGTATACAATAATGGCCCTATATTAGCCTAATATTGCATGCTACTAGGGTATATATATATATATATATATATATATATATATAAAAATTAAAGGATTTTAATCGAAAATAGTGCATAAACTACTGTATGTACAAAAAAACCCATCTCTAGCATATCTGTTACAAATGAGTAACTATAGGCCAAGACTAAGGATAAAGAGAGAAGGTAACATATCACTACAATGGAAAGGGGGATGAGAAGAATATTAGGATTCAAAAATCACAATTAAAAGTATATAAAAAAATAAAAATAAAACTCGGCAAAAATGAGAATAGGCAATAACAATCAGCTTAAGATAAGAGATTAAGAATAGATAACAATCAATTGAAACCCCACAAAAAATGGCGGTTAGTTCGAAATTGCATTCTCATCAGGACAGCCATACAATTCGAATTAAAACCGATAGAATAGCCAGTTTCTGACAATGGCGATAGTATTTAACTATAGACACCATTGGAACTGTCTACTGGCTAGTGGAAGGAGAAAAATAAATCAAATGAATTATACAAATCTGAAAAACAATACCTCCTCGAACTGATACACGAAATCAAAAGCATAGCACCACGTGTAAGATAAACAAGTGACTGAGCATTTCACCTCACTTCGTCAATGCGAGTGGGCACCGGAATGAATACACTTGAACGACACATAATATGCATGGAGACCCTCAAAAATAGCAAACAGTATAGGACTCAGGACAAGTGGAAAATAGTCATTCGAAAATAGCAAACAGTATCAGACTCAGGCCTAATGGAAAGTGAGGTGATAAGAATGGGTGAATTTTCAAAAATGAGTAAACCAGTCAAAGACAAATAATGCATGTGTAAAACCATTACGTGGTATATTTGAAATTATTAATAATATTATTTACAAATACTTCCGGGTATTGGTAATTTTGACAAATGCGTTTAAGTTTATTGATGTGAAGAAAGTGAAACTGAGGATCAGAAAGTCGATGTATTCGAAATAGCTGGTTTAAAACGATGTTTCTAAACAATTGAATAGAATTACAAGAATGATATGATAGCAGCTTTATGATAGTGAAGTTGTAAGAATCTTTTTTATCATATAGATTGGTGATTACATGATTATTGAGGGTATCTAAATTTAGGTCTAAAAAATTAACAGTTTGACTAACGCAAGGCTCATTAGGAATTAATTCAAGGTTAGACGGGTAAAAATCAATATCAATGGGATAGGAATTATCAATGATAATACAAATTAAGTCGTCAACATATCTATATATAATATATGAATTAGAGTTAAAATGACATTCATAATAATAAAGATATAAGTTAGCTAGTATACTACTACTACAGCCACCTTGTGGTACACCAGATATTTGTAAATAAATGTTATCACCTTGGATAATATAATTGTTGTATAACACAAAGTGCAAGAGCATAGGAAAATTTTTGACATTAAAAGCAACATGATTGGAAGATATATAGTCATGATAATATATATATATATATATATATATATATATATATATATATATATATATATAAGATTCATATGAAAAAGAGGGGAAATGACCAAATGCAAGGCATAAAATGGTAGAGGGGGATGGCGACCCCTCTTTCCCGTTTAAAAGACTGCTTTTATGCCCGGGCAACACTCACGGTACCAATGCCATGCAGAAGCCATACTTCCGTAAATGTGTCAAATCAAAAACACTCGAAAAAGTGCAAAGAAAACAAATAGGAATCGACCAGGATCGCAAGGGAAAGAATGGAAATGCAGCAAATGCCCCTGTCGGTTAAGATGGAGTGCATCATATATAACAGAAGTCCACGCATGCGCTATTCGTTATTTTCACTTTCATCGTTCTATACCTCTGCCATATCCTTTAAGTAAGCATTTTCTCCCTTTTTTGTATTAAATAGGGAATTATAATAACATTTCAGGAAGCCATAAAATATTTCAGCATATGCATTCAGGAAGCCATATAAAGGAAGCAATCGAAATGGGTTACCCTCTACGTTTTCTCAGTGACATTTTATGTAAATTTTACGACATAACCGTAACTGAGTGCTACGACTTGTATTTGAAGGGGAAAGCACTTTCAGTCTGTGATGGAAATGGACAGCAGCTGCATTGCGGAGGTCTGGGTTAACTGTCTGAAAGAAGTCTTTTTGTACAAAGTAAGAGTCTATTGCTTTTCGGTGAGATGTATGCGTGGCTTGTTTTTCTTGGTATATTGGTATTGGATGTAAGTTATTTTCATAGTATTTAGTGTTCCTGTTTGGATGTGGTAATGCTCGTTGTTATTGTATAGGTGTAGTGACTGTATAGGTTTTTCAAATCTTTTCTTTTTTACATTTATAGTTTAAGTATATGTACTTGATTGGCGACATTGTATCCGCTTCCGGGAGTGTCGTCATGACATAAAGCTGGCTAAACCGGGAAGGGGGGGTCACAATCCCCCCTGGCGAAATTTTGATACAATGCCATTCTTCAATTTTCTTTTTCTATTTATTATGTAGTATAGAAATGTACTTGTTTGAGCAGCTTAGCGCCTTTGGGTATATTTTCAGTAAATTGTTTGAGATGAGATAAAAGTTATATTGATATATATATATATATATATATATATGTGTGTGTGTGTGTGTGTGTGTGTGTGTGTCTGTTGCTTCCAATCCTCTTGGTGCAGGAAAGCCTACACCAGGTCCAAAAGACCCAGCCGCAAAAGAGAATCACAGACAAATTCCTGCTCAACCGACAGCTGTCCCAAGGAGACGCCCATACAATCTAGGAGGTGAGCAGGAGAAGTATGAAGGGAACAAGGACAAGCAGAAAAGGGTTTCTCCCTCTCCACGAAATTCATACTACGGAGGTGTCCGCTTCTAAGTCGCGCCATGGCCGTTTGGAGGGTTCTTGAACTCTTGCACTGCAGATAGAGACCAGGACTCTTTGCGGCGTACCAGTGGTAAACAGGGGGCGTACGCCAAGATAAATTTATTTTAATTTTGCGGAGGGAATGAATTTCCGAAGGACACAAGACAGAAGAACTGGGGTCAGGGTAGTCACACCCCTTTTTAGCCAGCTCATCAGCGGTCTCGTTTCCAGGCACACCGACATGTGACGGTATCCACTGGATACACACAAATTTGCTCTGACCAAGCCTTGCCAACTTAGAAATAATACTCTGACCAGTCCTTTCCACAATCTTTGGCCAATTTTTTAAATATTGAATGAGCTTCTGCTGTCCGTCAGGATCCAAATACTGTCCCTATCAGAACAGAGTTCATGATCAAGCGCGGTACTGATAGCGATAAGTTCCAATCTAAAGAAGGGACAATGGTCAGCGTTTCTAACTCTGCTTCTAATAACACCCTTGGAAGTGTTAATATAGATACCACTCCCTACTCTACCCATATCCGATCGGCTACCATCGGTATAGTTTACCAAGGCTCGGTCAGGAATGATGTATATATATATATATATATAAATTCCTCAATTATATATCATAAAAAACTTTATATATATATATATATATAATGCATTAAAAATGGAATGGATAAAAAGTGAAAAAAGGAAGGAAGGCTTTGCAAAAAGCTTACTTGATGGCGGTGAGGGGTTGTGACCTCACTCCCCAGTTTTCAACGAGCTCGTCATAGAGTTCAACGAGTCGTTTCAACGAGCTCGTCGTTTTCAACGAGCTCGCCAGCTTGGCGACCAGGAGTGCAATGCCGCGCCATTTATGACGAGCTCGTTGAAAACTGGGGAGTGAGGTCACAACCCCTCACCACCATCAAGTAAGCTTTTTGCAAAGCCTTCCTTCCTTTTTTCACTTTTTATCCATTCCATTTTTAATGCATTATATGGTGTATAGTACCTCTTGCTGCTTTGCGCATAATTACTATAACACATATATTTCTGATAATCCACTTTCTTTATATTATATATATATATATATATATATATATATATATATATATATATTATATATATAATATATTATATATGTATATGTATATATATATTATTATATATAATATTAATATATAATATAAATATATTATATTATATATTATATATATATATATTATATATTATATAATATATATATATATATATGATATTATATATAATATATATATATATAATAAATTATTTAAAGTCATTCCTTTTAAACAAAAATATATTTTAATTCTTAAAATGGAGGCGTTAATTAAGCGCATTGAAAGAGAAAAAGAAATGCATTTTAGCAAGTATTTATGAAGTACCTCGCAAATGAACATCCCCCGCCGCTCGCTTGTACATGCAACACTAAACTAACCGACATCTCGAATGCACTGAGAATATTAGGTTTCTAATTTAACGAACCTGATTTTTTCCCCCTAGTATCGCAGCAATTTTCCGGTTCAGTGCGAAGGGTGGCTATCGAGGCAATTTACTATTCAGCATTTTTTGTCAGAAGGAAAAAAAAACTGGGAGATCGATTTTCTTAATTAAATATTCTTAAAATTAATCTTATAAAATACAACTATCATTTTTTTATATAAATTATTTTGTTATAATAACCTGATATGTCTTTCATTGCGATAAATGAATCCCTACTGGAAAGCATATTTTATAGCTATCAATTTTTATTCGTAGAAGGTTCTTGTTCTTTGACCCTGGCGAAAAATTTGGTGACTTTTAGTGATCTCCGTAAGATCAATAAATGAAGTAGTTGCGCTACAATTTTTTGAGTTTCGTGTGCTTTTCGGGAACTTTACGGGGGGGCATATAAGGATGCTCATTGTTCAGAGGGGAATGTAACGTTATATCGAGTAAAAATGAATTTTTAATGAGTCAGTGTATTGAGAATACATTCATCGTATTTTATTAAGAAATTAAACATTCAATTGCTGTATACGACGATTACGTTTTCACTTTGCTAAATTGATAGAGTTATTAAATATATTTTTCTCTTGTTTGCGCAAATTGATCCAATATCATAAAAGCGATAAATCTGGTATTTAGAACTAATTTTCAGACATTCCACAACGCTGTTTGCTTCCATCTCCTGTAGAACTTCGGAAGAGTCAAAACACGCCTCTATCGGTTGGATAAAATCCATTGCTGGTTCATTTTCTTCACCAGAATTACTTAATTCTCACTTCCAAACCTTTGTCCCATTCCATTGTTGCCAGTATTCCAGGAGAATAATTCCGCAGCAAAAGTATAATCGTTACAGTAACTCAGAAAACACAGCATATAGTTTTCAAATAAGAAATAACATGCAGTGTGAATAAAAAAAATGGGCCAAACTTTATGAGGTGGTAGACAAACCAAACCAAGTATTTTTCGTCATAGTTTACCGGGTCAATTTAGTTTATTACTATCTAACAATTTATGTAAATTTCTTATTGTATCATTTTATTTAGTTTACTACTATCAAACAACCCTCATAAATGAAATAATATTTAATTTTTACTGATTGTCAGACGCCGGTGTATAACGTTTGTTGCAAGTTTCTTGCTTCGTTTAGTTGGGAACAGTCATTTCTGAGATACTGCGATTTACCAAATCACGAACAAAAGTTCTTCGCATGGAGATAAATGTAATCAGCTAAAACTTTATATTAATACAAAGATAAATCATGCATAAAACATTGATTAGCAACACTTTCCAACTGCTGTGCAATTTTATTTAATTACATCTATAAAATGCGATACATTCAGCGGTAATATGTTTTAAATTATCACAATACTATATTAATTTATTGTATTTGAAAACCTAAAACTTCATTGGAAAAAATGAACTTTATTCAAATGACGGCATTGAAATATAAGTTGCCAGATTTAAACATCTCTAAATTGCGATACATTCAGCGGTAATATTTTTAAAATTATCACAATAATACAAAAATTTATTACATTTGGAAATTTAAAACTTCATAGAGAAAAATAAACTTTATTCAAATGACGTCATAGAAATATAAATCGCCTGGCTCTCTATGCAAAAGCTGTAAATATGCCATTCACACACTATTATTTCATTCCACTAATTCTACAATAATTACTACAATAATTTATTTTATTTAAAAACTTAAAATCATGGAGGTAAACGTAATTGAACTATATTCTCAAATTTTCATCGAAAAAGTCTGTTATAAAATCGTCTGTTCTCTATGTAAATTCAATGAATGTTTCATTCATATCAGCTATTTTCAGACTCAAAGAGTTAAATAATTTCGTGTTAAAGAAATTCAGCAATTCTTATACAACTCATCCTACAACTTTATCTGTTTACATTCTCCATAAGAAAAAATTAGGCTTCGTTGTAGAAATAATCAAAGTTGGATGATCATTTAAACTCAAATATATTGTCATTGCGTTGTTTCAGAATGTAGATGCAGAGAAATTAAGCAAAAATAAAACGGTTTTAGGACGGATACAACACTAAATATAAATTAAAAAGCACTTTAAAAATCACGATTTTGACTCACGATGGATGCCATATTTTAGTTTGAAGTGGGCCATATGATCTCTTCATTTAAGATGGGTGTAATTATTATTTTAATTTTTATTTAAAAAACTACCAAATATATTTTGCTGACATTTTTTTTATATTTTTTATGGGATAATTTGAATATGTTCTAAAACTTTCGAAGCAATTCGTGAATTTTAAATTCGCTTAAAAAAATGTTAGGTCCCATAGTTCAATGTGTTTCATTTTTTCAACCCGGGTTTAATTCAAAACTAATTGGGTGATATTATTCATTTATACCCCCATAGGTCCCACAGATCGTCTGAACAATATACTAAAATTTCATTTGATAAAGTCATTTTTACGGCAGTTATCGTGCTAACGGACAGACAGACAGATAGACAGACATAATGAACAAAGTCATAAACATTTTTCAACTATGTTGTAAGGTGTTAAATACGGCAATATCTTTTGAGACAATCATTCAATTGGCGATGGGGTAAGATAACTAGCCCTACATTGTATGCATTTCTATGACGAAATGCCTAAAATATTTATTTAAACTATAAATTTTGTAAAAATAAATTATTAGTGCAATGCAAAGTAGTACTGAAACAATAAAGAATATTTCTACGTATTCCAAATTATCTTATCTTTAAGTCTCTTTTAATCTTCATATATGGTGTACTCTATCTTACAACTATGAAAAAAAACTTTTAATTATACTCATAATTATGGAACACTTAATTTAAAAATAATCAAAAATACATATACTAAATACTACGCCTTTCTGCTATGTATATTAACAATAGCAGCTACTTTACAAATATTAGTGTCACCTAGATATAATAGATACTTTAGAACGTTATACTTTAGAACTCACTTTATACGTTAGAACTCACTCAGTACGCAACTAACAAGCCCTCAAAATTACGCAGTAACTGGAACAAGTTCTCCAATATTTTGGCCAGCCAGGAACCTGCCCCCCGTCTAAATTCTCGGACACCGGATGCGGTAGACGCCGTCCTGGACGCCTTCGGAGAAGTTCTCAGAGGTCCTGTCAACGACGCCTCTACTCCCAAGACCGATACCCAAAATTTTTATCAGCTACCTGCCAATATTAGGGAGATGATCAAACCCCGCAATAGATATCGCAAAGAATGGCAGGAATCTCGAGATCCTATTTGTCATAGAGAATTCAGTATTATTAGGAACCAGGTGAAGAAGATGATCAAGGAGTACTCTAGAGCACGATGGAATTTCTACATTGAATCGCTTTCGACTCGGGACAACACAATTTGGAGGGCGACTTCCCGTCTACGTAGGCACAAAACTCACATTCCGATCCTTAATGGACCTAATTTCAGTACTACCACCCATACAGAAAAGGCTAAACTCCTTGCAGACACTCTTAGAATTCAGTTCCAACCAAACCATGATATCGTCGACACCCCCCACCACCATTTCTATGGTGGACCCCATGGTTGAACAGTTTCTTGCTACACCTTCACATAACACTCTCAGGAGTACTCCTTTTTGGCTATAAATAGTCGTCTGTCACTTTCTACTAAATTATTGCTCTACAAAGCTTATATAAGACCTACCATGACCTACGGTTCTGCCATTTGGGGAACCCAATCTGACCTCCTGCCTTATATTCGAAATATCAAAAAGAATCGCCTGTATCTCATTTCTCCAAATATGGTCAAATCTCTTCTGTTGAATTTCATTTGTTTCACATTTATTTTCAATGTGAAGATGTCTATTCATTACTTCCGCAGCGACTGGAAGGTCGCAATTGTCGCCGCGGTCGCTCTAAACTGGACTTGATCACTCGCGCCCAGTGTATTTCTGCCCTATATCTCTACTCTCTTGCATTTCCAAGCTCTATGAGTTCGTTCTAGTCAAGAGTATTGATGAATTCTGCAACTCCAATAACGTTATTATTCTATGAACAGTTTGGATCCAAACACTCTACCCAGCATCAACTTTTGAGAGTTGTAGAGCTCAATCAGGATGCCAAGTCTAGAAGCTATCACTCTTTTATTGTTTTTCTGGACGTCAGAAAAACCTTTGATAAAGTGTGATTCAATGGTTTGCTCTTTAAGCTCATTAAACTACACTTTCCTCCTCAGCTCATTAAAATCGTTAATTCCTACCTCCACAACCGTAGCTTTGTTGTTCGGGTTTCCAATTTTCTCTCCTCCCTAAGACCGGTTTGTTCTGGGGTTCCCCAGGGGCCCCTCCTCGGGTCCCGACTGTTCAACCTATGCATTAATGAATTCCGAAGGCACCAAATATCGCCATTGGCCTGTACGCCGATAGACACTGCACTGATTGCCCTGCACTACAAAACACAAGTCGTGCTCGAAAGACTCCAAAATCAGTTAAACATATTTAGTACTTGGTTTAATAAGTGGAGGGTCAAAATGCATCCAAGTCAGCGGTTCTTTCGATCCCAACACTGCCAACCCCTCCCCCTCCCTCAATAACTTAACCCTGAATAACGAACCGATTCCCTGGACGAACTGTTATAAATACCTTGGGTACTTATTAATTCTAAATCGTCTTGGACTCCTCACATTCTTAACATTGTTAAAAATGTGAAAGTCGTAAGAACACAGCTTCGCCCCTTTTTGGCTTTAAATAGCCGTCTGTCACTATCTACTAAATTATTGCTCTACAAAGCTTATATAAGACCTACCATGACCTACGGTTCTGCCATTTTGGAACCGCCTCTGACTTCAACATCAAGAGACTTCAAACTTCGCAAAACAAAACCCTTCGTTTGATTGTAAATGCTCCTTGTTACGTTAGGAATGACGTCATCCATCGAGATCTCAAAATTAAATTTTTTTGGCCCATGTTCGAAAATCGGCTTTTTATTTTCACCGCGATCTCCCTAAGGTAGGAAACGATATTCTTCTAAATCTCTCTAACTAAGATCCTCGGCTTCCTAAATGCAGGAAGCGACCACGAGCCCTGCTGGGGCGTCGTGATAATATTCCGAAGCGTAGGTGGATCGCATAGCTTCATACATTGCCCAGTTTTCCTAACTTTCAAACGTCATTCCTCTGAACTCTGCTTAAAACCCTTGCACTTGGGAAAAATTATTTGTGTTCGACCATCTTCTCCCCCCCCCCCTTCGTCCCGCGACATCTGGCTCATTGGTACATCGTACAAGGTTAAGCGCCGCACTCGAGCGCACTCCCACGTCTAAATTCTCTATACCTCTCAGATTTTGGAAACCTGCACCTTAAATTTTAAATTTTATTTATTATATGTAAAACTCTCTTAAGACTCGAAAGTTTTTAAAACCTCCGAGCAAACTTTATGCTTTTTTAAACTCCCTTTTCGTAGCTCCCTTCTTTCAATTTTCTCCTGTTTATTAGACAAGGGATTAAAGTCTGGAATTTAAAACCCAGATAAGGCAACCCTTTAAAATTCCCATACCTTGTACCTAGATATAATTCTCAAAACATTACGACATTTTCGAGCGTTTCAACCATAGGAGTTTCATCTCATTCTTTCTAAATCCATGGTTCTACGCCTGTTTTTAATGTGAAACATCTTAGGACGCGGGATAGCCGAGATCTTGAAATGAAATATAATTTAAATGAAACGGAATTGACATCTTATTGTTACGAATATTTGGCAAAAATATATCCTTGTAATTTAGAGGTCTGAGTCCATTGAGTTAGAAAGAAGGAGATAAATGCAATTTAAATGAAACGGAAGTGACATCATATTGCTAAGAATATTTGATAAAAAATTATTCTTGTAATGTAAATGTCTGTATCCATAGAATTAGAAAGAAGGAGATAAATGCACTTTAAATGAAACGGAAGTGGCATCATATTGTTACGAATATTTGACAAAAAATTATTGTTGTAATTTAAAGGCCTGTGTCCAGAGTTAGAAAGAAGGAGATAAATGCAATTTAAATGAAGCAGAAGTGGCATCATATTGCTACGAATATTTGACAAAAAAATATTGTTTAAATTTAGAGGTCTTGGTCCATAAAGTTAGAAAGAAGGAGATACATTCAATTTAAATGAAACGAAGTGGCATCATATTGCTACGAATATTTGAAACAAAAATTATTGTTGTAATTTAAATGCCTGGGTCCATGGAGTTAGAAAGAAAGAAAGAAATTCAATTTCAATGAAACGGATGTGACATCATATTGCTACGAATATTTAACAAAAATTATTGTTGGAATTTAAAGGTCTGTGTCCATGGAGTTAGAAGAAGAAGATAAAATTCCTTTGGAGGAAATGCTTTACAATGACATAATGCTTTGATAATTATATCTAGGTGTCGCTAGTGTTAGTAAAGTAGTCCCTATTGTTAGTTGACACAACAGAAAGGCGTAGCATTTAGAATATGTGATTTTGATTATTTTTAAAATAGGGGTTCCCTCATTATGAGTACAATTAATCAGTATTTTTTCATAGTTGCGGGACAGAGTACAGAATATAGGGAGATAAAAATAAATTGAAAGGTAAAGAAATTTTGAATACGTAGGAATATTCTTTATTAGTTCAGTGATAATTTGCATTGCGCTAATCATTTATTTCTATAAAATTGACAGTTTAAATAAATATTTTAGGCCTTTCGACATACGTTTAGTTAGCATTCGATGCAGGACTACGTAACTTATCCCAGCTCCACCTGAATGATTGTCTCAAACGATATTGGCGTTTTCTTAATATGAAGTAATATGAAGTTTTACTTCCATGTCTGGGTCACTTGACTTTGGAGAAAAATTCGGTAGCTCTGTGATGAATTTAGCGAAATATCCCCAATTCGTTCTGGAACCTTCTCCTATTAAGGTGATTGGTTAATAGTTACGTTTTAGTTATAGTTATGTTTTAGCAACAGTTACGCTTTAGTTACGTAATAGTTTACATGAGCTACGTTTTTATTTAAAATTTCAACTAAATGTGAACCCACTTTACGAGTCTTCGTGATTAGTAAGTTCCGACTTCAATGTAGGCTTTTTAAAGTCAGAATCACTGAAGATCCTTAAATTCTTATGAGATTAATTAGATCTTGATATTAGCACAAGCAGAGACAGTAACTAAAGCATAACTATTGTTACAACGCAGGGAAGGAAGATCTACTAGAAGTTCAAAATGCTTGAGTTGCAAGTTCGCGATTACTTCTTCAACTACAACAAATTCAAAGTCCCTGTATTGCCAAGTTGGACCAAGAACTATCACCAGAATACGTAACAAGAAAGATCAATCATGCATTGATTATGAAACACTTTCCAACTGAAATACAATTTTATTTAAACATCACTGAAATGCGATTCATTCAGCGCTGATACATATTAAATTATCACAGTACTACAATAATTTAAGATATTCGAAAAAAGGTGAATTTTATACAAATAACGTCATCGAAATATAAATCGTCTGGCTCTCTATGTCATCACAATCACTTGTTTACATTCTTCATCCATTAAAATTAGGCTCCGTTGTAAAAAAAATCAAAGGATGATGACCATTTAAACTCAAAAGTAGTGTAATTGCGTTGGCACAGAATATAGATACACAGTAAATAAACAAAAATAAATTGGTTTTAGGACGGATACAACGATAAATATAAATTTAAAAGAACTTTAAAAATTACGATTTTGATACTAGGAAAACCGATGAATGCTTATTTTATTTTGAAGTGGGTCTCATGATCTCATCATATAATATGAGTGTCATTATTATTTTAATTTTTATTTAAAAATCTATGAAACATATTTTGTTGAAATATTTTTTATATATTTCATGGGATAGTTTGAATATTTCTTAAAAATTTCGAAGGAATTTGTGAATTTTAACTTCGCTTAAAAACTCTTTGAAAAATGAGGTCCCATAGGGTTTAATGTATTTCACTTTTCAACCCGGGTTCAATCCAAACCTAATTGAATGATATTATTTATTTACATTCTCGTATGTCCCACAGACCGTCTTACCAACATACTAAAATTTCATTTTAATAAAGTCATTTGTACAGGAGTTATCGTGCGAGCGGACATATAGACAGAATAAATAAAGTTATAAGCACTTTTCAAATATGTTGGAAAGTGTAAGAAATGACGACGCTTCAATGGAACATATTCCCGAATAATCTAAACAAAATAATTAAAACAATAAGTAAGTAAATCTCCTTTTACTAGGTATCTTACACGATTGTCACACAACACGCACAGACCTTCCCTCGTTCGAAGTAAATGAAAGAAATGATGTTTGCCATCAATCTATAACGAGTAACAGAGTTACTAATATTTTAAGGGGTATTTGACATACCCTATCCCAAAGAAACATTGCACCCGTAGCAGGGTGCAATGTTTCTGTCGGCGATTTCCATGGACGCCAATGCCTGCAAAGGGGGGTCGAAGTGTTTGGGATATGGTATGTCAAATACCTGTCTTTTTGGGAGGTTCTTCATTTGGGATTGCCACTGTGTCACCCGCAAACAAAAGGTTAAATGCATTTTTTTCGAAACAGAATTTTCAAAGGTTTTACATTTTGAAAATGCTCCATGCGTCTTGATTTTTGTTTGAGATGCATGAAATTTGGCAAGGCTCCTTTTATACATTTTATTGAAACTGGGCATGCATTTTATAATTGGACTTTATTAAGGTAATTAAAAGTGAATAAGAACCTAATTAAATGATGAAAATTAAATTTTAATGCATAAAAATATTTTTTTTTTAAATTAACTTTCTAAGGGATTTAAAAATGAATACCCAGATTTGTTCATAATGTGTTTTGGAGTGATCATAATGTAAAATTAATCAAAAATGTGAACAAATGGCACGTAAGGAGCATTTTCAAATTTTCGTTGAAAAAAATTAAATTTAAAGACAAAATACAAAATTATAACAAAATTGTAAAAAATTTAATGGTGTTTTATATAGTAATATTAAGGGAAATATTTATACACATTTTTATGTTTCTAAGTTAATAAATGAATAAAAAAAAATTTAACGTCCACCGTCCCCTTTAAGTCTCTTTTGGGAGATTGTTTCTGTCTGAACAGAAGTTCGCCGCAGTCTGTCGTGTGCATAATTATTTAAGAACGTGTGCATAATTATTTTGATGAGCTTCTAAACTCCGCCTTTTTCTGCTTGAAGGCAACGGATAACGCGCTTCCAATTTCCGATTGTATTGACCATTGAGTAACATCACGTCTTTGTAGCAAGACAGCAACTTTAGTAATACTGTTCCACAGAAGATGCATATAGTACATAGAGATTTTGTAAATATCTGCACAAACAAGAATTTAGCAAAATGTTAGTATTCAACCTTGGTGGCAGACTTGCGATTTCATTTGTGTCTTTGCATTTCAATATTTTTGTCGAACAAGGCGTTCATTGTAGCACAATATTTTTTACTGTACCCAATTTAATTCTATCATTGTAATATCCGATCTCACGCTCAGATTCATTGAAACACACAGGTATCATTGAATACATGGTTGATCCCTATTCAGAGAAGCTGAAAATATACAATACTATCAAAATACGAGTCGGATTGCTGTTTCCAATACTTTCCTGCTACATTATACTTTGTATCACACGCAAAGTAAAATCTAAGTATGTTTTTAAAATGTACGTAACTCATTCGATACAATAGATATGTATCTACATAAGCAGCAATATAGATTCATTTTTCGTCTGCATGTCATAAAAAATACTGTGCTACCTTCCGAATTAATTTCCACTACTTAATTAAATCTGAGAATATTCTTCGAAATATAATTAAATTATTATTTTCACAACTCCCACCCCGACATCTGCTTATCTTATCAACCGAGGAAAATGGCGTAATATGACATACCGTGGGGGGGGGAGGGGATTCCGTCTCCTTAAGTAGCTTAAGGTGCAGTTAAGCCTCTTATTTTACAGGAGGAAAAAAATCAATAACTGAGATAACAGATTCTAGGGTTTTAATTACTGATGCGAGAATGAAGTTCAGGGCATTTAGAATTCATTTAAATAGGAATTTTTACTGTTATTTTCATAGAACTTAGCAATCACTCCACGATTATTGCATTTTAAATAAGTAGCCAGTATGTGTGATGCAATTACCCATCTATGCATGCAGTAAATAAATCATTTTACTTTAAAGTTGCTAAAAGCTCTCAATTTATATTTGCATAACGTTAATTCAGTGCTAACAAGATTGGTACATATTTTTATTTATTTATACATAGAATTTAACGATTTTACATACTAATTGGATGTTATATTTATGAGACCAGGAGGCGCCATATGTAGTTTTTGAAGTTTACGACGAAACAAAGTTCAGACTTTTAGTTATCGTTTTAGTACAGTCTTGACGGAGAAACTCATGACCCCAATAAATTTAAATTGCAGGTGTGGTTGTGACAAAATATTCTAAGGCCAAGACTTAAACAAAGCTTCATTGGAAACTGAAAGAGCGAAAAGTGCAAAGATGCGACATCGCACTATGGATCATCCAATGAGAGCGAGGAGGGCGTATCTGAACCTTAGGCAAAATGATGCCGCTACAAGGAGGAAAATTAAAGCATATAAATAAAAAAGGATTATAAAAAAGCGAAGAGAGAGGTCGTGATTATTCGAGCAGTGTTGTTAAGAGAGTGCGTCGTGTTTTCAAGCAGTGTAGTGGTTATTCATTTTGAGTAGTGAAAATGTTACATAAAAAGATAAAGTCTGACTCCAAACGTCAGAAAAAGCATCGGAAAAGGTGAGAGCTATACTGAAGTGCAGACCTGAAATACAGAGGTTTGTGCCAGTCTTCATGCATGTTAGGTCAATTTCTGATCTTTGGCATAAGACTCAAAAGACTTGGTCTCACACTGTGTTTTATCCTCCTTAAGCGTTTGTTAAAATTGATGCAATTTTATTTATAACAGTAATAGGTGTAAATAAATGACAATTTATTTACACCTATAAAAATGTATTTACATCTAGCTGAAAATGTGGATTTTAATGTAGTGTTTTAATTTAATGATTGTGTTAAGGAACACGAGCAAAGAAGAAATGGTGGGTTTTGCGGCCACAATAGCAATGTACGAATACCACGATTCACGAACACTTTAATTACGTATAATAATTTAATCCTAATATAATTTTTAATCCTAATTAATTCCCTATATTTAATCAAAAAAATAAACAAGTAAAATGTTACTACCTTACCATAAGGCAAACATAAATATATATGGATTTAAAATTTTACCAATCTTTTGATTGGAACTTGAACTATTAATTATACATAAGATTTAGTTTCTGTAGAATGTCATGTCTATGAGCAGCCAAGGAATTCTTGTGAATGCACGCTAGCGAACTTCACCAGAATACTATTGTGTCCACCCAGTCTCGGGTTGCAATGCGTCATAAACAGGAACAGTTATAAGCGTTAACAGGATTTAGATACAGTTAATCCCTTTCTAGCTACCTAGCAAAGTCACAGCATGTCACTACCTAGCAATAATCAGATACGATAAAACAGCAAATAAATGATAATCTTCTTCACAAATAAGATCGTATTATCGAAACACTGTTACTTTTATCACATAACATCAGTTTCTGAAAAATTCAAATTTTTATTTTCTCTGTAATACATGGTAATGTATAAGGAAAGTATTGGAATCCTGCCGAAAATCACAATTTGAGTTTTCGACGGATCTACACGTTTCGAAACCTCTAGAATACGATAAAACTAATTTTAGCGTGACGTCTGTGTATGTGTGTGTCTGTCTGTGTGTGTGTCTGTCTGTGTGTCTGTCTGTCTGTGCAATGTATGTATCCACTCTAACTCAAAAACTAATGGACCGAATTTCGTAAAATTTGGTAGGTAAGTCACTTGGGTATGACCCTGGTGCTGATTAGTTTTGTGTACGATTCGGAATAAAAGAACCCGCTCTGGTTTTGCAAAATGTCCCCCCAAAATTGCTTGTATCTACTCTAGCTGAAAATCCAATAAACCGAATTTCACAAATTCATTAGATAAGTCGCTTGTGGGTTACCCTGGCGCTGATTACATTTTGGTACGATTCGGAAAAAGATAATCTGCCTTTTTTTGCAAAATGGCCCGCAAAAATCGTCAAAATCTTAAATAAAAACTACGTATGCTCAAATATATCCATGAAATGCTTGTTTTATACTTAATTTTTAGCGAAGAAGAGAATATAAGACCAACCCCATTACACCAGGACTAGCCGTTCTCGAGATATTTTAGTTTTTCGTATTTTCTTTACGCCACCTTTGAAAATAAGTCCAGTTACCAAATAAGAACGAAAATTGAATTAAAAGTGAATTAAATTTAATTAAAATAAAGAGAACGCGGATATACGTCTGCAGGGAAAGTCATGTGCTGCCCACATCAGATTTTTATATTCTAGAAGGATAATCCCGTCACAAGACATGGTAAAGTTGCAAAAGATTATTTCAGATCCTCTATATATAAAGTTGCGAAATATTTCCTCTCATCCACTCCACGCTTATACATACAAGCCATACACACTTTACATATTATTATTTATTATACAACTCCCTACCAAAGTAAACATACTATAACCATCCGCTAACATATCACAATTAATTTACACTCTCTTAGACCATCCAACAAACGAAAGTATCAAATTTAATGCTTCCAACATGGAGGTAAAAGGATTAAAACTTCATATTAAGAAAACGCCAATGTCGTTTGAGATTCAAGTGGCGCTGGAATGGGATGGCTTAAAATATTTATTTAGACTGTGACTTTTGGAAAAATAAATTATTAGCGCAATACAAAGTAGAAATGAAACAATAAAGAATATTCCTACCTATTCAAGATTACTTTACCTTTCAATTTATTTTTTATCTCCCTATATTCTGTACTCTATTCTACAACTATGAAAAAGTACTGGTTAATTATATTCATAATGAGGGAACCCTTCATATTAAAGCAATTAAATATATATATATACTACATACTACGCTTTTACGCTGTGTTAACTAACAATAATGGCTACTTTACGAACACTATCGACACCATGGAATTAGAATGGAGGAGATAAAACTCCTATGGATGAAACGCTTGAAAATGTCATAATGCTTTGAGAATTATATCTAGGTGTCGCTAGTGTTTGTAAAGTAGTTGCTATTGTTAGTTGACACTATAGAAGGCGTAGTATTTAGTATATGTATTTTTAATAATTTTTAAATTAAGGATTCCTTAATTATGAGTATAATTAACCAGTATTTTTTCATAGTTGTAGGATAGAGTGCAGGACATGTGGAGATAAAAATGAATTGGAAAGTAAAATAATTTTGAATACGCAGAAATATTCTTTATTGCTTCAGTTATTCTTTGCGTTGTACTAATAATTAATTTTAACAAAATTGACAGTTTAAATAAATAGTTTAGGTCTTTCGCCATAGAAATGCATACAATACAGGACTACTTATCTTATCCCAGCGCCACCTGAATTATTGCCTCAAACGATATTGGCGTTTTCTTAATATGAAGATTTAACTCCTTACTTTTACCTCCATAATTGACACCTAGATATATTTCTCAAAGCATTATGGCATTTTCAAGTGTTTAATCCATAAGAGTTTCATCTATTTCTTTCTTTCTAATTCCATGGTCTCAAACGTTTTATTTAACGCTTAAATTTCAGGTTATACCATGGATGTAAAAGGGACTCACTTTGTCTATCTTAGTGGCTCTTCCAATTCAGCTCAAAATAATCTATATTAATCAATTCTGCATTCATTTAATCGTTTAAAATGTCCATCGTTTAAAACGTTTGAAACGTTTCGTCGTTTAAACATAAGTAGAAGAAAGTTTAATTAACGTCATGGTTTAAATATTCATACTCTGAATTCCTAAATTGGGATGAACTCTCAATATTAACCAATGAACTTATCTATATAATAAAAGGCAATGTCTGTGTGTCTGTCTGTCTTATACACTATACGTTTCGCGACCGCGCGTCGGAGAGCTACGAAATTTGGCAATCGGAGACCCGGGGGGGGGGAAGGGGACACGTGAAAACCGATTTTTAAAATTTTAATTTTTTTTTTATTTATTTAATGTTTTATGCAATTTCGACCGTTTTTTGCCATTTTTGCCCTTTTTTCTCCACGATCCAGACGTCGTAAAAAAAACAAATCACACCATCGGAAAGAGCAGACAATTGTGAGTAAAAATATATCAATTTCAAATCTGAATTTCGATTTCTAATATTTTTTAAAGATTTTAAAACAAAAGTCACTTTTGGCTCAAAAAAACGATTTTTGGTTTTTAAATTCTCATATAGTAAAAAGTACTCATAATTTCGACTAATAATTTACATTTTTAGAAAGCTGAAATATCTGGCATTCTTACAAGTCTAATCTGGTCCAGAAATATTAAAAATTGCCTTCAGGATCGCAATTTTAAGGACGTCATGATTTTAAATTTCTCGGCATCGGCTCAGTTCTTCAACGGCATTTCCCCCCCATCCGCAGTAGTTTCTTCACCGTCTCCATGGAGGTTTTAAATGAATTGAGAGCCGAGCATAAGTGTTGTATACATCGGGCGAAATGATATTTTAAATGGATATTTTTAAATGGATATTTTAAATAATTTAAATGATTGAATTATGGTGGTTTGAATTGTGGTGATGTATTTGAAATTATTATATTTATGGATTGGTGGAACGATATGGATGTATTTTTGATTTTAAATGCATATTTTAATTTATGGATATTTTAATTTATAGATTTTTAAATGGATATTTTAATTTTATGGATATTTTAAATGATGGAACGAGGATGGTGGAATTAAGAACTTAGCATATGGCCATTATAAAATTTAAATTAGCGCGCGGGAAGTTAGCGCGCGAGAATTGCACTCGGTAGGCCTGGGTTCGATTCCCGCCACTGACGCGGAGTACGATCACGTTAAACATATGAGTCGATAAGTCCTTCAGAGAGGTTGGTGGCAGGGGAAGGAGGGTACGGTCTCTGTGGATGCCTCCCCCACTGGGTTCCAGTCCAAACTGGGTGAATAAAAAGAAAGTTATGGAGATTGTCGCGGAGGGCACGGTAGCCCAGTGGTTAGCGTGCGGGAATTGCACTCGGTAGGCCCAGGTTAGATTCCCTCGACTGCCAAAACTGCTGCCATTTTCACGCGGAGTACGATCACGTTAAACATGTGGGTACGTAAGTCCTTCCGGGAGGTTGGTGGTAGGGGAAGGAGGGTACGGTCCCTGTGGATGACTCTCCCACTGGGTTCCGGTCTAAATTGTATGAATAAAAAGAAGGTTATGGAGATTGTCGCGGAGGGCGCGGTAGCCCAGTGGTTAGCGCGCGGGAATTGCACTCGGTAGGTCCGGGTTCGATTCCCGCCACTGCCAAAACTGCCGCTGTGTTCAGGCGGAGTACGATCACGTTAAACATGTGGGACCGTAAGTCCTTCCGAAAGGTTGGGGGTAGGGGAAGGAGGGTACGGTCCCTGTGGATGCCTCCCCCACTGAGTTCCGGTCTAAATTGTGTGGCACTTCCTGGCCGTCCAAACAGTTACCTTACACCTTACAGGTAGGTCCCGCCAGCGAGTGTGCCACGGTTAGAATTTGCCACGGTCAGAATTTTCAAGGGTAGCGAACAGGCTGGTCGCCAAAGGCGGCTAGTATACAATAAGCACATGAGCTTATATACAATGGCACAAACAATAAGCACATGGAGACACTATTGGCGCAAGCACCATATGTGAAAGATCTTCCTTGACGTGACGTCACATGCAGTCAGCAATCATAATTACCACCACAACTCTACGATCTTGCTATTTGCTATTGAATGAATCTATTGATATTTTGATATATTTTGATTTCAATTTTCGCAATAATAAACAAATTGATTGGTTATGACGTCACCGGCAGCGAGAAAGGTGGCTTATGACGGATAATGTTGCCAGAATACGAGTAGTTTCTCCATGTATATAAATGCTCGTTGGTATAAATTTATTCTGCATTCCTATCATCATTTAAAACATGAATTTTAAAATATAGGTCGAATAAAGTTTATTTAACTCCATGGTTTAAATATTCATATTCTGAATTCTTAAATTAGGATGAACTCTCAATGTTAACTTCCTTATTCAGGTGAATCATGGAGGTAGAGGGATGGTCTCATCTTCAAGTGGGCAATACAGTTTTCCCGTTTAGTTTCTCCTGGAATTAAAATATCATGACCATGGAATTGCATCATGTTATGGCAACGCCTTCGACATGAGATATAAGCCTTATATTTCACCTCAATAGGTTAACACAGACACGGCCTGGCTGCTGCCTTTTATTATATAGTATATAACATCTTTTTCTTCTTCTACGACACAGACTATCCGATCTACCTGAAGGTGTAAAGAATCTGTTTATACGGCCGGGAAGTGCCCTTAGACAAGAACCCAGTGTGGGAGACATCCACTAGGACCGTACTCTCCTTCCCCTACCACCAACCTCTTGGAAGGACATACGGAACCACATGTTTAACGTGATAGTACTCCGCGTAAACACGACGACAGTTTGGGAAGAGGCGGGAATCGAACACGGGTCGTCCTAGTGCAATCCCTGCTCGCTAACCACTGGGCTGTCGCGCCTCAGTATATAAGCTCTGTTTGACCCAGCAAACGCTAATTAAAGCATGAAATGCTTGACCAATAAATTAGACTTTTGAACTTTTCACAACTCGTCCTCAGCCGATTTGTTTAATTTGCCGAATGTGTCGCCAAGATAGCAAAAAAAAATTGACGTGACCCGAACCTTCTAGAGAAAGCAATTCATAACCGTAATTGCTATTTACCAGGAATATAATTAAAGTGGAAAAGAGAAAACGCGTATTTGTGACATTATACATCCGTTGGGTCACTAGGAAAGTGTTTCAAAATTTTGGGTAGCAAACGAAAAAGAGTGGGAACCACTAGCTTAGTCTATGGGATATTTGTTTGAATATTACAAACCGTGTGTTTAAATCATTTCCATTCGAACATATATTTGTTTCGCAATAACGCAAACATAGTTATAACTCTACGCCAAATAGTAAAGCCATGTTTAATTCCACAGAACCATTTTTTTCTGTTAATGCAAAAAATTGATTTTAACTGCACAGAATAACACAGTTGCTTATTTGGAATTATACCAAATTTGCAATAATGTTAAGGCAATTTTTGTTTTCCTGTGTCTACTAGGCGTATTTTCAAATGGCTGTGCTTCAAAAGTGATAAATAATCTGCAATATCTGGAGAACAGCTCATGCTAGAATATTGGAGTTGATTTTATTCTGTTTTAACTTTAAAGTTACGTATGAAACAAGCATTTAAATAATACATTCAAGCATATTTAGCTTACTTTTTCAGATTTTAACGATTCTTACATACCATTTTGCAGAAAAAAATAAATAAATAAAAATAATAAAAATAATCTACATATATAAAGAAGAAAAGTATGTATGTGTGTATATATGTATGATCTAACATCACGGGAGAACGGCAAAACCGAATTTGATGAAGTTTGGTGGGTAGTCTTGAAATAGCCCCACTTAAAATTTACGTCATGTTTCAAGTTTCTAACACCAGGGGTTGTTGCAATAATAATGACAAACGAAACTTTCGTTTGTCTCATCATCACGGGAGAACAGTTGCACCGAATTTAATGAAATTTTGTGGGTAGCTTTAAAATAGCTCCCCAGAAATTTAGTCCAAGTTTTGAGTTTCTAACAAGACCAGGGGTTGTCGAGATATTAATGGAAAACGAAACTTTTTCGAGTTCTACTCTCTAACTCCATGATTCCCAACGAAAAAGCTTGGAAATCGTTGGTTTAAAAAGTGAAAGTCAATTAAATCTCTGAGTTTTGTGCGAGTTTATCGAACGTATTAGTCATTTTTGAAACTCGCAGGTTTGAAATATGAATTTAAATGGAAACTATCACCATGGTTTATTTATCGCAAGTTTACTCAACAAATTTTAATAATTTGAATAATAAATAAATGAATATAAAAATATCTATCTATCTATCTATATACAGAAGTAAAATATGTATGTATGATCCAATGAATCTGATTGGTCAAAGAGTGGCCAATCAAATTCATTTTTTTCTTACATAATGCAATGAATTTACTTCTTTCGCAGTAAAAAAACAATATATAAAATTCACGGCCCTATACATTGTTCCGGTGTAATTTTTATCAGAGTTTTGCGTCGTAAATCCTGAGCAACGGCGGGTAATCGCTGTAGTATAAAATAAAAAAAATAAACAAAACAAAAAAATAATTGTGCCCAAAGTTTATCAGCAGCAAATACTTCAGAAGTGACTACTTACCTAACCAATTTTGTAAAATTCCGTCAAATAATTTTTTCCGTTAGAGTGGATACATACATTTCACACACTGGCACAAACACAGTCGTCACGTTAAAAATAGTGGGTTCGTGTTCTAGAGTGCCGATCCGTCGGAAACTCTAGTTCCGATTTTCGACACTATTCCAAATACTTTCCCTATATATCTCTGCTGTCTTGTAGGGAAAGTGAAAATTAAATTGCTTACTGTATGAAATTTAAATTTATACATTGGCAGATCCATTATCCTGTTTTACATTCTATTTTTAAACTTATCGCCTCTTCCGCTTGTCGAGCATTTGCATAAATGTTTGCGAGCGCATAATTAAAAGTGTTATCTTCAAGTCCTCAAATGTTTCTCTTATCTGACTCGCTTTCCCAAACGAATAAACTTTCTGCAACGGAGGTACAAAGGAGCGCGGGTTTGAGGCGCACTTTCGTGCATTCGCGTTGTTAACATGGAAATAAACTGCATATTAAAAGGCGTCAGTTGAATGAAATTGTTCTCATTGGCAATAAATCGCTTACGTATAGGCTGGAAAAATGGATTTTCGTATTTAACGATAAAAATAAAACATTTTATCGGTAAAGTCTCAGAAAGTAATGTAACTAGTAAAATTGTTTTAACATTGATTGAATTAATTGTCTTTTCCTTGAGATGGGCATATTTTAGGGTTTTTTCGACCTTGAACTATCGAATGTTTTTCAGATATGAAAGTTTTCTTCCTTTTAAAGCATAAAACATATTACAATATCTAATTTAGGCAGAACATGACTTCCCCTACATAATGCAATGTTTTGTCTTCTTTGAACGAGAAATAATAGTGTAAAAAATGCATAGCAGAATTTTTTAGAACAAAATAACCATCAAGTAAATTGAAACAGAGCGCTTTTGACAACTGATGAGTCTAGTTTTATCGATTTTCATGCGTAAAAATCATCCACATCAAAATAAATTTGACATTAAATTCACATCCAGTGAAACAAATGACTATTGGCAAATTCCTGGGCATCAAAATACAAAACTACTTCTAAAAGTATCTTTCCTCGTGAATGGAACGAACTAGTTCCACGAGAATGATATTAACATATTTGTATATGGAAAGCGAACCCATTGGATGTCACTTACTATTTTTTAGTTTTATGCAATGTTTTTGATACACCCTTTTTTAAAAAAACGTGTAATATCGCGAGAACGTTTCATACTAGCGTTCTAAATTATCATTCGTTTTTAATGAAAAATTAGGTATAAAATGTATATTTTACTTTACAGTATTGAAGTCTTGATTTTTTAATGATTTCTTCAAACATTCCAAATTCGTGTATCAACTCGAGAACAGCCTATGCTAATGTTCGAAAGTTTGCGTCATTCGTTTTCCAAAGAAAAGTAGGTATAAAATATAATTAATTTATTTATCCTTATTAAAGGTCTTTAATTTATAAGGAATTAAAGACCAATTCGAAAACTGGAAGTGGGGAGTTGGTCTTCCAAACATTCGATCGCGTTTAAAATCAGTGAAGTATTAGTATTCACTGACCGTAATAATGACACACATTTTCTTCTCAAAATGATCCATTAGTTCCGGAAATGTCGCTTCTATAAACTCACGGATACACACACTAACGTACACCCTGACACCCGTATACACACACCCTAGAAATATTCGATCCAAATTCAGTGAGGCCTAAAACTTGCTATTTCGCGCCGCCCAGGCGGTGAAGTAGATAGCGTCTTCGGCTGCTGTCTTGAGGGCTCGCGTTCGACTCCCAAATAAGGCATGGAGGTTTCTTGAGGATAAAGTCAGTCTTCCGCCTTCTGGGTCCTCATCAAAATGTGAAGCTGCACCCCCTCCGACCTTCGTCAGTGATGCGTTCTTGTAATAAACTTTGATCTCTCGTCTTGTGCCTTTCTTCGTTCGTTCCTGCTTGCTGCGTCACTGGTCCTGAATCGGCTCCACCGAAACAGGAGGTCATCAGTGACAACAACAACAACAACTTGCTTTTTCGCTGAAAACTCAAAATCGAATTTGGACCCCGTCACAATACTTTTCCTACACATAATACTATGCATGTAGGGAAAGTAACGAAAATCAAATTGATTATGTTATAGTCGTATAGTACAAGCAACCAATTTCCAATAAAGCTCATGGGGCACATCATGGGATGTTTTTTTTCTTGCTGAAAGAGCATTTAAATTGTTGTCTGATCGACAATTCAGATATTAGCCTTTCGGTGTTGAAGAGCACTAAAATGTCCAACTCGCTAACATGCTCAAGGTGCTAACATGTTCAAAGTTCTAATTAATATTCTAACAAAGTCATAAACACTTTTCAACATTGTTGTAAAGTGTTAAAAATTGAAAATTTGCTCTAGGTGAAAATATGCTCCTCGATGTTGGCAGTTGCACTGGAAGTAAGAAATTAGGATGCATCACGGGTTCCTTCAAGCTGTTTATTCTGCAGTGAAAAGTTGCAAAGTCCACTTCGACGATGAGAGCTTGCAATTTCGTCCTAGTAGCTCAACGGCAGAGTGTCGGATGACCAGTTTGGAGATCCAGGGATCGATTCCCGGTTGGGACAGCAAGGTTCCTTATAAAGTCTACTCGCCGTAAACCGAGTTTACAGATAATAATGTTATATGCGATGTGAACATGCTACAGTGTAAAAAATCTGATGTGGGCAACACATGACTTTCCTTATATAATGTAATGAATTTACTACTTTTACAATAAAAAATAGGTTTTTCTTATAGTAGATACTAATATTCTTTCCAAAATATTGAATTTTCGACAATTAGTCGTCATTTTCATTGATTTAGCGTCATTTTCATCCATTTGACGAGATTTTCGTTAATTTGGCAACATTTCAAAAAGTCGCCAAGTTCGCGACATTCCGCCAAATTCGTCGCCAAAATATCGCCAAGCGTTATTCACTAAGAAATAAATTATTCTTACAGCAGATAAATGACTACTGGCGTTCAAACACAAAAGTGTTACTCAGAGTATCTTTTTTCATGAATGGAACGAGCTAGATCCACGAGAATGATGTCACCCAATTTATCGCATGGCATTACATATGAAAAGTGAACACGTTTATCAAAAGGAAATATTTTTTTTTCATTTTATATGACTTTTTGATATTTTTTTTAAAAAATGTACAATATCTCGGAAACGGCTCGTGTTAGCGTTCTAAAATTTATATCAATCGTTTTCTAATGAAAAATTACATAAGAAATGTCTATTTACGTAACTTTATTAGTGGTTTTTTTTTTTTTTGGCGATTTTTTCAAAATTTCATTCGAAAATTTATGGTGGTTCTGAACATTCGATTGCGTATAAAAACAATAGGCTTCCAGTGTTTACGGATTGCGATTTTTGTACTAAATTTGGTTCAAATCGGTTCATTCGTTCGTCAGTTATCGTCTCCAAAGACCCCCCCCCACACACACACACACACAAACACACACACACACACACAGACTAAAACGTTTGATCACTTCTAAAATGTTTGATTCGTGATCAGGGATGCTTGAAACGTGCTTTCCCGTCGAAAACTCGAATTCGAATTTTCGAACCCGTCACAATACTTTCCTTATACATTATGTATATAAGGAAAGTAAAAATTCTGTGATCTGAAATGGGAATGCCTTCCTCATGCTACAGTGTCCTTGGCGGCAGATTTGGGACAATTTGCGACAAACTTGGCGAAATATCGCAAATCTGGAGATTTTTGATGCTCCATAAAATGATAAGAAGGAACTTAAAATTACATAAAAGAAGGAATTGATAAATTACAAAACGACTATGGGAGTGTATATAGAGGACGCTGTTCTTGTGGAGAAATTCAGTTGAGTAAATCCTAACAAGCGAATTTTGGCAGTATTACATTAATATTTTAGTATAATTTTGATCCAACATATTAGATAGAATAACAGGTGCGGATCACTAAGTAAAAGTTCAGATGCGACTGATTAGAAAAAACAAATAAGTCTGAGAAGTCAATAAAACATATACTTGTACAACTGAGTATATATAAGAGTAAATCTCACACAGTATATATATATAAATAAATGTAATCGGTAGATAAAAAATAGATAAGACCTAATAGATAGAAATAGAAGAATAGATGAAACAGAATAGATAGAAAAATAGATGCGGAAAAGTAAATATAAAAATAGATGAGGTAAAGAGAATAGAAAAATAGATGCGACAGAGTAGATAGAGAACAAGATGAAACAGAGTAGATAGAAAAATAGATGAGACAGAATACATGGAGTAAGATAGAGTAGATAGAAAATTACATAAGATAGAGTGGAGAGAAAAGCAGATGAAACCGAGAACACAGAGAAATAGATAAGGTAACTTAGATAAAAATATATGTGACTTAGATATAATAAAAGTGAGCAATATTCAGTTCTTCTTACTTTCCTTATATACATAGTTGTTGTTGTTGAAACCCAGACCGTCCGACCTACCAGAAAGGTGTAAGGTAACTGTTTGGACGGTCGGGAAGTGCCACCCAATTTAGACCGGAACCCACTGGGGGAGGCATCCACAGGGACCGTACCCTCCTCCCCCTACCACCAACCTCTCGGAAGGACTTTTGGGACCCACATGTTTAACGTGATCGTACTCCGGATGAACACGGCGGCAGTTTTGGCAGTGGCTGGAATCGAACCCGGGCCTACCGAGTGCAACTCTACCGCGCCCTCCTTATATACATAGTGTATAAGAAAAGTATTGTGAGGGAGTCGAAAAATCGAATTCGAGTTTTCGACGGAAGAGCACGTTTCAAGCATCCCTGATCAGGAATCGAACATTTTTGAAGTGATGTCTGTGTGTGTGTGTGTGTGTGTGTGGAGACGATAACTGACGAACGAATGGACCGATTAGAATGAAATTTGGTACAAAAATTACAATCCGTAAACAATGGAAGCTTATTGTTTTTATACGCAATCGAATGTTCAGAACCCCGCCAAATTTTCGAGTGAAATTTTGAAAAAATCTTCAAAAAATCAAAACCTCTAATAAAGTTACGCAAATAGACATTTCTTATGTATTTTTTCATTAGAAAACGATTGACATAAATTTTAGAACGCTAACATGAACCGTTCTCGAAATATTGCACATTTTTCAAAAAAAATATCAAAAAGTCATATAAAATAAAAAAAAATATTTCCTATTGAGAAACATGTTCACTTTTCATATGTAATACCATGCGATAAATTTGGGGACATAATTCTAGTGGATCTAGCTCGTTCTATTCATGAAAAAATATACTTTGAGTAATACCTTTGTATTTGAATGCCAATAGTCATTTACCTGCTGTAAGAATAACTTATTTCTCCGTCCATAACGCTTGGCGAGATTTTAGCGACGAATTTAGTGGAATGTCGCCAACTTAGCGACTTTTTTCAATGTTGCTAAATTAACGAAAAACGCGCCAAATGGATAAAAATGACTCTAAATCAATGAAAATAACGACTCATTGACGAAAATTCAATATATTGGAGAGAATATAAATATCTACTATAAAAATAATCTATTTTTTTTACTGTGATAGTAGTAAATTCATTGTATTATATAAAGAAAGTCATGTGCTGCCCTCATCAGATTTTTTATTTGCCATTTCCTGGTTCTTTAACCAACTGATTGAGAAAAACAAGGATTAGCCTATAGACGGTTGTTTTGATTTGCTTAATGCCGAATGGGCTAAATTTGTCTTAGAGGTTCGGTGTTTAAAAGTGCATATTTCCAATATTCTGCTCCAAAATATGAATATTTATTAATTTAAAGGAGGTGTGCGCTTTTTGAATGCTCCATTATCTCTTGTTTGCTACGAACACTAAGAATCACTGCACTACGGTTGGTAAAGGATTATCCAAGTAAGCATTTTCTTACTCATATGGGAATTATTTATTTAATATGAAAATATTGATTGCAAGTTTGTTTCCATGACAATAATGACATATTACATAGCATTCCTGACAAATCATTTTTATAACGTTACACCTTACATAGACATAACTAATCCTCAACACTAAAGACAAAGTACGAAGTACATAGCTCGATAAAATCTAATTAGGTTATAAAATCGCTTGAAACACTGTAATCCCATTTCATAAAAATAGCTCATTTTACCGAACTTTTAATCGCCTTCCATTGAGAGATAGAACCGATTTATGGCGTGTTTTCATACTACGAGGGTAAGGTTATGCAGTAATTCACACCTGTTCTTTTTTTAATGGCTGTAGACGCTACATTTGCGGTCATAAAAACGGTATCAGGGTCTCGCAAAGTACAAAATGATGTCTTTACACGTTGTCGATGATTTGTCATTCTTATATGACTCAGGCGTGAATTAATTTCAAACTGTTAATATACATTGTAGAAAAACATTGATGTTAGTTTCATAAAACAGTAATAGTATCACTGAGGTTATGAATTAATATATATATATATATATATATATATATATATATATATATATATATATATATATATATATATAAAATAAGAAAAAATGAGATTAAAAATGGATTAATACAATTAGAAGTTGTGTGTTTACGGGGTTGTAGAGAGGTCAAGGGGATTGCGACCCCTTATCCTGGTTTAAGCATGCTTTTAATCCCAGGAAACACTCCTAGAAACCATTACACCCCGTAAACACACAACTTCTAATTGTATTAATCCATTTTCAATCTCATTTTTTCTTATTGTACTTTGAGGCTTAGATAGAGCAGCAAATGCGCGCCTTACTATACCTTGGATTTTATATTTCATTTTGATTGTACTTTAGGAATATATATATGTATATGTATATATATATATATATATATATATATATATATATATATATATATATATGTGTATGTGTGTGTGTGTGTATATATATTATAAGACATACTTTACATTTTATTTACCTGTGACTTCCCCCTTAATGAAAGTTGTACATATGAAGAGCACATGTAAGAGTAAAAATAAAAGAGACCCAACGTTTGGCTTGTGAATATCTCATTTATAAATAAAACATGTACTGAACAGGTAATAAATAATCCTCGTTCCCTGTTCCATATAAAAGGTAAGCATCTTATATTATATATATATATATATATATATATATATATATATATATATATATATATATATATATATATATATATATATATACTGCTGGGCAATTGCTAAGGACGGATCCCAAATTGCATTGTAGCACAATATTTAGAGGGGTTAGAGGCCCAGCAGGATAAGCTATTGTTGCCACACTGTTCGAATATTAGAATAAATCTCATTTATTGTTCTAGAAAATGCAGAAGGTTTTGAAACATCTGAAAGGAAAAAGTGTTCATTTGATGCTGTGTACGGAGAAATGAAAAAATGCGTATAAACGACAGTAGGCACTTTTGAGAAGGGTGTCAGTACGGAATACATGTCCACCGTGGAGTGCGATGCAACATTCCACACATCGTTTCATGCTTTGCACAACAATATCCAGCAGCTGTTCAGGCAAATTATCCAACTCCTCTGTCAGTGGATACAACAACATCCACGGATGAGGATGTTGTTGTTTGTTTGAAAATATTTTCGACCAGCAAGTCGCCTCCCCAAAGCATCCCAAACATTTTCAATGGGGTTTAGATCTGGAGAACGTGCTGGCTATACGAGGCACTGAATACCGTCGATGACTGGGCAATCCTGAATAGCGAGTGCTCGATGACATGGAGCGTTGCCGTCCATGAAAGTAAAGTTATCACCTACAGCGCCACGGAAAAGGCGAACATGAGGCAGTAGATCTTCATCAATGTATCGTTGGCTGGTCATAGTCTCAGTTGCAACAACATGTAGGGGCGAGCGGCCATTGATTATGAAGTCGACTCATTCCATGATGCTGCATGTCGGATATCTGTCCCTTTCCTGGATATTTTCTGAACGATAAGCAGTACCACTCTCACTCGTTGGTGTCTACAATCAGATGACAGGCTGAACCTACTCTCATCTGCGAATAGTACGCAAACTCTCATCTGCGAATAGTACGCAAACTCTCATCTGCGAATAGTACGCAAACTCTCATCTGCGAATAGTACGCAAACTCTCATCTGCGAATAGTACGCAAACTCTCATCTGCGAATAGTACGCAAACTCTCATCTGCGAATAGTACGCAAACTCTCATCTGCGAATAGTACGCAAACTCTCATCTGCGAATAGTACGCAAACTCTCATCTGCGAATAGTACGCAAACTCTCATCTGCGAATAGTACGCAAACTCTCATCTGCGAATAGTACGCAAACTCTCATCTGCGAATAGTACGCAAACTCTCATCTGCGAATAGTACGCAAACTCTCATCTGCGAATAGTACGCAAACTCTCATCTGCGAATAGTACGCAAACTCTCATCTGCGAATAGTACGCAAACTCTCATCTGCGAATAGTACGCAAACTCTCATCTGCGAATAGTACGCAAACTCTCATCTGCGAATAGTACGCAAACTCAGTCCTGTGTGGTCCAATTGCGATGCTCACGACACCATTGCAAACGGGCGGTATGGTGCAGTCTGGACTATGGGACACACACAACAGGTCTTCGGGTGTATAGTCCACCTTCTCCCAAGGGTCTGGCTACAGGTTTTCGGGAGATCTGCTGTCCTGTGGTAGCAATAATTTGATTTGCCACCTTCTGAGCTGTGGCGCGCCAGTTCCTTTTTTTCCGATAAGGCAATACACCTGGCTCCTGCAGGTGTTGTACTTCTAACACGACATCTCCCATGACGATTGCTACACATTCCAGTCGTTTTACATGCTTGCCACACGCGTGAAACAACGCTGTGGGCAATGTCGAACTCCCTGGCAACATCTGTTATTTTTACCCTTCTTAGATCGTTCCTATAATACGGATACGCGTAAAATCATCTAAGTGATATCGGCAAGACATACCAAAAATTTCATGCTCGTCAACTAAATCTGTCCCGTAAAACTTTCACTTGGAACGACAACTGTCCACACGCGTCAAATCCTTTAAATCTCTTATCACCGCTTTCACATGACGAACAGGCGCGGAAATGAAAAATTTGCATACGCACACCTCTTCTTACTTTATTCCACACGTATTCTAATTTTCCACATTTTGTTTCCTTTCGTTTTGTGGTTGCTATAGGTGATAGTGTGGTTGCTATAGGTGATAGTGTGGTTGCTATAGGTGATAGTGTGGTTGCTTTAGGTGATAGTGTGGTTGATATAGGTGATATTGTGGTTGCTATAGGTGATAGGTGATTTTTAGATGACAAACAAATTCCCTAAATCTCCGAGAAAGGGCGACAAGGAGACATATTTTAAAAATATAACTTAAACCTCAATTTTAACACAGCGATTTCCATGCATTTTTTTTTAAACTAAAGTTAAAAGTTTCAGTTGTTGCTCAAGTATCCAAAATTTTTAAAAATTCGATAGTTTCTTTGTAACAAGGTTTTAAATTCCACAACGGTTAAAATAATTTGTTAAAAAGAATTAAATAGCTACCTATCTAAAAATATATTTTTGTTAAACTACAGCTAAATATGTCCCATGTGTCAAAATTTTGAAAAAGACCTTTGTTTTTTTTTATATATATAGTTTTGAAGTTAAAATTTTATTTTTTTGCACAATTTACCTTCAAAGTCTAACCTATCATTGTTGCAAACGCTGATAAAATTTCAAAAGTACTATTTAAATCATTTAAACAATTAAAAATAATTTAATGATTCAGAGCTCTGACATACTGAAGCTATCACTGAAATTTTGGTTATCTTTGGTGTGTGTCGTCATAAACAGTGCTCGATTGATACTTTTGTATAAAAATTGTGCATAGCATTAGGTGATTGGTTCAAAAGATTATTGGGAGATACAAAGGATGTTGTTTGCGGAAGATAGTATACCGAAAATCTAATTGTGCTATGACTGTTGAAATTATTGAAATTGTTTAATTTGTTTCTAATATATAGACTTGATCAGCTCACACTAAACTTAGACCCACTTTTGTTGCTTTGCAACTTTTACTTCCGCGAAAGATGGGTGATGGTGCGTTAGTCAATTTTAAGTTTTCGTTTTGATCTATCTTAGAGACTTTTGATCTGTTTTTTATGGCAACGGTCACAGAACTTGCTAAAACACGGATTGCTATAAAATCTACTGCATGGCGTTAGGGAGCTTTGCCCGTTAGGAGATATTGTATATAATGATGAAAAACATCACCCCACCATAGGGTTTGCAGGTATTTTTTCAATAATTAACATCAACTTTGAACTCTGCTATAGAACATAATGTAAAGTTAAGCTAAATTTCCGTCTCATATACTAACCTACTGCTTATGATATGTTTAGACACAGCATACCATCACCCCTCTTAACCCATTACTATACTATCACTTAAAGAAATGTAAGTTATTTACAATCCAATAACAATGCATAATTATCATACGAGCCCCATCAATACCCAATTACTATACGAACCCTAACAAATACGTAAATATTATACGACCCTTCAACAACACGTAAGTATGTTATATGAGTGCTAACAAAACGCAATTATAATACGCACCCTAACTAAACGCAATCACTATGCAAATCTTAACAAAACGTAAGTATTATACGACCCTCGCGCTATACCGATAATTTTTAGACTGCGTTCTTTCCATCTGACGTCTTTACACTCATGCACGGTATGCCTTCTATGAGTTGCGCCAAAGTGAAGGAGGACACTGTAATGTCCGATACGTCTCATCTATGCTGTTTGAAGAATTTTCGTATATCCCTAACAACATGCTGAGCATTCTGTTAGGGATATACGAAAATTCCAAGCATGCTGAGCAACAGTTCCAAAATCAGAGGTATGTACCAGTCTGCGTATATGTTAGGTCAATTATTGATTTTAGAATAATATTATAAGATCTGGTCTTACACATGCATTTTCTCCTCCTTAAGAGTTTATTAAATTTAATGTAATTTTAACATTACAATAAGATGTGTGAATAAATAACATTTATTTTGAAAATTAAAAATGTGGAATTTAATGTGTATTGTTTCAATGAATGATTATATATTTCAGGAACTCGTGCAAACAGGCAATGGTGGGTTATTGCGACCACGACGCAAATGTACGAACTATTCGATTCACGATCATTATTAATTAAGAATAATAATTCAATTCAAAGGTTTATTTATTATTTAAAAAGTGAAGCAACTTAATGTTTTATTTTTGTTCACCACAATTACACACAAAATATGTAACCGCTCTAGGATATTCGAGAAACATAATTTGTTTAGACGAGCATAATATTGTGGCTACATTTTTGCCTAATATTGTGGCTACATTTTTGCTTAATGTTGTGGCTACATTTTTGCTTAATATCGTGGCTACATTTTTGCTTAATATTGGGGCTACATGTTGGCTTAATATTGTGGCTACATGTTTGCTTAATATCGTGGCTACATTTTTGCTTAATATTGTGGCTACATGTTTGCTTAATGTTGTGGCTACATTTTTGCTTAATATTGTGGCTACATTTTTGCTTAATGTTGTGGCTACATTGACAGGTTACATATACCGGTTACATTTTTGTTATATTAACAAAAATTAACAATATCAATAATATCAAAGCTTACGAGCAATCACAGATTCCAACACTATGCAGACTGCACTATTTTATATATACAGTCAGCTAAAGAATGTATCACTATCAAAGCGCTCGAAATAGTGCAATATATTTTCATAAAAATATCTTCTACACTTCGAAGAGCAATTTATTAAAAGATGTAATGGAAATTTTATAGCCTTTCCGCACGCCACACGACGATGCAGTTAGTATCACCTGTTGTGTTTTAACATTCTACGAAATGTTCCATTTATAGCCATAAAAAAGGGTATCAGTGGCTTTGCAAGTACGTCACGGTGCTTTTATCTGTTGATGAATGTTTTTTATGGCTTCGGTATCGAATTTTTAGGTGTTAAAATATGAAATTTTATGCACGTGGTAGGGACACTAAAAGTACAAAAGTCAATTATTATTTTTTTTTCAGTCTATAGAACGGGTCTAAAACAGAAACCTAGAATCTAGCGACAGGGGAACCCAAAACGAAATAATCAGTCACTTGTGTTAATCCTCTTCGGACAAGTAGCGGGAACAATAAAGCATGCATCAACCAGAAAGTAAATTAAACTAAAGATTAGACGTTTTATATTTATTTAATCTGTAGAATTATTTTCATGAACAGAAGTTTTAAAACTTGCATTAAGGTACACTCTAAAAAACATGGCGTATCATATTTAATTTCCAAATCTGATGTCGTAGCAAGTAGTATCAAGCGTCGGGGAATCTGTGAGAACCCAAAACTGATACTTTTTCTTAAATAATTTTAAAGACAACTAATATTGTGAAAATGAATTAGAGAAAAATGACGAATGTGTTATAGCACGTCTAGAATCTTCGCCAACTAAAAAATACTGTGTTTTGTGATATATATTTCATCTGTTACGATGAGGAAATATTGAATTAAAATGTATAGTGATAAATGAATAATATATTTTAAATCAGCGTCATCACATCGTCTGCTATCAAATCTTAAAATTAATAAGTTCTGTAAATTGGTAATTTAGGAATTCAATAAATTTTAGCAATAACTAATATTTGCGAATATGTCTGAAAATAACTATTAATTTTTAGACTTATTCTCTGTATGTAAGATATCTAAAACTATGTATTACTTTTCAGAAATTTTAAGTAGCATCTGTAATCCTCCAGAAATTTAGAAGATGGATTTGTGCCTATAAAGCCTATAAATCAAGCCATATTTAAATCCTAGTAATTACAGGAAATTTAATAACTAAAAGTACAACAAATATAAACTAAAAGTGCAACAGAACTTAATTAATTTATAGAGCTGGTTTTTCATCCTATGATAAAAATTGTACAACCTGTTATCGATTATACGATAAAGTAAGGGATTTTAGATTTTAGATCAACTATATTATGTTATGGAATTCAAGTCAGCACAAAAACGTGTTCAGAAACATTGTTATTAATCAACTTATGCGTAGCAAACGACTGCACAGCAATGAATTAATATATATATAATATAATAATATAATTTTTATTATATATATAATATGTGGATTTGTGCCTATAAAGCCTATAAATCAAGCCATATTTAAATCCTAGTAATTACAGGAAATTTAATAACTAAAAGTACAACAAATATAAACTAAAAGTGCAACAGAACTTAATTAATTTATAGAGCTGGTTTTTCATCCTATGATAAAAATTGTACAACCTGTTATCGATTATACGATAAAGTAAGGGATTTTAGATTTTAGATCAACTATATTATGTTATGGAATTCAAGTCAGCACAAAAACGTGTTCAGAAACATTGTTATTAATCAACTTATGCGTAGCAAACGACTGCACAGCAATGAATTAATATATATATAATATAATAATATAATTTTTATTATATATATAATATGTGGATTTGTGCCTATAAAGCCTATAAATCAAGCCATATTTAAATCCTAGTAATTACAGGAAATTTAATAACTAAAAGTACAACAAATATAAACTAAAAGTGCAACAGAACTTAATTAATTTATAGAGCTGGTTTTTCATCCTATGATAAAAATTGTACAACCTGTTATCGATTATACGATAAAGTAAGGGATTTTAGATTTTAGATCAACTATATTATGTTATGGAATTCAAGTCAGCACAAAAACGTGTTCAGAAACATTGTTATTAATCAACTTATGCGTAGCAAACGACTGCACAGCAATGAATTAATATATATATAATATATAATATATATATAATATATATATAATATATATATAATATATAATATATAATATATATATAATTAATATATATATAATATATATATATAATATATATATATATATATATATATATATATATATATATATATATATATATATATATATATATATATATATATATATATATATATATATATATATATATCTACGAAACTGGTTTTGTGAAACAAATATTTAAACGACTTGGACACTAAACTTATAATATATGAAGAAATGTATCTGTAGAACAGGGGTGGCAGCTAGTAGTGTCATGTGACAGGAAAACTAAAGTACAAGAGAGGGTGAACAAATGCTAACCTGTAAAAGAGAGTCTCATTGCAGGTAATGTAGGATAGGAAGGTTCGCCAAACTTTCCGTATTTTAAAGTCTCTGAAATCGTGGTGCGCCTTAGAATCTGGGGCTTATTAAATCTGTCTGTAAAAATATCGAATGAAGAAATCGCTGCTGTATCACCTGAAGTAGTGTGTGCAGAACAGTACGTAATAGAAAGTATCTTTGGGGAAGGGGGTAGCTAACTATCTGATATATTGGTGCGTTTGCTGCAGTTCTGAATACGAATCCCCCAATTTCTTCAAGTCTGCGCGTCTGTGAGACTGATATATTTGAGAAAATTGAGCACATATAATATATTTTGTTACGATTATTTTAATCGATTAACGTTCGAGTCGAATATTTATTTTGAACGAATAGAACACGAGAAAAATCTTGGATTTTGAAACATTTGTATAAAGTAATTGAATAAAATGTTATAAAATAATTGTGTGAAAATGTTAAAAAACAACTGTTTAATGTGCGATATTTTATTTAAAAGCAAATGGTATCCTTTATAGGACACTAACATGAGTGTACTTTTAAATCTCATTTTTAATCTTATGACGTACTTTTTAAATCTAAAATGGAAACATATCATAACTAGATTATTAAATGTACATACTATTACTTATAATATAAAAACCTTGATTTATCTGTCTATGTATCTATTTCTGGGTAACGCTTGCCGAAATTTTGGTGTTCAAATTGGCGAAATATCACCAACTTGGCGAGATTTTTAAAAAATTGCCGAATCTGCTAAAATGTCACCAAATTGATAAAATGTCGCCAAATTCATAAAAATGTCACCGAATTGAGAAAAATGTAGCCAAATTGGTAAAAATGACGACTAATTGATAAACATTTAATATTTTGTGAAAAATATAAGAATCTACTATAAGAATAACCTCAGTCAATAAGAAATCTCAGTCTGTAATGCTTGTCGAAATACTAGCGATGAATTTTGGCGGCATCTCGACAACTTGGTGAGTCATTTTAAATGCTGCTAAATTGACGAAAATGTCGCAAAATTGATAACATTGACGCTAAATCAATGAAGATGACGACAAATTGGTGAAAATTCAATATCTTGGAAATAACATATCAAACGACTATATGACCATTTCTCTGCCCGTCCATAATACTTGACGAAAAATCTGCCGGGATGTCGCAAACTTGGCGACTGTTTTAAATATTGTCAAATTGATGAAAATATTGCCAAATTGATAAAAATAACGCTAAATGAGGGGCAATATTTTGCAAATTTTTAATTCCGTCATACGACGGTATACCTTCTAGTCAAATAATAGAACTCTCTGAAAGCACTTTTAACTAGAAATGAATGGACACCATTGGGGATATTAATATTTTGAACTACACCACATGAATGTTAGTTATATTAAGATAGTTTGTAACAACGCAGATAAGCGAAGTGCACATCGGCGTAACTAAGATGTTGCGAAATTGAAAAAAAGAAATTTCATAAGCATTTTTCCGAAACACATTGGAAAAATTCTACGAGCAATTTTAAAAGAATAACGTGGTACAAAATCTGAGAAAGATATATTTTTTTCATTTGGGTAAATATATTGATACACATAGGAAAATAACATCTATGCAATATGAATGTATGAGGAAGTAGAAACAGAGATATTATTAAATTATTACACTAACACAGTTTTAAAATATTCGCATATCTAAGCACATATGTGAATGATTCACAATCTTTTGCGCCCCTTTCGGAAAAAAAGCTTTTGAATCGATGGAACAAGAGCAGTTGTTTCGTGCTTTGATAATAAATCTGTTACTCTATAAAATGAGCGTGCTTGATTGTTCATTTTAAGTTCAGCAAATGGCTTCCGTTTGCTTACACGTTCTTTGCAGTTCTCCTAATTGAGAAACGTTGTATCTCCTCTACACGCAAAGATACGAATACTGCACGATCCGCTCAAAAGTATTACCCGTAGTAGAACTTTGAAATATCATTTTAAAGAATATGTAAATTGAAAGGTAACGCAAGGTGAACAGAATATTAATATCGGTATTCAGAACATTTAGGCGATATACCGCAGCCTAAAATTAAAATGAAAGGTAATATCTCTCAAAACACATGGAAGAAATTTCCTAGGAAACATGATGATTGTAAAACTACTATTGTCAACTCTCCTATAACGCGATTATTTAGTACCGCATTATATGGAAACCTTGTTATAAGAAACTCAGATTAGTGCAAATCAGATTAATTCCTACCGTGCTGTATGGGAACCGCGTTATAAGGAACTTAGAATGAGTACAAAACAGAACAATTCATACCGCGTTATAGGAAAAACTTTATACTAGTCGTACTAATGTCACTTTTAGACCTCCGATATTTTCCTTTTCTTCTCCCTCCCTCCCGCCTCCCTCTGATTTTGATTTCCTTGTTCCTTTCTCTAACTTTCACCCCTCTAAATGGTCCGCAAATTTAGTTAACAGAATGGATAAAAACTCTGCCATTTATAATATATATACTGATGGTTCAAATATTGACAATAACACTGGTTTTTCAGTCTGTATATTTAAACATGGTGTTCTGGAAAATGTTCTCTCCTATAAACTTGACAACAGGAATACAGTATTTCAAGCCGAACTTACTGCTATTTCCTTTGCTATTGACTAGGCTTCCTCTAATAATACCCGTGTTAATATTTTTTCCGATAGCCTCTCTTCCATTCAAGCTCTTAATAAAAAATAAATCTAATTATCTTAACTCCATTAAATACAAAGCTCTCCTTGACAAAAACCTTGTCAATATTTCTTGGGTAAAAGCTCACAATAACATATCTGGAAATGAAATTGCTGATTACCATGCCAAAATTGCTGCTATCTCTGGTTCCCCTCTTACTATTCCCTTTCCTTACTCGGTCCTCTCAAAATTTTGTAAATGTCATATCCTTAATCTTTGGCAAAATTATTTTAATGATTATATTTCCACCAGGACTGGTGATCCGGCTAGAATCCTGTCATACCTCCCTATCGTGAATTCTAATTTACATATTTTTACTAAATACCTCATTTACCTTCTTACTGGCCATGGCCCCTTTCTCGATTACTTATACTTTTTCAAAATTAAATCCACCTCTAACTGTATTTGCAATAAATTCGGTGACGTTGACCATTACATTTTAGATTGCCCTTTTTCTAAAAAATTTCATCTCTGCAAACCTTCCCCCTCTAATAAACCAATTTGGTTCTCCAAAGTTCGTTCAAATCCCTCTTCAGTAGATAAAATTAAAAACTGTATTCTTGTTGCCATAGCAATTTCTAATAAAGTGACCTAAGCTTATGAGTAGATTCTGCTCTCAATTAATTTTGATCAATGAATCCCTTTATTTCATTCATTCTTATTAACATATATGAACTTACTGTGTTCCCTGCATTTTTTTTTTCTTAAAAAAAAAAAAAAAAAAAAAAAAAAAAAAAAAAAAAAAAAAAAGTTATGTTAATAGTTCTTATTTTCTTGGATCTTTCTTTTTCTTTTGACCCTTTTTATATGTATTTTTTCTTATTTTGCTTCTCTAAATTTTATTCTAAATTTCTGTTTTTGTTTTCATACGCCTAATTATTTTCCTTTTCATATATTTTCTTTTTATATATTTTCTAAATTTTACTTTTAAAATTTTATTATTTTCTTTCATTTTAATCTATTTTTCATTATGTTATTATACCTTAACTCTAAATTTTATTTTTCAATGATCTTTTTATCTATATTCGCAATAACCCTTTTCCCATTTTTGAAAAATGGACGTACTTGTCAATTTCATATATAATGTAAAACTGTCTGTTTAATCACAATATTTTTCATCCATTGTTTTCTTTTTAGATTTTAATAATTGTTCGTTTGACGGGATGGTAGACCTTGGGGCCTTCTGATTGCAAGAGGTATCCTTTCTCGGGCATGCAGCTAGCTGCTCTAAACCCACTATGTGAGCCGCATGGTCTGGGGTCTTCAGATCTCCGACATCTTTGCATTAACCTATAGGGTTGATTTGTTGGGCGCCACTGCAAAGAACTTTCCTGCCTCAACCGGGAATCGAACCCTGGATCTCCGAATTAGCCAGCCGACGCTCTGCCTTTGAGTTACTCGAATGAAATTGTCGAAGTTATTGTGAGACCAGAAATTGTTCTCACATGAGACATTTTTATTTGATTATTTATGGTATCCTTTAATGAAAAGAAAGCTTGAGTTTGGTTGGCGCCGAACTTTACGACAACTTGAACTTTTGGGTCAAATGCTATAAATTTAGGTGTGCCAGGCCACAGGGGCTGAGAGGGGCTGTGAAGTGATACCATTGGGTTCAGAGGAAACAATGAGCGCCAAGGGGAAGAAGGGCGGAGTTAACCCCCGCCCCATCCCCCCCCCGCCGAAGGAACCACAAGTCAAAAAGAGTTCTAAAAAGGAGCGAAGTGGACATGACCTAGCAGACATGACTTAGGAGTTGCAATTAGAGTACAAGTATTTACACTATCATGACTTAAGAGTAGAGAAAAATGAAAAACTAACAGATTTGTAAAGGTTCCGTTGATGTTCCAAATTAATGGAGGTAGATCAAATGGCGAGAGCATTAGTTATACGAGGAGGAGCCACACACCACAGAGTTATGGCAGTATAAGACTGATGCAATCGAGATGACTAAACTGGTCTAAACTGGCCCAAGACTAAACTGGAAGGTATGTGCTCAAAATATCACAGGTTATAGACACTATTGCATATCTAATAATTCGGGTCACATATCTCCCCTTGCTAAAAAATTAAATGAAAATTGATAATAATTGAAAGTGGATATTGATGAAAATTAGTGCTTTTGATAAATTGATGTTGTTAATAAATGATATTGCTTAAGTTTTAAATAGTCTAATCTTTTTAATATTAATTAATAATTCTTTTCAGGACTTACACAAAAGGTAAAAATAATTGGAGGGTTTATTGCGGCACAACGACGAGTAATGTACTTAAATGTCAATTCCACGTTATGAGATCAACGGCCATGTTTTTAATGATTAATAACAATTAATGTTAATTGTAAGTTAAACTGTTTCCTTCTCTATATTTTTTTCGTATTGCCACAGTTATCGTCGAAACGGACTCTGCAATAGTTACCACACCAAGCCCAAAGCAACGAACTACACGTTTTTCTTGAACTAGATGGAAGACAAGGAGAGGCAGAGATATTTTAGTCCATATATAAATATTAGAGATCAATTGGTTTTTCCACTAAAATAATTTTTATCTACTGAAACTTCATAAACAACTTTTCAACAGGAAATAACTGCGGTAAAGTGTTGATAATGGTGTGAAAGATATTCTTGTTCGCACCAGTTTCGTCGTGTAAGGTTGTTTTGCAAGGTGTTCTAGTATCCAGATACGATTTTATAAACAACTATTATTTTACTTCTTTTACATGTATATGGAAAGTATTGGAATTGTATAGAAGATAGCAATTCGAGTTTTTGATTGATTTGCACTTTTTAAGCACTCTAGAACGCGAAGACATAATTTTTAGAGTGACGCCTGTGTGAGTGTGTGTGCCTGTGCAATGTATGTATCGTACCTAACTCAAAAACTAATTGACCAAATTTTGTAATTTTTTTACTTTCCTTATATACATAAAGTATTACTTTCCTTATATACATAATGTATAAGGAAAGTATTGTGACGGGGTCGAAAATTCGAATTCGAGTTTTCGACGGGAGAACACGCTTCAAGCATCCCTGATCACGAATCAAACATTTTTGAAGTGATGTCTGTGTGTGTGTATGTGTGTGTGTGTGGTGTGTGTGTGTGTGTGTGTGTGAAAGTATGTGTGTGTGTGTGTGTGTGTGTGTGTCAGTGAGTCTGTGGAGACGATAACTGACGAACGAATAGACCGATTCGAACCAAATTTGGTACAAAAATCACAATCCGTAAACACTGGAAGCCTATTGTTTTTATACGTAATCGAATGTTCAGAACCCCCCTAAATTTTCGAATGAAATTTCGAAAAAATCGTCAAAAAATCAAAACCGCTAATAAAGTTACGCAAATAGACATTTCTTATGTAATTTTTCATTAGAAAACGATTGGCATAAATTTTAGAACGCCAACATGAACCGTTCTCGAGATATTGTGCATTTTTCAAAAAAATTATGAAAAAGTCACATAAAAAAAAAAATTCCTATTGAGAAACCTGTTCACTTTTCATATGTAATACCATGCGATAAATTGAGTGGCATCATTCTCGTGGATCTAGCTCGTTCCATTCATGAAAAAATATACTTTGAATAATACTTTTGTATTTGAACGCCAATAGTCATTTATCTGCTGTAAGAATAACTTTTTTCTAAGTGCATAACGCTAGGCGAGATTTTGGCGACGAATTTGGCGGAATGTCGCCAACTTGGCGACTTTTTTGAAATGTTGCCAAATTAATGAAAATCTCGACAAATGGATAAAAATGATGCTAAATCAATGAAAATGACGACTAATTGTCGAAAATTCAATATCTTGGAAAGAATATTAGTATCTACTATAAGAAAAACCTATTTTTTTACTGTAAAAGTAGTAAATTCATTACATTATATAAGGAAAGTCATGTGTTGCCCACATCAGATTTTTTAGGAAAGTCATTTGTGGTTTACCCCTGTGCTGATTGGAAAAAAGAAACCGTAGTTTTTTTTTAAAAAACGGGCTGCAAAATTTTCAAAATATAAAATAAAACAATGCAAAAGGGTCATTTTCCTTAAACGGTCTTTTCATCTTTCTTGTCACAATATATATATTTTTCATATTTTTCAACCAGTTTTCTGCTTTATACACTTTAAGACAAAAAAAATTGACTCACCCTGCAAAATAATCCGATAGTAATGAAACTTTACATGCAAACATCTTTCGACCGAATATGCAAATGATAAAAAATTCGCAGCCAATGAATGAATAGTCGGAACTACAGCGCATTGAAACTGAGCACCATGGTGGTGTATATGAGG
>OX578138.1:159934277-159954277 GCA_951213105.1 Amaurobius ferox
TTTTTTCGTGTTCTAGAAGTCCCAAAACGTGTAGATACTTTGAAAATTCGAGTTCCGATCTTCGGCACGATTCCAATACTTTGAGTACATACACATACACATATATATTATCTGTGTATTATCTGTGTATCTAAAGTCCGTGCCTATGCAATTACAATAGTTGTGATTTTAAATGATCCCTAAACTTTTATTATTTCTTCAAGGAAGCCTAATTTTAACATATGCAGAATGCAAATATCTCAAGCGATTGTAAGATGAATTACATAAGAATTGCTGAATTTTTTTCACACAAAATTATTTAGCTCTGGAGTCTGGAATACAAGTTATATGAATGAAATATTCATTGATTTTGCATAAAGAATCAGATGATTTATATTTCGATACAGTTTTAAATATTTATGTATAATAAATTACTGTAGTACTGTGATAATGTAAAAGATATTACCACTGAATGAATCACATTTTAGAAATTTTTAAATGAAATTACATTTCAGTTGGAAAGTGTTTCATAATCAATGCTTATGCATGATTGATCTTTCTTGTTAAATATAATTCACTTGTTCTAATGTCATTCCCTTGTCTACTGTTGCGTGGAGCTTTGCCACACATCTGGTCAGGAGGCATAATTCATTGCTAATATTCATTTCCCCCAATGATTACTTAATCTCGACACTGACCGTATCGTATAATACAACATAGAAATTCAGTTACTCTAAATAAGAGGACAATGAGGACACCAAGTGAAATATAAAAATAATAAATTTATTTACAATGATTAAAAGAGCAAAACAGGAACCAATTAACATGCTAACTTAAAATAAAACACACAATATCATCTCACATAACTGTTTTCCTTAAAACAATATTAACTCTTACAGCTATACATCATTAAACACATAATTACACCCCCAAAATGTAATTAAAATTATCAACTTAAATTTAAATTTCATCTCATTTGCTCAAAATACTTTATTATCCTTATACAATAATTTACATAGTTAGTATTGATTCATCTACTATGAATCCATGAATGTCGAGAGAGATTATTCGATTCAAAAATGTAAGTAAGTAACATGCATAAGCCTACCTCGGGTGTCCCATTGTGGTTCAGGCGACCGGATGAATGCTCCGGGTTCTCGACATCACAATAGTTTTTTGGAACCTTTTTACCCTCGCAATTGGATTTCAAGTGTCGATACTTTTACAAAATTCTAACTCTCTCTCCCAAATGAACATCCCAAAATTGTTACCTCCTACACTTTAACGCTCCTGCTTCCAATTGGTTTTAAAATGTAGCCCCCTCCATGCAATTGGTTAGCATAGGGTTACACTCATGTCTCATTAGATTGTGTCATCTTAGAAATTTGATGAGAGGCTCTGAGATTAATGTCTTAGTTGGCACAGCTTCTCACGTTCTCAAGGCGCACGTGCACCCAGGGGTGGTCAAGAGGTTAACTTTATTGTTGGCACACATTTTCGGTTCCCTCTGTAATTTCAGCACATCCGTTCACGAAGCGAAACGGGCACTGATCTATTTCCGATGCAGGTAGCTGGCTAGGGAGATTTTAATAAATTGCAGAAAACACACAGGGGGGCCCTCTCAATTAAAGGTGATCTCCTTCTAAACTTTTCAATGTTGCATTTGGTTCGACATAACAATGTAGCATCTACCAAGAAGGTAGGCGAATGATGACAGGGAAATGACAGATCATCCGATTTTACTTTTTGAGCATATGAGTTTTATTTGCATTTAAACCTAACTTGGTATTCAGTTTGCTGCACTGACTAGGCACACATATATGTTAGAAAAATTATTTAATTTTTTTCTGAGAATAATTAAAGGCAGGTGAATGACAGGAATGAAATTACTTACCCAAAATTTTTCAGTTTCATAATATTTCCCTGCACAAAATGATGACTAGAATGTAGTCAAACTCTTGAATTTGTGAATGTGGACTTTAGTGAAAAATAATATTACTTTAAGTATATTTTATTGTCATCTATGTACAGAAAGCGGTATTAAAATTTAACGACAGGAGAATGACAAAAATCTAATGGACTGTTGCAAAAAATTAATTTAAAATATTGCTCTAACGCATAGTGGATTTCTTATTACTGTTTGTATTTTAAATTGTCTAATTTAATATAAAAGAAAACTAGAAAACGAAGGCTTGAAGCATCAAATTAAAAGAGAACTAGGAACTCAAGCTTTTAAATGAAGTTGTGATTTCATTATTTGGTTGTTGGCACACCACCTGTGTGTTACCAACAACCAAATGGTGAATGGCATTTAATAAAAAAAAACTACATTTTTAAATATTAAAAATTTAAATTGTTTCTTTAGCAAATGGATGATAAATATGAACTACAATATAGTAAAACTGATCAGTGTCCACAATCAGTTCCAAGTCATACAGATATTTATTAAAACACATGGGACATGTAAAACTCCAGTTTACAGAAAATGACTTATATGCTTAAATATATCAATTGAATGATTTTATACGTTATTTTGGACGACCAAAAGGATGAGACCAACTCCATTACTGTAGCCCTAACCACTCTCAAGATATTTATATTTATTTCTGTCACTTTTTTGCAACGCCGCCGTTAAAAACGCATCTAGTCATCAAATGAGAATGGAAATTGAGTTAAAATTTCAAATTCAGTATAATTTCGAATAATCATGTTACTTTGTGCGATTTTGTTATTATGAAAGAAAGAAAGAGAGGGGAAATGAATTGGTGTCTGCAAGCAAAGTCATGTCCTGCCCACATCAAATTTTTAACACTTTCCAACATAGTCGAAAAGTATTTATGACTTTGGCCATTCTGTCTGTCTTTTCGAATGATAACTGTTGTAAAAATGATTTTATCAAAATCAAATTTTAGTATGTTGTTGAGACGGTCTGTGAGATATATGTGAATAAAAATTAATATGATCACCCAATTAGTTTCGGATTGAACCCGGGTTGAAAAAATGAAATACATTGAACCCTATGGGACCTAATTTTTCAAGCATTTTTTAAGCGTAGTTAAAATTCACAAATTGCTTCAAAAATTTAGAAAAAGACTGAAAAGTAAAATAATTTGGAATACGCAAGAACATTCTTTATTGTTTCACTTCTACTTTGCATTGCACTAATAATTTATTTTTACAAAATGGACAGTTTAAATAAATATTTTAGCCCTTTCGTCATAGAAATGCATACAATGCAGGTGTCGTGACGGAATTCGTCACTCTTATGTAAATTATATAATTATGATACTTTTTAAACTTTTATATTAATATTTAATTAATCTATGTCCTGGAACCCTCTTGTCATTGTATATATTTTACCATATTTAAATGTATTTGAATCTGTATAGAATTGTGGCCATTTTTTTTTCATAATAATTCTTTCACACTCGAGGAACAGCGACCGTTATTCAAGGTCGCACTTGTTTGCTGGTGGAGACAGTTGTCTCCATTTTTTCGCTATGTTGGGTGATACAATCTTGTGCTGGATTTCGTGTTGTTCTGCACGTGCCTTGAACTTTGTCGTTTGAAGGGACGGATCCCTGGATATATTTGAAATGGAAGCATTTTTGGATTGGCTGTGAAGAGAAGATGTGGGCCCCTTGTGATTTTCGATTAGCCGGGTTCTGGATCCACCTGGAATGTTTAAAAGCTGTGTGAATCTTGTTTCTGGTCTCTCTCTCTGGAAAAACATCGTCGAACCCACGAACGGCTCGGAACTTATCCCCCAGGCTGAGTTCCGTCGCTGTGGGGCTTGGGGGGAGACGCCACTGCCGCTACCATCGCCACTGCATAACTGGATCCCTACTGATGCCGAGCCTCGTTGTTTGCTGCCGCCGTTGACCGTCCGGGAACCTCCTGTTCCGGATGCCTGCAGACCGCTACAGATGGAGTCCGTGATGAAGCCTGAGCCCTGTGTGGGCCGTTGCTCGTATTCTACTTGCCAGCCTGTCGCCTCTCCTTGGTCGGGGAAGATTTCTCCCCGAGGATACTCGGGTGGATGTTTTGACTTCGTCTTTTCTTGAGTCCTTCCAGATATGGAGGTAAGCGACCTTTTCGGTAGTTGGTGGCTGCGATGCCTCGACTGACTTGTGTACCGGCGGACTGATCCTCCTGATGTATTCTCAAGATCTTCTGAATTAAATTGCTATTAAATTAATTCCCTGAAGTAAATTAATTGAATTAAAGTAAAATAACAGTTAAGCCTTAAGTGTTCCTCGAGTGTTGTTGTTGTTGAGACCCAGACCGTCCGACCTACCAGAAAGGTGTAAGGTAACTGTTTGGACGGCCGGGAAGTGCCACCCAATTTAGATCGGAACCCAGTGGGGGAGGCATCCACAGGGACCGTACCCTCCTTCCCCTACCACCAACCTCTCGGAAGGACTTACGGACCCACATGTTTAACGTGATCGTACTCCGCGTGAACACGGCGGCAGTTTTGGCAGTGGCTGGAATCGAACCCGGGCCTACCGAGTGCAACTCCAGCGCGCTAACCAATGGGCTACCGCGCCCCAATGTTCCTCGAGTGTGTATTCTCTCTTTGACCATACCATGTTTATCTGAATAATTGAACATGTGATATTAATATGTAATTCTGGAATTGAAGGTTTATAGAATTGATTATTTAAATTCCGGCAAAGAGCCGATGATTTTTAGTAGAGGTGGTCCAGTGTTTTGGAGCTGATTATAAATCAGCATATGTATTTGATGTGCTAACTCCATTCTTAAGTAATTAATAAATTTGGATTGAAATTCAATCGAGTTTTTATTTGTGTAGAAATTGTGTTAATTTATGTATTTCAGCTTTTGGGTGTGTTCTTAAAGGTAAAAGTATATTTCTGTTTATTTTGGATGTTGTTTGGGTTTCTCCGCAGGTCATCAATTGGAATTCTTCCAATTGACGAGAGGTGTGTTTAGAACCTGGGTATAAGAAATTTCCTGAGAAAGTTAGACTTTCTCGGTCAGCCGTGTCAGGCGGGAATCCGTTGCGACTTCTGATGCCCTCGGAATTCCCGTCTTGACACAGGGCTACTTACTTATCCCATCGCCACCTGAATGATTGTCTCTAACAATATTGCCGTTTTTAACACTTTGCAAAATAGATGAAAAGTGGTTATGACTTTGTTCTTTCTGTCATTCTGTCTGTCTGTCTGTCCATTCGCACGATAACTGCTGTAAAAATGACTTTATCAAAATGAAATTTCAGTATGTTGTTCAGACGGTCTGTGGGACCTACGGGAATATAAATGAATAATATTACCCAATTACTTTTGGACTGAACCCGGGTTGAAAAAATGAAATACATTGAACCCTATGGGGCCTAATTTTTCAAACAATTTTTAAGCGCAGTTAAAATTCACAAAAATGCTTCGAAAATTTTAGGAAACATTCAAATTATCCCGTAAAAATATATAAAAAATTTCAGCAAAAAATATTCGGTAGTTTTTTAAATAAATATTAAAATAATAATGACACCCATATTATATAAAAAGATCACATGACTTACTTCAAAATAAAACATGGCATCCATCTTTATTTCCGGTGCCGAAATCGTGATTTAAAAATTTTTTCAAATTTATGTGTACTGCCCTAAAACCGTTTTATTTTTGCGTATTATCTGTGTATCCAAAATAACTCAATTTCAATATGTTTTGCAGTATTTTAAATTATCAGTAAGCTTTGATTTATCCTGCAACGAAGCCTAAATATAACACTACACTATAATATAGAATACAGAATGTAAACAAATTAAGTGATTGTAAGTTGAATTGTATAAGAACTGCTGAATAATTTTTCACGCAAAATTATGTACTCTGGAGTTTAGAACATAAGTGATATGAATTAAATATTCATGGATTTTATATAGAGAGGCAGACGATTCATATTTCGATGACGCCATTTAAATAAAGCTCATTTTGTGTAACTAACGACTTTTTTCAGTTTTAAGTTTTCAAGTATATTAAACTACGATAGCCCTGTGATAATTAAAAAAAATATGAGCGCTGAATGTATCACATTTTAGAGATGTTTAAATAAAATTGCATTTCAGTTGGAAAGTGTTTCATAATCAATGCTCTATGGATGATTGATCTTTCTTGTTTATTACTAATGCAGTACTTTCAATTATTTCTTCTTCACAATACATAATATTTAACCGGAAAAGTGTGCGCTAGTTTTTGCTTCATTCATCATTTTGACAATTCGTGTGTAAGGAAATTAAATGACATTTTTTCGTTTGTTTCAATGCTTGGTATTTCAAAAGCACTTTGCCATTTCTGATAAATATACCAGCACTTTGAAATATGTGCACATATGTACACGTAAAGCATGTAGAAGAATGACATCATTGACCATGAGAGAAAATTCGATTCAATGGATAAAATAGGCAATTTCGTGGAAAGAAATAAACTTGTTTCTACTTCAGAACCACACACGTGCTCTTTTATTTTTCAGATCATAAAATGGTGTCCTCGTCGTTTACATGTTCTATTCCACTTTCTTAATTGCAAAACGTTGTTGTAGCGTTTTATGAGAAGCCTACGTATGAATTCGATTTGTAGGAAAGTGCATTCAAAAGATCTTTAAATCATAAATGTGAATTTAGATGTACTTACAAACACTGCGATATACAAATAGATTCTTTTATGAAACAAAGTACTTACCAAATTGCAGACCAGCATATTTACCATCCTAAAAATGAGGGGATTTTTTGGATTCGAAAAGACAAACATTCTGCCAATAAATGAATTTGCATGAGATGCAAGACAAAACTTTGGTAGTGAAGTATAGGTAGCATATGTTCTGGTTTCCAGATTATAAGTGCCGTATTCGAATCCCCAACTTTAATTTCCTTATCATACAGCTGAGTGATGCTGACTGACGAAGAATAAATTTTACAACCTTAACAGCTGAAGGTAGAAACTTAAATTTTACACACACGGTGGGTCTTGACCAATAAGTTATGAGAAAAATCTAAAATGTTGGAATTTTGTACGAAAAGTTTATAAATTTCGGATTTTTTTTGTTAATATTCGGTCAGCTGTAACGCGGGAGCTAGTACACAAGAAAAATTCATTTTTATATCATCCTGCGCAGAAAAATATTCTTAACAGTTCTTAAAATATTTTATTTTATAATTATAAAGTATAAAAAAAATCGCCTGCGTACCTCAATTTTTACTTTCCTTCTATACATAATATATAAGGAAAGTATTGTGACGGGGTCGAAAATTCGAATTCGAGTTTTCGACGGGAGAGCACGTTTCAATCAGCCCTGATCACGAATCAAACATTTTTGAGGTGATAGACGATAACTGACGAACGAATGGACCGATTCAAACGAAATTTGGTACAAAAATCACAATCCGTAAACACTAGAAGTATATTACTTTTGTACGCAATCGAATGCACAGAACCCGTCTAAATTTTCGAGTGAAATTTTGAAAAAATCGTCAAAAAATCAAAACCGCTTATAAAGTTATGCAAATAGACATTTCTTATGTAATTTTTCATTAGAAAACGATTGACATAAATTTTAGAATGCAAATAAGAACCGTTCTCGAGATATTGCACATTTTTCAAAAAAATTATCAAAAATTCATATAAAATAAAGAATATATATTTCCTATTGAGAAACATGTTCACTTTTCATATGTAATACCATGCGATAAATTGGGTGACATCATTCTCGTGGATCTAGCTCGTTCCATTCATGAAAAAACGATACTTTGAGTAATACTTTTGTATTTGAACGCCAATAGTCATTTATCTGCTGTAAGAATAACTTATATCTTCGTCCATAACTCTTGGCGAGATTTTGCCGACGAATTTGGCGAAATGTCGCCAACTTGGCGACCTTTTCAAATGTTGCCAAATTAACGCAAATCTCGCCAAATGGATAAAACCGACGCTAAATCTATGACAATGACGACTAATTAACGGAAATTCATTACCTTTGAAAGAATATAAGTATCTATATATACTAATTGCCAAATGTCCGTCTGTCTGTCTGTCTCGCTTTTTTCAGGCACTTCTCGAATAGATAGAGAGTTGCAATTTGGTACACGGCTCGGTCGTTCGATAAAACCCCCTGGAAAAATCGAATTTTCCGAAAATGTTCTCTAGAGGGGGTGCCCCACACCAAAACGTTCGAAAAGTGAAAAGATGGGAAAGCATACTTTGCGATGAGATAGAGACTTCAAATTTGGTGTACAGGTAAATCATTCGAAAGGAAGAAAGTGTGCAATTTCAGATTTCCAATATTTTCTACTTAAGGGGGTGCCGCATACAAAAACGTTCGGAAAGTGAAATGATAGAAAAGCAAGCTTTGCTCTGTCTGTCACGCTTTTTTCAGGCACTTCCCGAATAGATAGAGACTTGCAATTTGGTACACGGCTCGGTCGTTCGATAAAATCTCCTGGAAAAATACAATTTTCCGAAAACGTTCTATAGAGGGGGTGCCCCTCACCAAAACGTTCGAAAAGTGAAATGACAGGAAAGCATGCTTTGCGATGAGATATAGACATCAAATTCGGTGTATGTGTAAACCGTTCGAAAGGAAGAAAGTGTGCAATTTCAGATTTCCAATATTTTCTACTTAAGGGGGTGCCGCACATCAAAACGTTCGAAAAGTGAAATGATAGGAAAGCATACTTTGCGATGAGATAGAGGTTTCAAATTCGGTGTATGTGTAAATCGTTCGAAAGGAAGAAAGTGTGCAATTTCAGATTTCCCGTATTTTCTACTTAAGGGGGTGTCGCACACCAAAACGTTCGATTTACCGAATATATGAGAAAAGGCGACTTTAAAATTTGATAGAGGCTTAAAATTTGGTATATAGGCTAATAATTTGACGAAATTATCCAAGACGAATACAGTTTTCAAAAATGTTCGTTTAAAGGGGGTTCTCCAGAGTAAAACGTTCGAAAAGTCAATTGATAAAATAACCATGCTTTGGAATGAGATAGAGATATCAAATTTGGGGTAAGGGTAGATAGTTTGAAAGGAAGAAAGTGTACAATTTCAGTTTACCAATATTTTCCACTTTAGGAAATGCCACACACCAAAATGTTCGATTTTCGGAATAAAGGAGAAACGCTCCTTTAAAAACGTGATAGAGGCTTTATATTTGGTATATGGGCGAATCATCTCATTGAAATCACAAAAAGAATAGAGTTTTTAAAAAATGTATAGTTAAGGGGGTGAGTACTCCACACAAAAGCATTCGAAAGTTGAAATGCTAGAAAAGCATGCTTCACGATGAGATAGAGACTTCAAATTTGGTGTACGGGTAAAAAGTTGGAAAGGAAGAAAGTGTGCAATTTCAGTCTTCCAACATTTGCTATTGTAGGGGGTGCCGATCACTAAAATGTTCGATTTGCCGAACAATTGAAAAACGCCTCCTTTACAATGTGATAGAAGCTTGAAATTTAGTAAATGGGCTAACCATTTGACAAAAAAACCAAACATGAATACAGATTGACAAAAATGTTCATTAACGGGGTGCTACACAGAAAAACGTTCGAAAGGTGAAGTGATAGATAAAACATGCTTTTCGATAGGATAGAGACTTCAAATTTGGTGTACGGGTAGATAGTTCGAAAGGAAGAAAGCGTGAAATTTCAGATTTGCAATATTTGCTACATTAAGGGGGGCCGCACACTAATATGTTCGATTTTTCGAATAAATGAGGCAAGCTTCTTTTTAAATATGATAGAGGCTTTATATTCGGTATATGGGCCAATCATCTGATAAAAAACCCAAGACAATGAGTGTTTTTCAAATATGTTCATTTATAGGTGTACTTCGCAGAAAAAATTTCCAAAGGACAAATACTAATATAGGGGTGCCTCGGGATGAGATAGACTTTAATGTAGCGGGCGTGTAAATAATTCGAAAGGAAGAAATGCGGAAATTTAGTTTCCCAATATTTTCTTCTTTAGGGGGTTCTGCACACCAAAATATTCGATCTGTCGAATAAATGTGAAACGCGAATTATTAAAAATTTACATTATTCAGGGGTTGCTTATTGCGAGACCGTTGATTTTCAACGGGTATTCGGCTAGTTTGCTATAAGAATAACCTATTTTTTTTGCTGTAAAAGTAGTAAATTCATTGCATTATATAAGGAAAGTCATGTGCTGCCCACATCAGATTTTTATACAGTTTTTGATTCCATTTGTAACCATAGTTACAGAAATACGCCTTATATACGAAATCTTCTGCTAAATGTTATAATCAATTCAGTTTTAGATAGAAATATCTGAAAACTGTGATCGGTGCTGAGATATTGCTTGACAATTGGCACTTTCCAGAACTAATACCAAAGCTTTCCAGAACTATAAAAAAATGTGATATGGGCAACACATGACTTTCCTTATATAATGCAACACATTTACTATTTTAACAGTAAAAAACAATGTAGAAGATCCACGGTACTGCATTTTTAACGTTGAATTGTATATTTGGCGATTTTCTGGATGACAACACGTAATGCTCTTTCAATGTACCCAAATAAATTATATTTCACACAACTCCAAATTAGCAATTAGCAATGTTGATAGCAACCTCAATAAGCGATATAGTCCATATATTAAAATATTTAGTAATTAATTCATCAATTAAACGTCATTTTTGTAATTTTGACGAAATTTTCTTCAATATGGGACGAAATATCGCTGAATTGACGATACTTTGCTAGATTATTCGCAAACTTTGCCAAATACATCAAGTGTTACGGACAATCGGAGAAAAGAGCATTTCTCACATACAAGTAGCAGAATGTATGCCCATCATATGACGGAAATCAGAATTTGAGAGACATTACTTCTCATTGGGCGCAATTTTTATCAATATGGTGACATTTTTGTCACTTTGGCAACATTTAGAAAAGCCGCCCAGTTGGCAACATCCCGCTAAATTTCTCACCAAGCGTTATGGACGGACAAAGAAGAGGATTATTCTTATGTAGTATATTTTTATAATTATTATTCTTATAACTTATTCTTCTTCCAAAGATATTGAACTTTCATCAATTAGTCGTCAATTCATTGATTCAGCGTCAGTTTCATCAATTTGGTGAATTTTTATCAATTGGGTGACATTTTCGTCGATTTAGCAACATGTAAAAAGTCACCAAGATGGAGATATTCCGAAAAATTCGTTAGAAAAATTTTATCCTAATGATACGGACGGAAAAATAGGTCGTTCTTAAATGGTATTCGTAAATTCTTATATTTTTTCAAAGATATTGAATTTTCGCCAATTAGCCGTCATTTTCATTGATTTAGCGTTATTATTAATCAATTTGGCGACATTTTCGTTAATTTGGCAATATTTAAAAAAGTCGCTAATTGGCGATATTCTGCCAAATTCGTCGTCAAAATCTCGTCAAACGTTATGGACGGAGAGATAAGTTAGTCTTATCAATTCGGAGACATTTTCGTTAATTTAGCAATATTAAAAAAAGTCTTCAAGTTGGCAACACTCCGTCAAACTCGTCGCTAAAACCTCGCCAAGCGTTATGGACGGAGAAATAAGTTAGTTTTATAGCAGATAAGTGACTATTGGTGTCCAACTACAAAAGTATTACTCAATGTATATTTTCTCATAAATGAAACGTGCTAGATCCACGAGAATAATGTCGCCAAATTTATCGCATGGTATTACATATGAAATGTGAACATATTTCGCAATAGTTAATATAATTTTTATTTTATGTGATTTTTTGATAAATTTATTTGAAAAGTGTACAACATTTCAATAAGATTTCATGTCGCTTTTCTGAAATATGTGTCAATCTTTTCTTAATAAAAAATTACATAAGAAATGACTATTTGTGTAACTTAATTAAAGGTGTTGGGTTTTTTTTATGATTTTTTCAAAATTTCACTCGAAAATTTTGGAGGGTTCTGAACATTCGTTTGCGTTTAAAAATAATAGACTTCTAGTACTCACGAATTGTAATTTGTGTACCAAATTTCGTTCCTATCGCTCTATTCGTTCGTCTGATATCGTCTCCATAGGCTCAATGACGTGCGCGCGCGCACACACACACACACACACACACACACACACGGACACACAGACAAACACACACACGCACAAACATCAAGTGAAAAACGTTTGATTCGTGTTCAGGGATACTTGAAACGTGCTCTACCGTCGAAAACTCGAATTCGAATTTTCGACCCTGTCACAATATCCCGTTTGTCTGTAACATTTGTTGTATTTGGCAAACTTGGTGAATGATCTAGCAAAGTATCGCCAACTTTGCGTTATTTCGACCCAGATGACGAAAATTTCGTCAAAATATTAAAATTGCTGCCTTATTGATGAAAAATGGCGCCTTATTGATAATTAAACTATTTTAATATATGGACTACATCGCTTACTGAATATGCTATCAATATTGATAATTGTTAATTTAGAGTTGTGTGAAATATAAGTTGATTGGGTACTTTGAAATGGTATTACATTTTGTCATTCGGAAAATCGCCAAATGTACAATTCAGCATTAAAAGCACAGTACCGTGGATCTTATACATTACTCGTTTACTGTAAAATAATAAATGTAATTGCATTATACATGAAAGATCAATCATGCTTAAAGCATTGATTATGAAACACTTTCCAACTTCAATGCAATTTTATTTAAACAAGTCTAAAATGCAATACATTCCTCGGTAATATTTTGAAACTTATCACAATGCTGCATTAATTTATTATATTTGAAAACTTAAACCTTCATAGAAAAAAATGAACTTCATTCAAATGACGGCATTGAAATATAAATTGCCTGGTTTAAACATCTCTAAAATGTTATACATTCCTCGGTAATAGTTTTGGAATTATCATAATACTACGATAATTTATTATATTTGAAAACTTCATCGAAAACAACTGAAATTAATTCAAATGACGTCATAGAAAAATAACACGCCTGGATCTCTCTATAAAAACAGGATTTCATTCATAACTTTCTCCCATTCATTTCATTCATCACAATACTATAATAATTTATTTTAATTAAACATTTTGTTTAAGACCACGGAGCTACAAAAAATTAAACTCTATGCTTGAAACTTCATGGAAAAAATCGTCCTTCTCTTTATGAAATCAATTAATATTTCATTCATATCAGCCATGCAGACTCCATGGACGAAATTATTTTGTGTTAAAATATATAGAATGAGTTGTATTAGAATTCCTGTATATTTTGCTGTTTACATTTTACATAGGTAAAAAATAGGCTTAGTTGTAGAAATAATCAAATTTAGATGAGCATTTAAACTCAAATATATTGTCATTGCGTTGTTTCAGTATGTAGATGCACAGAATTTAAGCAAAAATAAAGTAGTTTTAGGACGGATACAACACTCAATATGAATTAAAAAGAACTTAAAAAAATCACGATTTCGAAACAAGATGGATGCCATATATCATTTTGAAGTGGGTCATGTGATCGTTTCATATCATGGTCACGTGATCGTTTCATATAAGAGGTGTAATTATTATTTCAATTTTTATTTAAAAAACTACTGAATATATATCGCTGAATATATACAACATACTAAAATTTCATTTTGATTAAGTCATTTTACGGCAGTTATCGTGTTAACGGACAGACAGACAGACAGACAGGCAGAATGAACAAAGTCGTAAACACTTTTCAACTTTGTTGTAAAGTGTTAATAAGGAAAGTCATGCATTGCCTACATCAGTTTTTTTTTACCTTAAAGGCCATATTACTTTTTCCGATGTTCTTATAATAAACAGATGAATCAAGGATATCCCACAAGCAGATGAAGGAAGGATAATGTGCGTATCCATTTTGCTGACCAAAACAAGAAATGCACCATTTTTAGATTGACACAAATAAATCACCTCTGTTCAGGATAGCAGAGCTTCTACAAGAATATTTTAATATTTTTAACACTTTACTACAAAGTTGAAAAGTGTTTATGACTTTGCTCATTCTGTCTGCCTGTCTGTCTGCCCGTTAGCACGATAACTGCCGTAAAAATGACGTAATCAAAATGAAATTTTAGTATGTTGTTCAGACGGTCTGTAGGACCTATGGGAATATAAATGAATAATATCACCCAATTAGTTTTGGATTGAACCGGGGTTGAAAAAATGAAATACATTGAACCCTATGGGACCTAATTTTTCAAACATTTTTTATGCGGATTTAAAATTCACAAATTGCTTCGAAAATTTTAGGTAATAGTCAAATTGTTCCATAAAATATATAAAAAAAAATTCAGGGAAATATATTCAGTAGTTTTTTAAATAAAAATTAAAATAATAATTACACCTCTTATATGAAGCGACCACGTGACCATGATATGAAAAGGTCACATGACCCATTTCAAAATGATATATGGCATCCATCTTGTCTCAAAATCGTGATTTTTTAAGTTCTTTTTAATTCATATTGAGTGTTGTATCAGTCCTAAAACCACTTTATTTTTGCTTAAATTCTGTGCATCTACATACTGAAACAACGCAATTACAATATATTTGAGTTTAAATGATCATCTAAATTTGATTATTTCTTCAACAAAGCCTATTTTTCAGTTATGTAAAAATGTAAACAGCAAAATATGTAGAATAAATTGTATTAGAATTGCTGTATTTCTTTAATACAAAATTATTTAGCCCATGGAGTCTGCATAGGTGATATGAATGAAATATGCATTGATTTTACAAAGAGAAGGACGAATTTTTTCGATGAAGTTTTAAGCATAGAGTTTAATTACTTGTAGCTTAAGTTTTTAAAGGTTTTAAGGTCTTTAAGTTTTTAAGGTCTTAAGTTTTTAAATAAAATAAATTATTATAGTATTGTGATGAATGAAATGAATGGGAAAATGTTATGAATGTAATGCTGTGTTTATAGAGAGATCCAGGCGTGTTATTTTTTCTATGACGTCATTTGAATGAATTTCAGTTGTTTTCGATGAAGTTTTCAAATATAATAAATTATCGTAGTATTATGATAGTTTTAAAAATATTACCGAGGAATGCATCGCATTTTAGAGATGTTTAAACCAGGCAATTTATATTTCAATGCCGTCATTTGAATGAAGTTCATTTTTTTCGATGAAGATTTAAGTTTTCAAATATAATAAATTAACGTAGTATTATGATAAGTTTTAAAATATTACCGAGGAATGTATTGCATTTTAGACTTGTTTATATAAAATTGCATTCAAGTTGTAAAGTGTTTCATAATCAATGCTTTAAGCATGATTGATCTTTCTTGTTCACTATTGACTATTGTAGGCACTCTACACAGGTTTTGCAAACCCTATGAGGTGCCCAAGATATATCTTGGTCTTCATGGTTTATTCAAATAAGCAATATTTGGTTGTTTTATAAAGGCAGTTATGTTTTGTCATTGTTTTTGCAGAGTGCATTCGCCACAGATGTAGCGGGAAGCGTTAGAATTTTTTAAGCAGCCTCTTCGTGAAAAACTCATATGTCATTGTAAAAAACAGATTTAATTAGTATAATATTATATGCAATGGTTAAACTTTTAAAAATATGTTATAATATAAAGTTAGTTTTTAAGCATTACAATAGACAAAAACAGTGGTACAGAGTAAAAGGCTTGAGGAAACCTTGCTGTATATGTCACACGATACAGGTCATGTTGTAAGGGAAGTATCCATTTTTTCAAACACTAGATCCAATTTGGCAAACCTAAAATCATCTTTGAATTAGATGCCTTCAAATACCCCAAAATTGTTTAAATATCCGTTTTGTGCTGCCCACATCAGATGTCTCAATTAACAATACATTTACCTGCACCCTACAAAGAAGCTGATACTTTCTTGTTATAGAACATCGTGTTGCATATTAGTACTTTCTGATACTATAGAATATAATATAGAGAAGGTATTTTTTTACGGATATTTCCGATTTTGAGACCATTATATGGTTTTACGACTTCCTGAACACATGTTGGCTATTTTTGGAGTGATGTCTGTCCGTCCGCCTGTCTGTCATCAATTTCGTGTGTACACAATAATTGCAACAAATATGTAAATGAACTTTCACAAAACTTCATATCCGGTTTTGATATTGAAAAATTTAGCACTAAACTGAATTTTTAAAAATTCGAAAGAAAACATTAAATTTGATTCGAATTTTATATTTTCTTAACATGACAGTATAGAACAAAAATTGACTTATTCATACATAAAGGGCCCTATTATTATGGTTATTTATGGCTCAATGATAACGAAACTTAGCAGTTTCTAACATTGTAGTGAAATCTATCTTCAAAGCAGTTTTTCTTTTTGTGAAGTTATTAGCCCCCCCCCCCCCTCCTCGGGGGGTACGCTGTCAAGCTTGGTGTCAATCGAAAGATTTATTCAAGACCTTTTATATAAAGGGTAGCATGCCATAATTGCAATCATTTAGACCAACGCTATATATTTTAAAAAGAATGCACCCCAATCCTTTCCTCCGAGAATTAATCACGAGCTACTTATAAATGGATCGTGGCATGAGCCAGTTGAGTTCAGTCTTACTACAGTTAATTTACTATGTACTGATAGTAACGTTCAATTTAATTTGTAAGGAACTAATTTACGAATTCAATATGTATATAAGTAGCAAAATTATTAACTAAGGAACTAAAAAACGAACTAATTAACTATATCAAAACATGTTCGGATAATGATGGGAATATATAAAATGCTTTTAAACGCACCATTCGCAAAGTTTTCTCAACTCAGAAAGCATTGACGGTCGAGGCGTAAAAATCACCTCCTTAAACTAAATTCAGATTTACACTCGAAAAGTTTGCTTCTTCAATTAACTAAGTGCCCAAATTAATTAAGTTTGAGGCAGAACTTGCTTATCGAATATAATGACAATTTATTGGCCAGATTTTCTTAGTACGAAGGACAAAAATTCGAAAGTTTAAATCAGGTTTACGTGCCTCGGATTTTAGATAGATAATAATGGAAATGTTTTCTTCAAGCATGGTTACAAAATTATTCTAACGCAATTATTAAAGACATTTTGAAGAATGCGAAAATCAATCAATTGGTTTTTTTCATATTTTTAATTTACTCATATTTGATTTGAATTTAGATTTTGTTTTCATTGTAAGTTAGTCAAACAATTTGTTTGCTTAACTCTAATATTTAACTATTTCAATATTTAACATTTTACTTTCCCTACTACAATACATGGTAATATATAGGAAAAGTATTGGAATCGTGTCAAAAATCGAGTTTTCGACGGATCTAAAAGTTTTGGGGGCTGTAAAACACGAAAAGGCAATATATAGAGTGATGTTTGTATGTATGTCGATGTGTCGGTGTGTCAGTGTGTGTCGATGTGTGTGCAATGTGGGTATCCACTCTACTCTACTTTACTCTAAAACTGGTTGACCAAATTTTATAAAATTTGATAGATAAGTAACTTGTTGGGTACCTTGGAATTGATTAAATTTTGGTACGATTCGGGGTCAAACGAACCTGCCTTTTTCTATGAAATGGCCAGCAAAAATCGTATGTATCTACTTTATCTAAAAAAACAGATTTTCCATATTTCACAAAATTTGGTAGATAAGCCATTTGTGGATTACTCTCGTGTTGATTAAATTTGGGTAAGTTTTGGAAAAATAACCTGCCATTTTTTTGCAATATGGCGCCCAAAAATCGTCAAAATCTAAAATTAAATATTACCTATACTCAAATATACCAATTAAATGTTTGGTTTCTGCGTGATTTTTGACGACGAAAGGAATAAGGCCAAATCCATAGCTGTAGGACAAACTGTTCTCGAGATAGTGTAGTTTTCTCACATTTTTGCCATGTCGCCTTTGAAAATATGTCATCTCAAAACGAAAAACGAAAATTGAATTAAAACTACAAATTCAATGTAATTTCAGATAATTATTTATGTTATTTTGTGTAATTAAAATCATTTTAATGAATTGTGAAAAAAAATTATGTCTGCAGGATAAGTCATGCACTGTCCTCATCAGATTTTTTACTATGTACTGATAGTAACGTAAAATTTAAAATGTAAGGAACTCATTTAAGGAAATAATATGTAAACAATTAGCAAAATTATGAAGTAAGCAACTAAGAACCGAACTAATTATAATTAACTATGTCAAAACCTGTTCAAATAATGAGTGCAATATATAAAATGCTTTTTAACGCAACATTCGCAAAGTTTCTCCAAATCAGAGAGCATTAACAGTCGAAGCGTGAAAGTTACCCCCTTAAACTAAATTTACTCCAAAAGTTTGTTTCTTCAATTAACTAAGTGCCCAAATTAATTAAGCGTGAGACAGAACTTGCTCATATAGTATTATGACAGTTTATTGGGCAGATTTTCTTAATACGAAGGACAGAAATTCGAAACTTCAAATCAGGACTACGAATTTTAGAAAGATAACAACATATTTTTTTTAAACACCCGCATGGTTACACAATCATTGTAAAGTAATTATTAAAGAAATTTCGAAGAATGCAATCAATAGTTGCTTTTTTTAATTTATAATTTACTCAGATTTAATTTGCTTTTAGATTTTGTTTTAATGGAAGTTAGTCAAACAATTTGTGTTCTCAAGTCTGATCTTTAATTGCTTCAATATTTAACTTTCTTATTATTGATTAGGAAGTTGTGAGTTTAAAAATATTACCCAGTGAAAAAAGTCCTTATTTATTTTCAATAGATGGGAGAAAAATTCAATTATCAGGTTTAAAAAGCGCCAGGTTTAAATAATGTATTTAATTTTAAAGCATATGGCGAACATAATAGATATCAAAATATGGCATTTGATGGCTAATATTTTAGATGCATTATTTTTTTGTGTGGGTATCGTTTGATATATTTCAATAATTTTTTTAAAATATTAAGAATTTTCAGCTATTACTTTTAAGATGAAAGTATTTGGAATTTAGAAATTGATATTTACGAAAATTAGATTATTGTCGAAGGAATTGTGGCAATATTTTTATAGATCTATAAGCAGGAATACTGGTCATTCTTATTCATTAAAATTATTATTCATATAATGCATTCTATATGGTTGTTGACGTATATTGTTTTATATATATATATTATAATGTATGTTATCTATTATCTTAATTTAAGGAAAAGAAAATAACATTATCAAAAAACTGTACAGAACAGACTACCAATAAACTGTTAGAAGGAGCATTTTTTTTATCTTGCAAATTATAAATTGACACGGCTTTAAAGATTTACCGAATAAAAATAGTAGCATGTCTGTCAAAGTGATGAATTAAATATATTTAAGCATATGTCTCATTTTATGCTCACATACGGTAAAATTTATTTTTAAGTAGACTTCAGTTTTATTAGAAAGTAATATATTACCAAAACAGTACATTTCAAAAAAAATCCTAATCTTATAAAATTACATCTTTAACTAATTTTTTTAACAGATATTGTGTGCAATATAATGCAAAATGACCACATATGTCTTTAAACAACATTTATGTTCTTTCATCTTTGGGAAATAGCACAAAGTTTTATCTACATCTATTAAATAGCTTTGGAAAAAGCGGCTAATTAGATTTTGCATAGAGACCTAAGACAGAAGTAGTAGTAGCATTAAAATCTGGGTTTTCGTTACCAGCACTGCTTTGGCCGTAAAATATTTTCGACACAAATATTTTCTTTTAGGGAGGAAAGTAGAAAAGGAGTTACCTATTTATACTTTAAGAGGATCACAAATCGAATTAGTAATTTAAATTTTTTGTCATGATTTTTGTTTTATAATCAGTTTTTCTATGCCAATGAAAATTACAATCCCTTTCGAATAACACATTAGTGAATATTATTATATTAGTGATAGCACAATGTAGTATTCTTTAAAAAAATAAATTACTCAATGCTATGTAATTTTTACGACAGATGATACAGATGATTACGATAATTTTACGAAAGCGATTTCCGGGATACCAAAATAATCAGTTCTCAAGA